>JAVKOQ010000087.1:0-187839 GCA_031835245.1 Balamuthia mandrillaris | reverse complement strand
TTCACTGCTTCTCATTTGTTTAAAGTGGGTAGAACAGACAACACCCCTTTGTAGCAATTTTTTCCCTTGTCAAAGACACTAAGGTCGCCTCCGTCACGCCTTAAGCGAAATCGGAACAGGAAGCAAAGTAAGGCCTTCAAGGGCAACTTTGCTTTCTTTTTCGATTTCGCTTCTCCTGTTCATCCAAGTTGTCCAAATGTTGCTGGACACTGGTCGTTACCTCCAATCCAAGTTCTTCAAACACGGGTGGTTGCAGTTGCATAAACTTGCTTCAGAAGAAGCTGCTCGGCGACGTCGTTTTGATGCAGCTTGTTGTGCTCTCGCCTTCTTTGAAGTTTATCTTGCGCTTCTTTTTGACGCTGCTTTTCCTCTTGTTCTCTTTTCTTTTTTGCTCGCCACTCACGAACACGCTGGGTGCTTGTTTGCCTCATTTTTTGTTCCCGAGCAGGCCCCCTTAAGTGGTTGCACCATTCTTTCGGGTTTGCTCGCCCTCCCTCGCTTCAGCTTCCTTGGGCTGGAAGGGGAAGAGGGGAAACAAACTCGAACGAGTCGCCACGCATGGCAGTATCTTTCTTTGGTTGCGGCGGCACACACGCCCCGAACAAAGGAGGAGAGGGCCAGCAAACGGCGTGGTGGCTTGGGGGGAGGTCCCAGTTCGACTCTGGGAAGGGCCAAACCAATGCTTTTTTTTATTAGATGAGAAGAAGAAGAAGAACAAGAAGCAGAAGAACAAGAAGAAGAAGAAGAAGAAGAACAAGAAGAACAAGAAGAACAAGAAGAACAAGAACAAGAAGAAGAAGAAGAACAAGAAGAAGAACACGAAGAAGAACAAGACCGTCGGAAAAGGACAGAAAGACCCATAATTCGTTTTGCAGGTGGGAAAGCGGTTGTTCAAAAGGGAGGGGGACGCCAAACATTACAAATTAATTATAAGGCCCTTTGGTGTAAGCGTGGCATCACACCCGTTTGGATCGATGAGAGCAAATCATATATGTCTCTCATCTCATTGTTGGACTCGTATGTTGCCCGGAGGTGCGCGCGCCCAACCCGTTTGGGCGTGCACGTTTCGCACAGTAGTGATCCAAAAGGCTGACCTTTCTTTGCAAATTGCTTGCTTCTTCCTTCGTGAAAACGGGAGAGCGAAGCAAACAAGTGCAGAAGAGTTGGGGTGCGGCTTGTTATGGGAGGTCCCAGTTCGACTCTGGGAAGGGCCATTCCTTTTTATTCCCTTTTTTTTTTTAAAAAAAAACAAACAGAACGTGAGGTTGGCTTTTGGTTGGAAGGCAGGCCTCCGCCAACCAAAACTATTTGCTGTTTGTTAAGAGCTCTCTCTCTTCTTTCTTTTTCCACAAAGCAATAAAAAATGCTATTCTGTTGTTCTCTTCGTAAGGAGAAGCAACTAACTCACTCATTATAACAATTTTATTGTTGAAAAATTTGAAAATATCGTTTCAGCAAAGAAGGAGGAAACCCTAGGGTACAGTATGGAAGAAGAAGCAACGAGCCACCGCATCGTGCCGGACCTTGTCTCCGAGCTCCCTCGCTCTTTGCTCAGCGTAGGGTTCTTTGGCTTTCTTTTTTTCCAGCCTCGCACTACCACGTTGAAAATAACCTAGCTGTTTGTTTTTCTCCTGTGCAGGTTTCCTTTCATGATGGAGAGGAAGGCCAGCTCACCCTCAGCCCAGGAACGGAGCTGAAGCCACAGCAAGTGCGGCAGGTGCCTCGCCTCCGCCTTGCTGAAGCCGAGAGAGGAAGAAGCTCTGCTTTGTACACCGTCATGCTGGTGGATCCGGATGCTCCCAGCCCGCTCGACCCCAAGTTTAAGGCTTGGTTGCATTGGCTCGGTTTGTCCTTCTCTCTCTCTCTCTCTCTCTCTCTCTCTCTCTCTCTCTCTCTCTCTCTCCTCGTTCTCTTCATTTGGAGCTAAAATCGTTTGTTAAAAACAGCGGTGAACGTGCCTCTTTCCTCTGATGACGAGCTTGAACCGGAGAAAGGCTTTGCCATCGCGGAATACGTAGGAGCTGCACCCGGCAAAGATAGCGGTATCATTCTCTGAACCTTTTTCACCATCTCAACCTCAACTTTGTTGACCCTTTCTTTTCTTGTTGTTGTGCTTGTCTTTCTTCTTCTTCTTGTTGTTCTTCCTCCACCTCCTCTTCTTGTTCATGTTCTCCGCAGGAAAACACCGATACACTTTTCTTGCCTATGAGCAACCCAGCGTTATTGACGTGGGGACCGAGACGGTCATCAAAAGCAGAGGCTGTGGCTTTGCTCCAAGAAGGTCCTTCCAGCCATCTGCCTTTCAGCAAAAGCATGGCCTGAGCTCTCTCCTGGCTTTCAACATGTTTTACGCTGAGTGGGATGAATCCGTGCCTGCTTCTCACAAACTGATTCTTGGTGAAGAATGATGGATGTTTAGAGAAGATGGAAGAAAAGAAAGCACTGCTGTTTACCAAACTTTGTTAAACTATGACTGTAATGATTGTTGTGGCGGTGTCGTTGGTGTTAGAGTTGTTGTTGTGGTTGGTGTCGTTGGTGCTGGTGTTGCTTTAGGAACAAGAGAGAGGCCACCATCATCCAATGGAATGATACGAACGTTTGAAGCAGAAGTTGAAGGAAAAGCAAATGGCAGTTGTTGTTGCTGCTGGTGTTGTTGATGTTGTAAGTCTTTTGTTCGCTGCGTTCCAACGATATCTCTTGCCGCTGCTTCTCTCTTCCCTTCTTTCTCCCTGTCTCTATCTCTCTGTTCTGCTCTCTCTTTTCGTATCTCTTCTTTCTCTTCCTTATCACCATCTTCTTCTTCATTCAAATTGTGCATCTTTTCTTGAAACTTTCTCTCGGTGATAAAGTCATCCAAAAAACGGATCTTGTTGTTGGTTGCAGAGATGGCACTCGTCGCTATGGAGAAGATTTGCTTCACTGAGTTCATTGACTCTCGTAAGTAATATAGTTCTTGAATGAGTTCATCTTTGTCAACTTCCGGTTTGATCACTTTTGTTATGACTTTGCTTCCACTCTCTTCACTCTCTTCATTCTCGACGTCGTTGGTTCGTTGTATGGTTTGTACATTTTGCTGTTTTTGGTGCAGATTGTGGTTGAAAATAGTTTGTCGAAGGCGACGAGCCGTTTCATCAGCGCTTTTTCTCAACTTCATCTCCACTTCGACCTCCAATTTCAGTTCCTTCATCTTTATCGCTTGTTGCTTGTTCTCTTCCTCCTTTTCGGCCAGTTTGGAGCGGGTTTCTTCCAGAGAAGCTTCCAACTCTTTTCTTCGCTGCGATTCCTCCTCTCTTAGAGCTTCGTATTTGTGTTGCCATTCACTTGCTGTTGTTTGTTTGTCTGTTTCTAATTGTTCGAGTTGTTGTTGCACTTTAGAAAGTTGTTCATTTGTTGTTTGAACCCGTTCGTTGAGGGAAGAGAGTTGTTGAGTTAAAGAAGAAGCATGTTGTCGTTCTTTTTGGAGAGAGTCTTCGGAGGCTTTGAGTTGAGTATAGAGGTTCATAAGTTTGCGTTGTGTTTCTTCGAGACGTTCCTCGGTTTGTGTTTCTTTTTGGCGTAGCCCTTCGTTTTGGCGTTGAAGAGATTCGATTGTTGCTATTTTCGTTGTTTCGGAAGTTGGAATAGTGAGAAATTGGAAAGAGAGAGAGAATTGAGTGAAATAGAGAACAGCAATGAAGAAAGAGGAAATGGCAAACCTCTAAACTGATTTGCTGCTTTGTCAAAGAAAGTGATGCAATCGGGGCACATCTGTTGCGCCATCTGTTCAGCGGTAGCTCCTTCCTTGTTCTTCAAAGTAAGATCCGCATCAGCCATTACCAGAACTGTAATCACATTTTCATTGGCATTCAACACTGCAAAATGAAGACTATGGATTTTTTTTTTGTATCAGTAGAGAAGCATGAACAAAAAAAAACTGGTAATAATCATACGCAGTGTTGCCGTTGAGAGCTTGCAAGTTCATGCCAGCTCCAGCTTTTAAAAGGAACTCCACAGAGGCGGTATGGCCACCTAATGATGCCCTCATGAGGGCTGACTCTCCCTCGTTATCCACTGCATTCACGTCTGCTCCTCTTTCAATCAAATACTCCAACATCTCCGTGTGTCCTGCAAAGGAAAGAGAGGAAGAAATTTAGATGCGGTTGTTAAGAAGAAATACAGAAATGTATAAGAAGAAGAAGAAGAAGAAGAAGAAGAAGAAGAAGAAGAAGAACAAGAAGAAGAAGAACAAGAAGAAGAAGAAGAAGAAGAAGAACAAGAAGAAGAAGAACAAGCAGAACAAGAAGAAGAAGAAGAACAAGAAGAACAAGAAGAAGAACAAGAAGAAGAACAAGAAGAAGAACAAGAACAAGAAGAAAACAACAAGCAATGGATGAGGAAGACAACAAAAACAACGAAAACAGGTAATGAAAAAGAAGGTACCTTCATCAGCAGCCCTGAGCGTATTTGAAACGGCAGGGTGAGGAAAAGGAGCGCAAGTGAGAATGAGAGAGAGAATCAAAGAAGCAAGAGAGAGAGAGAGAGAGAGAGAGAGAGAGTTGAGAGAGAGACAGAGGAGAGGGAATATGTGAAAAGCGGAGGAGACCAAAAAAAAATAACGCAAACCAATGAAGAGGAGTGGAGCCGGTGTCATCTTTCGCGGTAAGCCCGGGCATGCCCCTCTCCTGAAAGAGCTTGGCCATTTCCAAGCGACCCTCCTGGGCCGCCCAGTGGTAGGGAGTGGCCCCTCCCATGAACACCAAAGCAGGCGGTTCCTCGTCCGAGCCTTCCTCCTGGGACAGAGGGTCCCGGTCGGAGCGCAGGAGCTCTTCCAGGGCTGCCAGGTCGTTCTCTCGGATGACGCGGATGAGTTCTACCTCCAACATGCTGCGTGAGTGGCGCTGTGCTTGCTTTCTCTCGAGCTGTCGTGACTGCCTGTGTGCTTCTTCTTCGTTAAACTTTTTTCTCTCTTTCTGAGAAAAAAAGAATTTTGGAGAAATGTGTTATCTGTGCGAGTCGAACGCGTGACTCCCGCATGCGGGTTCAATCTGCGAAACTGAAACGGTCGCCCCTTCACTTGGCAACACTCTGGAACTGGACATTCGTTGTGGGAGCGACATCTCGTCCAGCGGTGCAACATTATTATCGAAAAAAAAAGAGTAGCACAAGAAAGAGACAAAAAAAAAAGATTGATTTGGTTCAACGCACTCAAACCAACTCAGACCCCCCCCCCACTTGATTGGATTCGCCCTCGTTCCCGTTCACCCTTTCTCTGGTCTCAGAAAGAAAGAATGCCACAAACTATCGACGAGCTTGCCCGCAGACGCCCCTACCTCTTCTCGACTCCGCGGGAGAGGGTCACCCGCCTCGCCTTCAACGCCCAAAAGTACGGAAACTTTGCCCTGCGCTACGCCCCCGCCCTGTTCCGCTGGGGAGCCGTCGGCGTGCTGGGCATTCTCTTCGTGGTGGAGCCGAAAGCTGTCTTCCAATATGTTCCCGGAAAGGGCCAGTAAACACATAAAAGTAGTACTGATTGATTATGATTACTCCCTTTTTTTTTTTCACAATTTTATTTAGTTTTTTTTTTGTTCTGAAGATTTGTTGTTATTGCTGACAAAAGAAAAAGATCATCAAACAAAGCTTTTGGCCCTTAACTCTTTTTTCCTTCTTTCTCACTGCTTTCATCTACCGGCCACAAGCTTTGGGGGAACAACCCATTTTTCGATGCATTCACACAACAGCCGGCTTCTCCCTCCTCTCTTCTTGCCACCACGGGGCTGCCTGCTCTCTCCCTCTCTACATTTTTTTTTGCTGTTTCGTCCTCTCTCCCCCTCCCGCTACATTTTTCTTTCTACATTTTTATTTTATTTTTTTTTTGCTTCCCTTTCCCCTTGCTCTTTCTTTCTACACTTTAGTCATGCCTTCTTCTTGTTCTTCTTTTTTTTCTTCTTCTTCTTCTTTTCTTCTTCTTCTTCTTCTTCTTCTTTTCTTCTTCTTCTTCTTCTTTTCTTCTTCCCCTTCTTCTTGTTCTTCTTCTTTTTTTAACTTCATTCTTCTTCTTGTTACTTCTTTCTTCTTCGTTCTTCTTCTTGTTCTTCTTCGTTCTTCTTCTTGTTCTTCTTCGTTCTTCGTTCTTCTTCTTCTCTTCTCCTCCTTCTTCCTCCTCTTCACTCTACTTGGAAGCAGCCACTTCCTTTTGGTCCGAAGAGGAGGAGGGACCGCTGTCCAGCGGCTCATAGACCCGGATGAGCTGATCCAGCAGGTCCGTGCGGGTGCACATGCCCACCAGGTTGCCCGCCGCATCGGTCACCGGCAGCCCGCCCACGTGGCTGACCCTCATGAGCTTGGTGGCGTCGACGATGCTGGCCGTGTCCTCCACCGTGACCACGCCCGTCTTCATGACGTCCCCGACGTGCACCTTTTCCAGGCTCTCCAGCACCTCCCGCTTGGTCTCGGCGAGAACGGGGGAGCGAGCGGCCAGGCGCACGTCACGCTCGCTCACGATGCCCACCAGCTTTTGGCGATTCTCTTGAGAGAGGGAGAGAGAGAGAGAGAAGAGGTAAGTTTTTAGTGGTGTTTGTTGGTGATCATCAGTAGTGTAGAGGCTGAGAGAGGAAAGGAGCGTCTTACGCAAATGGTCTTTTACAACAGGCAGCCTGTTGATGGTATTTGTTCGCATGAGGCCAAGGGCGTGGCGAAGGGTGTCTTTGGGGGTCACGGAAATGACGTCCCTCGCCATAATGGAAGCCACCGTTGGGGCTATCAGCTGCGCTTTTCCTCTCACCTGACTCATGGTATGCCTTCCTTGTGTTTTTTTTTGTTTTTCCTTCAGATGAGGGGAAGGGAAGGAAAAAAAAAAAACTGAAAAGGATGAAACGGTCCACACACCACACACACACACCCACCTCGAGGTTGGCACAGAGTCCTCTCTTCAGTGTCGTTTGTTCGTTCTTGTGTGATATGAAGAACAAAACACCTTTTTTTTTTCTCTCTTTTTGAATATTTTAAACGGGGAAGCGGCAGAAAGTTGATGGAAAAACGGCGGAGAAGCGAACCAAATTTCCTCCACTGTCGACAAATGTCCGCATAAAGTCAATGTCCGCACAAATCTAATTGTCGACAGAATATGCTATTTTTTTGTTCTTGTTTTCTTCTTGAGAAAAATTTGGGGGTTCACCAGCAAAAAAAAAAAAGTCATTCTTCGCCAGCAGAGAGCAAAAAGGACAAACGCAAAGCGAGTAGCGCCACACAAACCGTGTTATTCTTCTCCACCAGCGAAAAAAAAAAAAAAACGTACTTTCCCCTCCTCTCTTTCTCTCTCTATCTTTCTGCTCCGCCGCAAAGTGTTTGTTAAACGTGATTGATTTCGTTGAGATGTTCGTGTGTGTGTGTGTGTGTGTGTGTGTGTGTGTTTTTCGTTTGGTGAATTGAATTGAATTGGACTTGGTTTTGTTTTTTTTTTTTCATCTGGTGGAACGATTGTTGATGTATTTATTTATTTATTTTTTTGTGCGTAATTAGCAAATGGACAGCCTCACCGCCAGCCAAAAGAACGACTATGCCGCAGCCTATGCTGCCCTCATCCTCCAGGACTCCAGCGTCGCCATCACCGTAAGCAATTCCTTCTTCTAAAAAAATCAACATCTCTTTTGTCCCCCTCCCCCCCCTTATTTTTGTGTTACGTTACTCTTTCTTTTTCTTCCGCTAATTTGTTTCTGTTTTGTTCCGTTTCTATAATCTTTTTCTCCCTTGGCTTCATCTCTCTATCCCTTTTCTCTCCTTTCTCCGCTTTCTCTTTCTTAAAAAAAAAAACCAGGCTGACAAGCTCAACGCTGTCCTGACCGCTGCTGGCTTTGCCGTGCCCGCCTTTGTGACCGCTCTCTACGAGCGTGCCTTTGGCGAGAAGGGCCTCGACGCCCTCCTTGACGCCTGCTCCAACGTGGCCGTCGGTGGTGGTGCCCCCGCCGCTGCTGGTGGTAGCTCTGGCGCTCCTGCCCCCAAGGCCGAGGAGAAGCCCGCTGAGAAGGAGGAGGAGGCTGAGGAGGACTTGGCTGCTGGTGGTTTGTTCGGTGATGACGACGACTATTAAGCATTAGCCCAAGAAAACAAAATAGTCTCTCTCTAACACTTGTTTCTTTTGTGTGATCATTCCTTTCCAAAGGATAACACGTTCCTATTGTCCCTTTTTTACTCCCTTTCCTCTCTTGCTCGCACTCTCTCTCACTCTCTCTCTCTCTCTCTCTCTCTCTCTCTCTCTCTTGCTTGCACTTTCTCTCTCTCCTCTGCTAGCCGGACACGGCCGTTTACAAAAACATCCACACTCTCTCCTTCTTCTTTTCTCTCTCTCTCTCTCTCTCTCTCTCTCTCTTCTCTGGTCGGAAACAAAAATTAGGCGACAAAGGCAACAAAGCCTGGGGTGGAGTTTTCACTACCATCAAACCCTGTTTAGTTGTTGTCCATGCCAAGGAAAAAAAAGGCGGGTTGGCTAATGTTTGCCGCGCCAGGCAGAACAGTGTACCGCTCGCCATGCTTTTGAGGAGAGGGCTCCGGCGTGCATCTTGGCAATTATAGGAGAAAGCTCCCAATTCAGTAAAGCAAGGCTCGAACTGCTCAGTTTGGGAGCCATCAAACCAAAGCCCAGAAGCAAAAGAAGAGGGAAGCAAGGCAGAACGATTGGAGTGAGGCATCTGTCTGTTGACCTTCCATCCCTTGGTTTTTATTGTGAGAGAAGCACAAGTTACAATAACTCGCCCACTTCCAAAAAAGATAATCCTCTGCTCTCTTTTTTTTCTTCCAAGGGGCGGTTATTGATCTTTCTCCTTCTTCCGAAGATGAATGTCCAAAAAGTTGCTCAGTTTGTTGTAAAGATGTCTTCTTGCATTATCTTTGTTGATGCTATGATCATCTTTTGAGCGGCAGAGAAAGTGTTAATACAAAGAAAGATGAGAACACCAAGAGAGAGAGAGAGAGAGAGAAGAAGAAGAGAGAGAAGAGAGAGAGAGAGAGAGAGAGAGAGAGAGAGAGAGAGAGAGAGAGAGAGAGAAGATGGAACAAGGAAGGAAAATACGAACTGTTGGTGTAATACATCTGCTGGAAAGCAATGCCTTTATTCACCAACAACTTGCTTAGCTCTGCCGAGTTCTGCAGGTGCACGTTATCATCCGCTGTTGAGGCGTTGAGTTAAAAAAGCAAAGAAATGAACGATCAAAAAAAACTTAAAAAAGGGAGAGAGAGAGAGGCAGAGAGAGAGAGAGAGGCAGAGAGAGCGAAGTACCAGTGCCATGAACGAGCAAGAAAGAAATGTTGGCAAAGTTAGCCAAAGGATTGGCGAGTATGCTGCTATTCTGATAGCCCGACGGATTTAGTGATGGTGTCTGCATGTACCTCTCTGTATACACGCTGTCTGTTTACCATTCAGCAATGTTAAACGAGGAACTGCATTTTTTTTTTTGAAAAAAGAGGATAAGACAGAACAAGAGACAAACCATAAAAGCTCCAGTCGGTGACAGGAGCAACAGCAATGCCTGTTGTGAACAGATCTCGCGATTCATCTTTACAGAGAACGAGAAAGAGAGAACAGAGATACTTCAGAAACAAAGACAATAATAATAATAAAGTACAAAACAATATGATAACGTACTTGATTGAAGGATTTTACTGGTCATATATCCGCCGTAAGACTGTGCAACAATGGAACAGTTTGGTTTAGCATTGAAGAAACGAAAAAAAATAAAGAACAGCAACAAATTCAAAAAGAAAGAAAGGCAAACAACACGGTCATGCAAAGAAGTAAGGAGAATAAGTTGAGTAAACAATAAAAATAAACAAACAAACCCATCCCCAAACGCCAAGCCTGCTGCTGTCAATGTAGCGGGACTTGCTCATAAACTTTACAGCAGCGATTTGATCTTCGGATTCCACTTGACCCAAATTTTCTATATTGTTGAGAGGACATAAGTTAAGAATATAAATAAAATGGGATACAAAGAACAGTAAACCAGACCAAAGGAAAAAAACATACCGTAAACACTGAATTTCCAATCATTACCCCTAAAAGCAGTTCCTCTTCCATCTACAGCAGCAATGACGTAGCCCTGGGAGGCAAGATAGGCATCAAAACCAAGAGCGTATTGCTTGGTGACGCCTTGGCTGCCAGGTCCACCATATACCTTGAGCAACATAGGGTACGCCTTGTCCGACTGGAAATTAGGAGGGAGCAATTGCCAAGCGTTCATTGCTGATAATAGAACAAAAGTTAGAATAAGAACCTAAAAGAAGAAGAACAAGAAGAAATCACAAGAAATAAATCAGGAAGGAAAGTACATGTTTTGTTTTCGCCAAGCTGGAGAGGGATAGACAAGAATTTGTATGTGGGTAAGGCCAACTTGCTGATGTTTGCCTTAAAATCGTTGTTGCTTTCTAAAGTTACCATCATATCTAATGAAGGAACAAACCACAAAAAAGGCAGTGGTTAGTCAAACAAAGCAGAGAACAGCAACAAGCAAAATACGAGGGTCAAAAAACAAAAGAATAACAAACAAACCTTGAACATGCAAGTGATGAAGAGTAGTGAATGGAACATGGCGAACGTCCCCATTGCCTCCAAAAGTAAGCACGTAAAAGCCGCTCTTTTCATGGAATGAACAGCCCCACCAACCTTCCGTCTCCGCCGGGTGATCCGAGGAAGCATTAACCTTTGACAACAATCTCCAGTTGTTCTCGTCTTGTATTTCTCGCTTCTTCTTTCCTCCTTCGGTTTGCTTTGTAAAGTCGTCAATGCTGAAAATAGCTCTTTCTTCAAGAGAAGTGAACGATTCTTCGTCTTGCTTTGCCGAAGAGGCTGAAGCAGTGCTAACAAAGAGCAAAGAATCAGTTGGAGAGTACCACCCGAGAATTTGGGTCACGTCTCGTTTCTTGCCAGCAGAAAAGGTTTGAATGAGCTCAGCCGAGGAGTAGTTATAAAGAGCGATTTGCATAAAGCCATTATCGTCGGGAACAGTGTCGACAAAGTATTGCACGGTATTGTTGATGGAAATGAATTTGAGGTTGGAGTCCTTTTGTTGGCAGTATGTTTGAACAGCAATAAGAAAGGAGAAAAAGAGGCAACGAAGAAAAAGAAAGGAAGAAGAGTTTAACGTACAGGCTCCAACCAGCCATTCTTGGATACAGTTACTTCAAGGATACGAGAGGCATTGGTGAGCGTGTTAACCAAGAGCACAGTTTGTTTCTGTTTATGGTGTTTGTTTAGCATTAAAAGAATACGTATCTTTCAATTTGTTACAATAAAGAAATGATAAACGAACGTTTTGTAAGCGATTGGAAGTGGTGACCGATATTGTGATACTATCCACCCATTCAACAGCAGTCACGTACATATCAGTGCTATTTCCAATGTTCTTTTTAAATTTAAAGATAATCAGTCAAAAGAAGGATAGGCAAAATTAATGGCGATATTGAAAAACAACCAAGAAAACTGTTGAGCCCGCGGTTACGTTGAAGACACCCACACTCACATCAGGATTGGGATAACCAGGCTATTGTCATAAATGGAAGCAAAGTGTGTTAAAGAAGAAGAAGAAGAGCAGGAACAAGAAGAACAATACACAGAGAAAGAAGAACAAGAGAAAAAAAAAAGGGGTGTTGTAAAGTACCTTTGGATAGTGGAAGGTTTTTAGCGTAGGATAAGGGTTGCCTTCATACATGGGCATGGTAACCTGTGGCACTGCACTCTGGTTGAATCGAAGAAAGGCCAGCTGAGAGCCATCAGGCGCCCACCACATGGCTGAATAGTCGGCAAAGATTTCTTCTTCGTAGACCCACACTTGCACGCCGTTTGTGATTCCTTGGGTGAAAACAAAGAGTGAGTTAACGTAAAGAAAGGAGGAAGACTAAGAAAAACAAACCAGGCAGGGAACCATCAGTAGTTATCCTGATGGGAGACTGTTCGGTGCTGGACACATCCTTTCTCAAATAAATATCATCATCTTGAACGAATGCCTTTACATTTGTTGCTTTTAGTATGCGCGAGAGAGAGAAAGAGAGAGAGAGAGAGAGAGAGAGAGGTGAGGCTTACCACAGAAAGGCTGGTAGGAGACCAAATGGCGTTTGTTTGCTTGGCATCTTCATTCAAGTTGTCATGCACATCTTGATTTGCCACAGAAAATAGAACAAACTTGGCTTCAAAAGAATGCCGCCATATCTGCAATCCAAATAAAGAAAAACAAACATGAACAAAGAACAAAAGGAGAAATGGAGAATAAAAAAGAAAGCAACGGAAGAGGTCAGAAAGAAGAGAAGCAATATATCGATACGATTGAAAAAAAAGAACCTTGCTTTGGTGCACAGGAAGCAAAAGATAGGAGGCATCATAAGACAGGGAGTACTGACTGCCCAGCGAAGGCACCAACAAGGAGTTATTGTTGAGACTAACGTTGAACAGGGTCACTCTTTCGTTGACATCAGGAAAAACAGCCGTATGGCTATTGTTTTGGTTTTCGTTGCTGTCTACATACACCTTTTGCAAAAAGATGTTGCGCTCTTTGTCCGAGTAGATGAGCCCAGCTGTGGTGGAGTTGATGGAGAACCATTGAAACGTGAAGGACTTTGGGTTGAGAGAGAAAATGTCGTCAAAGGAGTAAGTTGGTTTGTTATTGGAGGAATCCGTATCGTCTTTCACCGACAACGACACTGTTTTAAAAGGAAGAAAGCAGCAAAAGCAGGCAGCAAAGAAGAAAAGAAATGGAGGAAGAAGGAAGAAGGGAGACAGAAGGAAGAAAGAAGGCAGAATACAGTTAAATAACGCAACAGGATAGGCAGCAAAAAAATGTACTGAGAAGAATAGAACAAGAAAAAAACACAACGTACCGCTAATGGCAATGCCAGCCACGATCAAGACCAGCGCAATGAAGCCAAGCACTGCCACGGTTGCCCTTTTGCTGGGTCGTTTCTGTTTTTTTTTTGTTTGAGTTAAACAAAAGAAAAAAATAAAAGGCATGGAAGAAAAGTAGATAGCAGAGAGAGAACCTGAGGACAACAAGGCAAACTGTGCCAAAAGCCATCCCTCTCTCCGACGAGGCCAATGATTTCGGTCCCGTCGTCGTTGTGCTGGAGGTGCCCCGATTCCAGAGAGCCTTGCTGCTGCTCTTGGGTCAGCCTGTCTTGCTCCCTGTAGCCCGAGGAGGCGTCCTCCAACGTCTGGTAGCGAGTCGTGGGGCGCAAGCTCATGGTGATGGCGATGCTCTCCTCCTTCCTTCCGTCTGCTGCTTGCTACTCGGTTCTTTTTCCTTCGACGAATCAAATTAAGAAAATGCAAAGTATGTCTAGTATGACATGCATGAAAAATATGAAGAAAATGTGAGGCATACAAAGAATGAAAGATATGAAGAAAATGTTAGGTATGCAGAGAATGCCAAAAATGGAGATGAGCAAGAGCGACCATTCATTGAGCGGAAGAAGAGGAGGAAGACTGTTGCAACAAACGTTGACGCAACGTCTCGTTCTCTCTCTCCAGCTGCAACACTCGTTGTTGCAGCTGCTCTTTGGTCATAGCGGCTACAGCCCTCTCGGATTCTTCCTGCTTCTTTCGTTGCGCCTCCTCTTCTTCCTTCTTCCTTCTTCCGGCTTCTTCTTCCTTTTCTTTGTCCTTTTTTACTTCTTCCGCTTTGTTTTCGCCCTGAAGAGCGACAATGCGGCCGAAACAAGTTGGAGCTATGGCCATAACTGAATCGACCTGTTCTTTCTTGCGAAAAGCAAGACGAACCAGTTGATTCACTCGAACACTCTTGAAGGATGATAATACTTTCAACTTCATGAAATGGTGCCTCACCTTTTCAAAAAAAAAAAAAAGAAAAAAAAAAGAAAAGAAAAGAACGGAAGTATTCGTTAGTTCTTTCGAATAAAAACGAAGAGAGAAAGAGGAAGAGAAAGGAGGAGAAGGAGAAGCAAAAGATGCAAGAACGAGAAGGTGACGATGAACACGAACCATAACTGGCAGCAAAAGACCATTTTCCTGGTCAATGACCATCTTGCTGTCCTTCAAGCAATCATAGCCATCTTGACCATCGGAGAGATAAGTCTTCGTGGCCAACAGATACTTTTTTTCTCTATCCAAAGGAACGCTTCTGCCTTCTCCTTCGCCTTCCACGATGTTTGCTTTGAGCAAACGACGTCCAGGTGGCAACGACGGATCAAAGACGAAAGAAGCTCCAGAGAGCTGAGGAAAGCGACCTTCTTGCAAAGGCCATTTGCTTACGCCGTTCTCAAAAGCGTCCCACAATTGTTGCCCAGTTACCTCAATGACGACGACAGTATCGGCGAATGGGAGAATGGTCATCAAGTCCTTTAGCTTTATGTCTCCTGTTTGTCATATCGGTTGTCGGTAGAAAGCAAAGGTGCGAGAAAAAGGGAAAGAAGAAAGACGAAAGTAGCAAAGTACCTGGCCCATAGCTGCTGTCCGATCGAATAGTGCCGCTGTTCAGCAACGCAACATCAGCACCCATAGTGGTCCTCATAATATCGCAAATCATGCTTCCCAAGTTAGTCTCTCCGGTCCTCACAAAGGCGTTCCTCGCGTCCAGCATTACGCTCGTCCTTCCAATCACTTTGTTGAGCTTTGTGTTCATCATCTCTTGGAAGCAGGATAATATTTGTTTCATGTTCTCATCCTCCTCAAACTCTTTCGTGACCTCGATCTTTTTGGTTATCACTCTAGGCTTGTGGTTGGGAGAGTTACTGTCGAGGAAGAGTTCAACTTGGCTGATGTAACGGAACTCAGTTCCACTCTTAACGATGGTTGTATTATGAGTTTGTTCTTGCCAAACTTCGTAAAAGTGATCGTGTCCTGTTGTTGTGTTGTGAGATACGTTATTGGAGGCGAGAGGGGAGAAGAAAGGTCTACCTGATAGAATGAGATCCAAGCGAGGCACGCCTTTAGCCAAGCGATTGTCATTCGGAGCCCGCATATGGGTCAGGGCTATAACCAGGTCACAACCCTCTTTGTCCTTCAACTCTTCAACCAAGGCTTGACCCTCCGTCACGAAATCGCGGTACTCCACTGACTCTGGAAGGTAGGCAAGAGTCACCAGCCATTCTTGTTCCACCAAACCTAAAACGTAGAAGCAAGTTAAAGAATGAACAAGAGAAAGAAGGAAGAAGCAGAAGCAGAAGAAGAAGAAGAAGAAGAGCAAGAAGAAGAAGAAGAAGAAGAAGAAGAAGAAGAAGAAGAAGAACAAGAAGAAGAAGCAGAAGGAGAAGAAAGTTAAAGACACCAATAAGGCCCACTTTCAAGCCATTCCAAGGAAGCACAAGGTGTCTATGACCGCCGGCAAAGGGAAGACCCGTGGCTGTGTCGATCAGGTTCGACATGAGCCATGGGAAGTTGCACTGAGACACATTCTTTCTCAGCTGTTCCACTCCAAAGTCAAATTCGCTATGCGAAAAAAAAAAAGAGTGATGAGAAAAACAGAAGACAGGAGAAAGATGAAAGATGAAAGAAGAAGAACAACGAAGAACGAAGAAGAAAAAGAAGAAGAATAAGGGAAAGCTTCAGTACTGATTGCCGTAAACAGAAGCTTGGATGTGCAGCTCATTCATCACATTGACCATATGCTTTATTGTATGTATGCGCGTTTTTTTTTTTGAAGTGAGTAGACGCTCAACAACACCAACACAGGAGAGCAAGGGAAAAAAAGAAAGAAGTGGTTGGTTTTTTTTTTGTGTTTTTTAAAAAGGAGCTTACTTACTTTTCCTTTGGTAATGGCAGAGAGAAGAGAAGGATTGAAGACGTCTCCACTGAACAAGACCAACGGTGGAGAGGAGGCCTCCTGGCGCAGCGTTTTCAAGGCGGTGGCGAAGCGAGTGGCCCCTCCTACGGGCTCCTTGGCGGCCGGTTCCACGTCGTACACGTCGTTGAAGTGCAGGATGACGAGGTCGGCCTTTGGAGCCGCTGCTCCTGCTTCTGCCATTTTCTTCTTTTTTGCTTTGCCTTTTTTTTTTAATTTCACTTTTAATCGAAAAAATTTGGTCTAATTATCGCGTATGTTTCCCACATTATTGATAAATTCCAAAGGTTTCTTCAGAGCGCGTGAATTATTGATATTCATCAATTATTTCTGATAATCGTAGTATTTTACAGATATTATTGGTGGGGCATACACGACACGCCCAAAAGGTTAGAGCAACTGCAACACCCCAGGGGCGTTGTACACTATTAAGATGAAGAAAAGTTGAAAAGCCAGAATGTAGGCGATCTGGAAAAACGGGTTGGTAGTCCAAGCCTTTTTACACTCCTCCAGCCAAGTTTTCCCAAACGTCTTCATCTGCATGAAAGGCCTACTTTCCGCTTCTTCAGCTTCTTCCTTCGATGCTTGTCCAAGTTGTGTCTGCTGTTCCCCGTTCTGCTTCTTCAGTATTCTCCTCTTTCTAAGTGTATGAGTGGTATGCATGGCTTTCATTGCGCACCACAGGAGGAGGCCCACCACCAAGCTGGCCGTATAGAAGACGCTGATGCTGTGGTTGGGCAAGGCCTGGACCTCTTGCATGAACCCCACAAAGAAATGCAAGGGAGAGACCACTATATCTACAATTGGCAGCACCACCTGCAAAGGAGACCAAGGTCAGACGGGCAAACAAGAAGTTTATGAAAATGGAACGGAGGAGGAGAAGGAGACAAGGCAGAAAGACACAGCGAGGGGAAAAAGTTATGGAGAGGGAGAAAAGAGAGAAAGAAACAAACCTTAGATGCAGCTGCCCAGAGTTCGTTTATGGGAATGAGTCGCAACAGCAGCTCTCGGAAAGCGTCCCATGCTCGGTACAAAAAGTCGCGCAGGTGCTTCAAGTGATAGATAAGGTCGACAAGCCTGATGTAGAGTCTTCCCAGCGTATCGAACAAGCTCTCCGACAAGTGTGCAGCCTTGGCAAGCCAAAAGCCAGGTGATACCTCTTCCACGCCGCTTCGCTCCGCAAAGAACTGCCAAAAGGTGGAGGTCACAAAGGCCACGAACACAAAGACAACTGTTCGTTTCAACGCCATCCACAAGGGGTGTCTCCCCCATTTCAGCCGCTTTTCTCTTTGCTGCATGGCAAGCTCTTCACGGACGGAGAGGCGTTCCGCCAGGCGCTGCGCTCTCATCCGCTGTTGTTCCTGTTCCTCTGGGCTAGCGAAGGGATCCACCACCGCCTCCACGTGGTCTTGCCTCAGGGCCATTCCGTGCGTGTGTATGATTGCTTGGTGTGTGTGTGTGGTTGGTGGAACTTTTTGTATTGCAGAAGAGAAAGAAATTGAACAGCTGCCGCAGCGGTCGCGTGACGTGGCACTCCCTCCTTTATGAGGTTGCTGACGTGGGCTGATACGTGGCTCTCTTTGTATGGCAAAGCCACGTCACTCTAAAACTTCGCCCAAATATTTTTGGCCGTCGGTTCGAATCGACAAAGGGTCACACGTTTTTTTTTCTTGGATTTATTATGTACAGCGAGCGAGTGGGGCGTTTTGTTTTTTTCTTTTTTCAAAGCCATCGGTGACGAAGGCGCTCTTCTTCCTTTCTGGCCATCTCTTCGGCTTTCTCCTCTGGAACCGCTATTTCTATTCCATTGCTGCTGCTGGGTTGGACGTCCTCCTTCATTTGTGGGTGCTGAACGGCAGCTGAAGCTGGTGGGGCCTTAGTTGGCGTCGTAGTCGCTGTCGTTGGAGGCTCCGCCGCTACTCTTCTCGGGCTCTTCTGTTGGTGCTGTTGCTGTTGTTGCTTCAGCTGCATGTTCCTCTTCATTTCTTCCATTTTTCTCTTCAGCATCTGCTCCTCCGTCTCTCCGTTGCGCAGAGCCTGTTCCGCGCTCCCGAGTTTCATCTTTGGGCGCACCGCAACTTCCCTCTTGACGACGACAGGCGCTGCCGCTTTAGGCGAAGGTTGCTGGCTCTCGCAGGCTTTGGTCGGGGAGGCCGTTGGGGGAGCTTCTCCGAGCCAATGCTTGTTTAGCCTCTCTCTCTCCTTGTCCTCTGCTTCTGGGGAAAATGTTTCGGAGTGGTCGGAGCCGTTTCCCTGCCTTCGTTGCATCTCTGGCGTGTGCAGCTCGCCCAACAAACGAGTTAACCTTGCTTCTTCTGCGCTGGCCGCCATGCTTGTGGACTGTGTGCGTGTGGTCGTACGCTCGCTCTTCTTACTGTTGGGTGTGCCAGACACAATCAGCTTCGGGTTTAACGAATCGGGCAGAAACGGCGCAACGGAACCGGTGTTTTCTTTGATTTTTACACGTTTTCTCTTGGAGATTATGGACGCTTTTGACTCTTCCTCCTGTCGCCCTGTCAGTTATTATGTCGACGATAAATACCATGACGACATGATTTAGAATTGGTTTGCTGCGGCTTGCGCGGCAGCCCTCTCCTCAAAGTCCCAAATGTCCAACGCAGAGTATCGCCCGATGAACGCTTCTCCTCGTTCCAAAAAGCAACGCTCCCATCCGACGGCAGGAAGGACGGCGATAGGCCCGTTCCTCGCTCTTTGGTGCCCGCTTGTGTCCCACAGGGTGGCTTTGCTGTTCCTTTGCAGAAGCAAAAGCCGATCCGTTTGCTCATCGTAAGAAAAGTCGGCAAACGGAGAAGAAGGGTCGAACTTGATGTCAGGATGAATGGTGTGGCAACGGTTCGTCTCACGATTGAACACGAAGATGGAACCATCTTTTTTTCTGCACCCCAGCAAACGCTTGTCGCTGAGGTAAAGCCCGTGCCATTGGTTAGCAGCAGATTCATCTCCTCGGTCGTCTTTAGCTTGTTCTCTTTCTTTGTCCTCTTCTTGTTGATGAGAGAAGAGGATATTGTTGATTGGAGACATGACGCAGACTCCTGTTGATGGCTGCCATTCTACTGCTTGCCCGCAACCAAATAAAACCAGCACTGTAAGCTCGTTGTGTTCATCTTCTTTGGCCCACACACTTGTTGGCTAAATCAGAAAAGTATCAGGAGAAGAGATACAGAGAAAGAGCGGGAAAGTGAGTGAGAGAGAGAGAATGGAACGACAAAGCGAAAGAGAGAGAGAGATCGAACATTTGCCGGTAGGAACATCGTAGCGCTCAAAGCAAACAGTTCTCGTCCAGAGTCAGCAGAGAAGACTACCACATCATGTTGTGTCGCAGGGCTCTCGTCCAAACACAGTATGACCACCACAAAGTTGTCCGTCAGTGTCAGCCGCTCCACCCCATAGAAGAATCCCTCGGAAGAGGAGGAAAAGCACTGAAGCGTGGCCGTGGGAGGCCCTCTTCCCCTGTCAAACACATGCACCGCATCCAAGGAAGCCAGGAAGATGGCTATTCGAGAGCTGCTCACAGCCATGCTACACACTTTGGGGCCTTGAAGCTCCAGTAGGTCCTCTCTTCGTCTTCCTTTCTGCAGACGCCAGTTGCCATAAAGGCTTTTCCAACATGAGACAAAAGAAGCTTTGAACGAAGCAGAAGAATAAGAAGAAGAACAAGAAGAAGAAGAAGCAGAAGTGGTTGGAGGAGCGAAGGCTTTGAAGCCGAAGCTGCCACACAGCCCTTTCCACAGAAATTCGCTTTGGGAGATGGAGTGAAAGCGTTTGCACAGCATTCCTGCAGCGTGGCACAAGTCGTACGGCCCAAGAAAGCTCAACACATGGGCAATGAGCTCATCCGGCAGAGCCTCCACTTCCATTGTGACAGCACACCCCCACCCATCAGCAAGGAACTTGCTTTTTGTGTATAACAAAAAAAAATAATGCTTGCGCCAGGGGTCGAACCGAAGAAATCAGTTCGAACGAAAAAACTTATCCGCGTATGCCGCGCGTCGAACCGTGAACCTTATGGATGAATCAAATCACATGCCCTTAGTGGGAGTCGAACTGCCGCAAGAGGTAACGCCAAAAAGAAGAAAATTTGTATCGACAACATTGGAAAAAAAAGTTGTTTTTACAGTCTAAAAGATAAAAGACCTATGGACACGTGAAGAAGAAACGGAAAGGGAGCTCTGTAAAAGCGTATGTGCATGATAGGGGGAAGAGTTTGTTGGCTCTCTAGAACAAGGCCTCGAGGAGAGCGCTGCTGGGGGTGGCGGCGGCGGACTCGGAGCCCTGCACCACCACCACGTTCTCGCTCCTCTTCTTGCACTCGCAGCCCTCCTCCTCGGAGGAGGAAGACTCCTCCTGGTCGGGGAGGGTGGGGCTCTGGTCCTCGGGCAAGCGGTCCAAGAGGCAGGCGGTGCGGGCGGAGACGCTGAAGGTGTAGCGGCACATGTCGTTGATGGAGGTCTGGGCGAAGCCCGTGGCCCTGCTGTTCACCGAGGGAGCCATGATGTTGCTGCTGTGCCTGGCGCCGTAGTTGTGCCCGATCTCGTGGGCGGGGATGACCCAGCGGGCGTTGCCTCCCAAGTAGCCCGTGATGCCGCACCCCTGGGTGGTGTACCGGCAGAGGGCGCTGTAATAGGCACGTCCCGCCACTCCCGTGCGGTCCGGCAGGCATCCGGAGAGCAAGTGCCAGAGACCGATGGTGCGGTCGGTCTGGCGAACCCTCCAGTTGCAGAAGGGGGTGAGCCTGGTCTGCACGTCGGAGGGGCAGCTGGCGGTGTTGAAGTTGGTGGAGGAGGAGGAGGAGGAGGAAGGGCTGGAGTTGATGACCAGGGACTTGATGACGGGCTTGTTGCGCACGGCGGTGTAGTAGTGGCCCTGCATGGTGGACCAGACGTAGGAGATGGTGTTGGGGGTGCCGGAGGTGCCGCCCGCCTTGCGGACGTACTGGTTGTCCGTGGCCACGCCCATGAGCAGGTAGCTCGCGCTGCGAGGAGGGCAGCTGCTGGTCGGGTCCACCACGTCTTCCGCATCCTCCTCTCCCTCCTGGATGTCACCTGTGCCGCAGGAGACCGGTGGTTGCTCGCCTTCCTCCTCGGCTTGGTCCACATTGCGAGGGGCGAAAGGAAGCTCATCCCAGTGCTCCTTGAAGACCACCATGTTGCCTCCGGAGAGGGTCTCCATCATGCCTCCACCCTCGCTTCTCTTCTTGCTGAGCTCGGGGTGAAGGTAGGTGGGCTCCACCACGTAGCTCTCTCCCGTCTGGGCGTTCCAGATGCTCATGTGGAAGACGCCTTGGTCGTAGTCGGCCACCACGGCGGAGACGCTGGCCTGCTCCCTGCCATCGATGGTGGCCTCTCCCAGGTAGGCTCTGCTCTGAGGGGAATAGGTCTCCACCAACTCTCCCTCGGAGAAGACGGAGACCACGGCCTTGGGGTGGAAGAGATCGTTGTTGTGGTGGAGGGAGGCGGAGAATTCTCGGCCCAAGGCCTTGAAGGACAGGCTCATGGAGTGGCGGCTGGTGAAGGTGGAGTTGGAGAGGGTCCTGCGGGTCATGACGGCTTGACCGGGGTTCTTCTGGATGGAGAAGGAGATGCTGTCCAGGAGCTCCCGTTCCGCTGGCAACTCACGAGACCGCGCTGCCCATGCCGAATGTCAGAAAGAAGAACGTAACGAAAGAGAGAGAAAGGAAAAGAAACTAAAAAGGAGGAAGAGAAGGGAGGATGGGTACCATAGATGTCGGCATAGTTCAAAGCGAGAGCGGAGGAAACAATGCAAAGAAGCATCACCCCAGCGAGGAAAGCAGTGTTGCTCGCTCTTGTCATGTTGTTCAGGTAAACGGGAAGTGGATGTCGGTGTTTTTCGCTTTGTTTGTGTTGTTTGAATTGTTTTGTTGTTGTTGAGTGAATGAAGGAGAAAGGGAAAGGGAAGTGGAAAGGGAAGAGGTTTAAATAGTTTCTTTGGTGACCTCCATCCGTTCCCTCAGCTGACTTTGTTCCAAACCCGATATCTTCCTTCAACGTTCGGGGGAAGCCATCTTGTTGTTGGTTGCACACTCATTCCTTCATTTCCAGTTTGTCCGACAGTAACCTGCAAGCATCGGTGTCCCTAGTTGTTCGTGTTCACTTCCCGATAGACAATGCAAAGAGAAAGAACCAGAAACAATATTAAAGTTTTCAGGTTGTCTGGTACCCAAACGATTACAGCATTACCACACTGAAATAAACAAGGGTAGTACCACTTTTTCAACTTGCTGCTTTCGCACCCTTTCTCGTCCTTCTGTTGCTAGCACCAAACCAAATAAACAATCATACTGTAACAGCATGATGAGGACCCGATATCTCGTCCAAGCATCAAATAGATGGATGTCCGACCAATCAAGCGATTAAGATAACGAACAGAAAGATAGGACGAGGAACAGTTGCTGTATGTTCGGAACTAACAGTCCATTCGGAGCTTTTTTTTGCTGGGCATCAGATGCGCGCATGAGCCACCAAACAATCTCATCATGGGGCATCCCGTTTTGGCAATGCAGGGCAGCGCAGAAGGAGAATGGAGGAGTGGACAGATAAGCTCCGGAGCTCGAGTGCCTTCTCTGAAGGTACAGAAGAGAGAAGACAGGAGATAGGAGCAGCAGCAATGAGTACAATAAAAAACCAGGAGCAAGAAGAGAGGGGGCCGTCAGACGCCCACATGTTCCGCTCAACAAGAGAACAAAGAGAAGTTTAAGTTATAAATGAGTCAGTATTTTTATGCCGTTCACAACAAAGGAAGGGGGTTTGGGTAAAAAACACATCACCTCCAAGATGCAAGTTCTTTTGCGCTTTCCTCATTCCAGTCGAATCCACGAAAACTCTCCGCTGAAGCCAAAATCACCAACTTATCTTTCTCCTTCTCCTCCTCTTCGTCGTTCTTCTCACCAAACGGCGGTCCAAAAACAGCGTTGCGATGATGAAACTCCAAGTTTTGCAAACGAAGAGACCAGCAATCCAAGAGGTTGAGCGTTTGCAGCCTGGGGCAGTAGGACAAGACCTGGTTGACCGCTTCTTCTCCAGGGCAACGAGCCAACTTTTGGTTTGATTGGAGTATCAAAACACGAAGACAGGAGGGTTGCAACAAAAGCGAGAGATAGTGAAGATGTTGAGGAGTGAGGTCGGTGGAGCTGAGGTCCAGGTATTCCAGGCCGGGACAACCCTTGAGGAGCGCTATCCAGTCCCCAAAGTTTTGTTCGCTTTGTTGTTGGTTGACCAGTTTCGAATGTCCATGTAAACCCAACTGCATACACACAAAAAAGCAAGAAGATCAGAAACAGAATAATAGATCGGATGTACAACAACTTACGTGGCGAAGATTAGGACAATGCGTGCCCAACACTGATAAGAAACAAAGCCCTTCATACTTATACTTAATCATATGCTGAAGGCAATTGTAACTTTTACCCGAGGCGTCAGGGTTCTGATACAACGAAGCTGACCTAAGGAGAAAGAGAGAGAGAGAGAGAGAGAGAGAGAGAGAGAGCGAGAGTGATGAGAGGTAGTTCAAAATAAAATAACAAGAGAATGACAAGGTGCCGCAACAAGGAGACAGAAGCTAGAAAAAAAAGAATGAAAAACAAACCATAGTTCCAGTAATTCCATCTTTTCCCCACACCTTGCTACCAAAGAAGCCAACGCAGCCACATTACACTTTGCAAAGCTGAGATCGATGTGCCGCAAGTTGTTTTGTTCGTTCAAAGAGTAGGCGATGGCGCTCATAAAAGTTCCTTCCTTATCGACCAAAGCGGTCAGATCCAAAGAGTGAAGGTTGATGCATGAGGGAATAAAGGTAGAAAAGTGACAAGCCCCTTCGTAAAGAGCTCGTTGGGGCGCAAGGAAATAGTCATCAGACGCGAGAGAAGGTACCGCAAGCACCGTTCGTTGAGGTCCGAGGGAAGCAAGCTTTGGATGAGGGAAGCGCTTTTTGGAGTAAGGGATCGCACCAAAGAGTCGATGCACAGCGTAGAAAGAGCAGCAACAGAAGAAATCGAAGAAGCCGTGGATTGGTGTAGTTCATTTTGGTCCTCGTAGGGAAGCAAAGAATCTTCTTCAGGCATTCGACAAGGAGATTTTTTCTTTGCTTTGTCATGAAAACGTTTAAAACACACTGCTTCGTATGCCAGTACATCACCCAAGCCAACAGGTAATGATGCAGAAGAAGGAAGGGGAAGAGGAATAAGTGGACTGCCAGAACCAACCGCCCAGACCACTCCTCTTTCTTTATCGGCAACGAGACAATCCACGGAAGGACAGGTACGTGACGGAGGTTGGTGGATACGGGCGCAAAAGGAGGTTACTTTGGGAAGTTTGTGAACGCTGAAAATATGGCCTGGATTGTTAAGCGATAACATGGCGACTTGGCCGTCGGAGAAGCCAACGACGATGCATTCTTCCTCTTCTTCTTCTTCCTCATACGGTTCTTCTACCTTTCGTGTTGCGTTCCGGTCCATACTGTATGGTTGTTGTTCGGCAGATTGCCTTGGGAGAGCTACGATGATCACTGTTGTAACGTCTGAGAAACTATTAAACGGATATTGGGTAGAATCATAGTCGCCATCTTCTGTCCTCTAATCAAACAATTGAATGGGTAAGCAACAAACAATAAAGAGGATAGAATATCTTACTTGATTGCAAATATTTCGTTCTGTATCAAGAAACCACTTCTGTAGCCCTGTTCTCAGGTCGATGCATTCCAACCTGCTGACCAACGCTAAAACCAATTTTGTTCTTCTTTCGTTGATGGCTATCACATCAGCACTCCTTCCGCAATAACTCAACAAAGGAATTATCGTCTCTTCTTGCCATTTAAGATTCTTTTTCGCGTCTTTTTCGTCGTCATCTTCTTGTCCTTCTTCTTCATCACCATCATCTTCTCCTTCATCACCATCATCTTCTTCTTCTTCTACTTCTTCTTCTTCGTCAACTTCAAATGTTGCAACATAGCGAGCAAAGGCGTCTCTCGTCACGCAAGTTAGCGTTACCTCTTCCTTCTTCTTTTCCGTTCCATTCTTGTCGTTTTCATCCGTTCGTATGGGCTTCCAATCCAAAAGCGTTAGCTTTGCCTTGTCAAGGTAACAAGAGGAAGGAACATTTGCTTGGGTTGTCCATCGCACCAGTGCTGAGTTGAAACGAAGTAGTACTGTATCATTCAATAAAACCCAACGTCGATCCGAAGAAGTTACACGATAGCCCTTGCCAGGGAAGGGCAAAACAGTCAAGTCATGCCAACGAATGGACATCCGCCTGTTGAGCGCGAGCTTTCCGCGTGTATTGCAGAACAATGGCAATTCTTCACCGTTGTTTTGGTCTGAGTTGAAGATATCCTTCTGCTTGGTCCTACTCTTCTTCATTTCAGCACTCAAGCTCAGTATATCCACGCTTTGCAATATTGTTGGTTGGAACAAACTTGTTGTGTCTTCTATGATAAATATATGAGTTAGTTTTAGAACCTTTGCATACAAACAAAGTGAAGAACAAAACCTTTACACTGCTTCTGTTCAGGCGAACAAAGCTTCCACTTAGTGAGAATGCCATTGCTGGTGAAGGTAATCGCCTGGGTCCCCTTCTTGTTGACCATCAGCCATAGAATTCCTATCGTTGCGGGGGTTACACGCTTTGCTTCCTCTTCGCCCACTGAAGCTCTCAACGAGGATGACACAAGTGCTAAATATAAACCCTTTTGTTGAGCTTTTGTTTTGTTGTGTTGAATAAAGTGAGCTATGCCTTAGCAAGAGTGGAGGTAGTTGCAGAGAGAGAGAGAGAGAGAGAGTGTGTGTGTGTGTGAGAGAGAGAGAGAGAGAGAGAGAGAGAGAGAGAGAGTTAAACTGTACCTGCTGGCATGCTTGCATACTCGCGAACTCTTCGCATGTGCACAATGGAATGTTGTTCAACCATATCTCTGTAGCCATAATCCCACAACCAAGCAACTGAGCAGTTACCGTTGCCAGCGCAGAGATAAGGGTCTGCTCCCTTCTGGAGTAACCACTTTACCGCCTCCTCCCAATGTTTTACGCCAGCCTCTTTTTCCTGTTTCAATTTTTATCAGTTGGAAGCAAAATAAAAACTGGATGAACAAAGAATATGAAAAGAAAACAAAGAAAGAAACGACAAGAAAGAAAGAAAAAGGAACAAAGGTGCAAGCAAGTCACAAACACTATAACGCGCTGCATTGTGTAGGTCCAGAAGAAGGATCAACGGTGTTGCCGGAAAGTCAGTGGCCCAATTTGAAATCCAACAGTTCAACCAAAGTTCAAAGTACTGTTGTGGCAGGCGTTCATGCAGAGCTTGCAAAGCTTCGTTGCAAAAAGAAGGAGTATACCATCTGGGGCGGCCACAGATACTATATAACAACGGTTCTCTTTCTTTATGGGCGTTGAACAGGAGCTGATCCATTCCGTTCCATCCCTCCATGGAAGAAGAACCAGGAGGAGGTTCCACGTTGGAAAGAAGGAGATGATAAGCAGACATGTTACGTTCCATGATGGCCAGCAACACAGGAGGAACCTGTTTGTCTGCTACACTCGCAAAAAACAAATAGTGAGTGCCAATTAACGGAAGCAAGAAGGAAGCAAAGAGGCAACAGAAGCGAGAACAACAAACGAAAAGCAAGGAACAAGACGAACGTGAAAACACCCTCACATCCTCGTGCACCCAAGGAGCAATAGCACAAGTCTCCTCCGGGGAAGCCCTCCACCGCTGCAACAAGCTCCGCAACACCTCCTCGTCCACTCGGTGCATGACAGCATAATGCAACACGTTCCATCCGCTCTGTTTGCATTTGGCCGACAACAACTCCTCCGACTCTCCCTCCTCTTCTTCTCCTTCGCCAAAGGACAACAACAGGTCGATGCAACGCAGTTGAAACTCCGTTCTTGCATGTGCTTGCGTAATCTTGAGGGTTGTCTCCAGCTTGCTCTGCTTGGCACCTTCCCTGTCGAGATTTATCTTCAAGCGGGCGTTCCATTCGGGCATAAAGTAACGAAAAGAAGAAAGTTCTTTGGTCCAATGGCTGTCCACTCCCATCACCACCATCAAAGCCGTTAAGTCTTCGCTCTCTTCTCTCTCTTCAATGCTGTTCCTACATCTCACAATGATCATTCCATCCGTTACTTCTTCGGTAAACACGGTTCCTTCTTGTTCTTCTTCATCTTCGCCCAATCGGGAATCGTTCGGTTCGTCGTTCAACTCGCGTTCCTCCGCTTCAATCCGCTTTCTTATCGCTTTTAAATTGTTGTGCTCTTGCCATAACCGTTGTACGGAGTGAAGGTCACGAGAAAGAATGGCCTGAAACAGTTGATCTCGCAAGAGGGCTTGTTGTGTACGCAAAGAAGTTGAGGTCCAAGAAGGAGTGTTGCTCATGCTCCTGCCCTTCGACCGCCAAAAAAAAAAAAACAAATAAAAAAAAACGTAGAAATAAATAGCTATAACTATCAGAAAAAAATGAGAATGCACTGAAAATGCATTACGAGGTTGTTGTTGTGCTTTGGTGATTGCTTCCTCGAGGCACGTGCTAGCGGGAGACAAAGTAACCACCAAAAAGATGTCGCCCAACAGCGCAGCTTGGATCTCTTTCACCTGGGCGTGTTAGGCGTGCGATATGTATTTCGCCAATGCTCGCTGCGTATGCATAGCGCTTGGTTAAAAGTAGAGGAAAGGAAAGAAGAGGAAAGAGGAGAGGAGAGAGAGAAAGGTGAGGGAAAGAAGATAGCAAGAGAGAGAGAGAGAAAAAAAAAGGAGATGGCACCTCATCTGCAAGCAAAACAATGACAACATACTGCAGGTGATGAGCACCGGTCTCGCTTATCCTGAATGAATGGATGGACCTTTTCAAGTGCTCTTTGATGCGCTCCCCCGAGATATCCTCTTGGAACCTCAACGCCACGATGTGCGGCAGCACCATGTCTTTCCCATCTCTGCCGAGCTTTCTTCTCTTCTCCCTTCTCTCCTCTCTTCTCTCTTCTCTCTCCTCTCTCTTCTCTTCATTCATCCACGATATGGAGCAACACCATGTTGCTCTCTTCTCTCTCTCTCTCTCTCTCTCTCTCTCTGTCTGTCTCTCGCTCTCCTTGTGGGGGGTCTGTTAGCAAGAGCAGTTGTAATAGATCTGGTGGTGGTTCATCTGAGCAAGCAACCCTTTTCTTTGTTCGCTCTGTGGGTTTTCTCCACTCTTTCCTCTTTCTCTCCGCCACTCGCTTCTCTCTCTGCATTCTTTTTTTGCGTTTCTCCAACCTCCTCCCTCCCTCTTCTTTCCTTCTCACTTTCAACAGAGAGAGAGAGAGAGAGAGAGAGAGAGAAGCAAGAAGAAGAAGAAGAAGAAGAAGAAGAAGAAGAAGAAGAAGAAGAAGAAGAAGAAGAAGAAGAAGAAGAACAAGAACAAGAACAAGAACAAGAAGAAGAACAAGAAGAAGAACAAGAACAAGAAGAAGAAGAAGAAGAAGAAAAAGAAGAAAGAGAGAAGAGGAGGAAAGAGAAGAAGAAGAAGAATGCAAGATCCCAACGAAGCTCCAGGAACAACAAGCCACCCTTCCCCCGCCTTCACAACCGAAAGCAGCAGCAGCTACTATGAAACGCTGGAGGTGAGCCAGGGCGCCTCGGCGGCGGAGATCAAAAAGTCCTACTACCGCTTGGCCAGGAGGTACCACCCGGACAGAAACCCGGATGACCCCACCGCCGAGGCCAAGTTCAAACAGGTCAGCGTGGCCTATGAGGTCCTCATCGACCCTGACAAGCGTGCGCACTACGACAAGTACGTATCGTTGTGTTCCTCTTCCTTCTCTCTTGCGATCGTCTTCTTCTTGTGTCGTTTTGTCTTGTACTCTTCTCCTCTTTTTTTTTCTTCCTTCCTCTTCGTCTACCTTCTCTTCTCAATCTTTGCCCTCTTCATCGGTTCACGTTGCTCCCTCTTGCTTTTTTGTGTGTGTGCATAGGTACGGAACGGCAGGAATGGAGGCAAGCGGGATCACTCATGTTCCTCTGTCTGCCGTCCTCAAGCCTTTGTTCGGCAATGGCCTCTTTGATGATACGTTTGGCGAGCTGTCCTTTGGCATCATGGACGATCCTGCCTTCCTTGCTAAACCTGAGAACGAAAGGGTGTCCCTCATTAAAAAGTTTCAACAAGAAAAGGAAGAGGTATCTTCTCTCTCTTTCTCTTTCTCACTCTCGTTGCTTATCTTTCTCCTCTCTCCCTCTCTCTCCTCTCTCTCGTTGCTTATCTTTCTCCTCTCTCCCTGTCTCTCCTCTCTCCTCTCTCTCTCTCTCTCTCCTCTCTCCCTCTCTCTCCATTGTCCTATCCTCTCTAGAAACTGGCCCAAATACTCTCCGAAAAGATCCAGTTCTACGTCCAACACTCCTCCAAAGAAAAAAGAGCTGCCAAACAAACCTGGAAAGAGCAGGTGGAGCGAGAGCTCGAAGCCAGCAAGAAGAAGGAAGCCCCCGGCGGTCCCTCCTTGCTCCTCATTGTGGGATACGTCTATCGCCAAGAGGCAAAGAAGCACATGGGTCGTTTCCTCGGCATGGAGTCCCTCTTTCAAGGATTAAGAGAGACGGCCCACACCATTAAAGAAGTGGCCAACCTCACGATGGCCGCTGTGGAACTACAGAGAGAAGTGGAGAAGATCGAGAGAGAGTTTGGGGCCAAGGCGCTGCATATCAGAAACGCTGATGAGATGCAGACCATGCAGTTGGAGGTGGAGAAGATGATGATGGAGAAGGGCACCAATACCTTGTGGAAATTAGGCCAGCTGGAGATCGAGGCCACTGTTAGAGGAGTCGTCCGTCGCTGCGTTCTTCTTCAGGGTGGCGGCACGAAGAGAGAAGCCAAGATAAGAGCAGAAGCTATTGACATCATGGGAGCGGTGTGGAGGAGTGTTGGCAAGAAAATGATGATGGAAACAGAGGAGAAAGAGGGTCATAGCAACAACTTGAAGAAAAGAATGGAGCTGTAAAATGGATGACACAAATACTGCTACTGGACAATGAGAACGAGAGAGAGAGAGAGAGAGAGAAGAGAAGAGAAGAGAACGTTATGTGGCAAAAATTAAATATAACCCAGCTTCATTGTATGCACCTTTTACTCTCCGCTCATTCAAAGTGCTCTTTAACAGTATTGACGAGATCGATGGATAGAATGACTGTACTGGCGATGGCGGTGATAGAGCCTCCGATGACAAGCAACCATGAGAGCCAAGCTCGTGGATGGTACCACCGCTCTACTCCTATTTTCAAGTGAAGCGCAGGCGGCATTATATAACAACACATCGCCGTTGCTGTTGCTCCCAATAGCCCAAATACCTTTTTGTTTTCTGTTAGTTAAAGAGAGAAAGAGAGAGAGAGAGAGAGAGAGAGAGAGAGAGAAACACAAGGAAAAGAAGCAAATACATACAACGACAATGCTAGGTACAGCAATAGCAAGAACGAGTGCGAGAAAAACGAGAACAATAGTCTCAATTAAATATCTAAGCCGTTGAGGAAACTATGTATGCAAAAAGATTTGAATACATATCAGTTTTAAAAAAACAACAAAAGAACAACGAACAAAGGCAACAAAGAGAAAAGAGAAAGAACCTTGCTTTGGTTACGAAACAACATCCAATCCACAGTAATCCTACAAGGATGCGTGTTCAATGGAATATAAAACACAATGGAGATGGTCAACGCCATCGCTCCGATTTGAATGGGCTTATTGTCCACGTCATAGTTCTTCAAAATGTTGTCCTCGGTATCCCCCAAGAAAGAGAGATAGCCAAACACACCAATGATGGTGTAGACGATAAGCGCGAGGAGGGCGGTGCCCAATGCCACGAGGTCCAGCCGTCGTTGTGTGGGTTCATGCAGCTCTTGGGAGATGGAGAAGATGTTGATGTGAGAGGAAAAGGCATAGAAGATGATGGGCAGGCCAACGAATAGACGTTGGTTGGCATTGGCATACTCCACTTCTTCTGTGGCAAGGCCTGTTGTCGAGCAAAACAATATAAGAGAGTGATACAGTGCACAAGAGGAAGAAGAGGAAGAAAAAGAAGAAGAAGAAGAAGAAGAAGAACAAGAACAAGAAGAAGAAGAAGAAGAACAAGAGGAAGAAGAGGAAGAAAAAGAAGAAGAAGAAGCAGAAGAAGATCTAAGAAGTAGAACGAAGAACGAAGCAGAAAAGAAGAAGAGGAAGAAAAAGAAGAAGAAGAAGAAGAAGAAGAACAAGAACAAGAAGAAGAAGAAGAAGAACAAGAGGAAGAAGAAGAAGAAAAAGAAGAAGAAGAAGCAGAAGAAGATCTAAGAAGTAGAACGAAGAACGAAGCAGAAACAAACCATCCATGGCCATGTCACGAATACAAAGTCCCATGATGGTGAGGATAAGGTAACAAGTGGCCAGGAATCCCAGGAACGACGTGAACCTCAGGGAGTCCAGCTTGTTCATCAGGCACAGCGGGAAGACCACCACGACCGTGGTGAAGATTAACAGGAACCACCGCTTCGCTATAAACAGGTGCCCCGGCACGCCCAACAGCTCCACCAGCGGAGGCAGCGTGTCCCCAATGGCCACCATGTAGGCCACCGTGCTGCCCCACCCAAACACAATGATCGACAGCTCCAACAGCACCTCCACCTTCCGCCCAAAGACATGCTCCACCAGCTCCTCGTAGGTCTGCCGGCCGGTCAGCCTGCTGGTCCAGGTCAGCAGGTGGATGCTGTAGAAGGCCGCCGAGCTGCCCAGGAGGAGCAGAAAGAGGGCCAGGGCGAGGCCGCACTCCCGCACGGCGTAGGGCAGGGCCAGGGAGCCCGCCCCCAGCGTGGCGCTGAGCAGCACGAAAATGGAGGCCAGCACCCCGCCGGAGGGCACGATGAGAGAGAAGGCCGCGTCGATCCGCTGGAAGAGCCGGTGCAGGGCGCGGAGGAAGACGTTGGAGGGGAGGGCCTCCTCCATGTGGCCGCCCGCGTAGGTGGCCTCCCTCCCTCCGCCTTGTCCCTTGTTGCCGCTCCAGTCATTGTTGGACGGCTCGTTCTCTGCTTCGTAGATGAGGTCGTCCTCTTCCGTGGCGGAGGGCGACTTTATGGATTGCTCTCTTTGTGGTTGTTGTTGTCGTTTTTGCCGACGTGCAGCAGAGGAAGAGCGCTTCGGCTCTGTTTCATCGTCCTCCTCCACCTCCTCTTCCTCGTACTCCTCCTCCTTGGCGCTGTCAGAGGTTTCATCAAGGGTCACGTCCGATTCTGCGTCATCTCGGTCGTCTTCTTGGCCTTGCCGTCGGAGAGGAGAGGAAGGGCTGGCCCTGTCCCTCCGTTGTTGTTGTTGCTGTTGCTGTTGTCGTTGGGAAAAGGTCTGCAGGCCTTCGTAGAGGTTGGCGGAGAGTGGGGAGAAGGAGGCGGGGGAGACGCTGCCCCCACCAGCCAGGTGCGTCTCCGACATGGGAGAGGTGGAGGAGGAGACGGTGTTGCTGCCGCCCCCCTCCGAAGAGGAGGAGGAGGAGTAGTAGTGGGGGTGAGGTCGCAGGCCGCTCATTAGCTTGGAAGTCTCTTCTGGGGAGTCTCCGTCCGACAGCATAACCAATCAAAAAAAAAGAAAAACGGGTATTAAAAACAAAAAAAGGAAAGGAGAGGAAAGGAAAGAGGCTGGAGCTGTTGGAGAGAAAAAAAAAAGAAGCAAAAAAAAAAAGAGGGCTTTACAGAGAGGTTACTCTTGAGATTTCCTTTATTTTTTTATTTTGTTCCTTTGTCGTTTTCTTTCTTTCTTTTTCTTTCTTTTTCTTTCCTTTCTTTTCTGTCTCTCTCTCCTCTCCCCTGGGGTGCTCTCTCTTGTCCTCGCTCCTGTCCACATTTCACGACGACATGTTGATATTACACGCCGCGCGTCCCCACAGCCATCAATAAAGGGCTGCGGCGGCGAGGTACGGTCCGCTGATTGCAGATAGCATGACGAGAGACGATGGACCTGGATACACACAACTAGTGGCCACGGCGCAGTGCGGGAAGAGAGAAGGGTGAAGAGCAAATCGAGCAGAGAGCAACTATTGCATCAACATATCTTCTTTGTTAAGCGCATTCTTGGGTTCTATCGGATGAGAGAGAAGCATGTGTGTTCGAGAAAAAAGAGGACCACTTGGAACGCTCAACCGAGGAAAGGAAAAATCGCCATTTACAACAACCAAAGCGGCTTCCGGGAGTCCTCTTTCTATTGCTTACTTGCTTTTCTGTTTTTCCTCCTCGCTCGCCTCCACTTTGCCCTCCAACTTTCTCAACCTGGCCTGCAACTCTTCCACTTGCTTCCTCAAATCCTTCACCTCCTCTCCGCCGCCTGAAGAAGAAGCTCTCAAACTTTTCACCTGCCTTTCCAACCATGGCAAATCCTGTTCCGCAATCTCACTGGCCACAGCGCTCACGGCCTCCGCCGCTCTTCCTGGGCCAGCCTTCAACACCACTAACCCCGTGACAGCGGCTTTTCTCACCCTCAGCAGCGGGTCCCTCAACAGAGCGATCAACTGCTCGACGGCCATTCGCTTCTTCTCCTCTTGTTGCGATGCTTGAGATGCGGCCGCTTGAGCGAATGCCTCGATGGCGGCTGGGCGGGTGTCGTCGGGATTACTGGCGCCGATGCGCTGAGAGAGAGCCTCCAGGACTTGCTGCTTTGTCTTTTCATCCGAGGCTGTGGAGGCGGCGAGTTTGGCCAAACCGCGCAACGCTCCGATGCGAATGAACGAGTCATATGGCCGTAGGTGGGGGTGCTGCTGCTGTTGTTGTGGATAGAAGCTGTCCTCCAACAATAGGGCAAAGTCCTCGCTCTTTCCTTGTACGCCGAGAGCTTGCAATGCCGCCCATCTTCCGCGTTTGAAGTGATGAGTATCTTTCTTCTTCTCCCCTTCTTCGGACAAGAAGGACAGAATGCTTTGACGGATGCGTTCATCTCTAAGGTTGTGATGAACAACAGCGAGGAAGAGACCGGCAAAGGCTCTCGGATCGCTTTCATTGCGCAGCAAAGCCGCCAAAGCCTCGATGCTATCTTCGCTATTCTTTGCTGCCAAATACTTTGCCACTTGTACTCTCACTCCGTAGAAATGAGAAGAGGAAGATAAAAACAATCCAGAACGATGGAGTAGTTCAAAGCAAGCTTTGTTGCCACGTTTGATGAGCTCGTTGGCAGTCCAGAGCTGATTCCCAAGGTTTGTCTCTGGATGAAGAAAGGTGTTGCCGAGAATGTCTTCTCCTAGTCCGTTCATGGCTTGCAGAGAGAACAGGACCTTCATTTGTGGATCGAAGCGAACAATGCTAGGCTTGTTCTCGAGTTGAAGTGACACAAAGTTTTGGGAACGAGCAGAGGAGATGTCAACTTTCAAGAGATGAGTCTTTCCAGAGTTGGATTCCACCACTTCTACCTCCAACTCAAAGTCGAACAGTCCAATCTTCTTACTCTCGTCTTTCTGAGTTTGAGCAAAGCTGATGATCAGCTGCTTTGTGGCGAGGTCGTAACGAAACTCTCCAGTGAGTTGAGGATAGCCTCGGCCGTTGGTGATCCATTGGTCGAAGAAACGAGTCAGGTTCTTTCCTCCAGAGAAGAGCTTCCTCTCCAACGCAGCCTTGAAGTGAGCCGTCGTCTCCACAACGGAGTAGAGGTTGTCGCGGAGGTAAGCTCGAACGCCGCCCCAAAAGGAAGCGTCTCCCATGAGGTGACGCAACATATGAAGCCGCCAACAACCGCCGGGGTAAGTGTGAGCGTCGAAGAGGTTCCATGAAGAGTCGTATGTGTTGGTTACAATGGGACGCACATACTGCTCGTTGCATTCACGCATGTATTGCTCTGCGTTTTGAAACATTTCCCATTGAAATTCCATGGGCAGAAGAGGAGAGGAAGTGGAAGTAGACGAAGGGGAATTCTCTTGGAACCAGAGAGATTCAAAGTAAGTGGCCCATGATTCCTGCAAAAAGTGAGTTAATATAAATGGCAAACGTGAACCCTAACGGTTGGCCACAGGAGAGAGAGAGAGAGAGAGAGAGAGAGAGAGAGAGAGATTGACCTTCAACCAAGCATGTTCAAAGTGACGAATGACAAGAGCATCTCCGAAAAAGCTATGGCTCATCTCGTGAATGTTAATACTATCCACTACATATTGCCATTCCTCAGAAAGGCCTTCATCTACCAAGAATACGTCTCCCCAAGTTGTCAAGCTGAAAAATGAATCAGCTACTATAAGTAACAACCAAACAAAACAGAGAGAGAGAGAGAGAGAATAGAGCAATGAAACAGAAAGGAAGACTAGAACAATCATACGTAATGTTTTCCATAGCGCCACCTTTGATCGGACAGATGAATTGATAGTATTTAGGGAAAGGGAAGTCCAGCTCCAACTTCGAGGTCAACCAACGCATCATTTGGGGAGTCTTGCCAAACGATCTTCTCAGGTCTTCTTCTTTGACGCCCTTTACGCCAATGTATGCTATTTCGACTCCATTAACGTCTCCGTCTTTCACCACCACAAACTGCATTCATTTCCATTTGTGGGTTGTTTTAGTTTAGCTTACGGAACAACAAACAAGGAAATAAAGAAAGATAGATAAGAAAAAAAAAAAGAAGTGTACCTCTCCAACACAAACACAAGCCAGATAAGAAGGGCAGGGCTGCTCCAATCGCCAATGAGCAGTCTTCTTCTTGCTTGCCTCGTCCACTTTCTCGGACACTAAAAGTCCATTGGCAAACAGGTCGTGGTGAGCTTCCGAGGTGAGGTGAATGTCGAGAGAAGTACGAACGACGGGATAGTCCACGCATGGAAACCAATATCTAGCTCTGTAAAGTTTTGTGAGAGAGGTAAGCATGAAGATAGCAAATACAAGAGGAAAGAAGAGAGTGAGAGAGATAGAGAGGAGAGTGGAGAAGGAGGTGAGAGAGCGATGAGAGAAGAGAAGGAGCAGAGAGCACAAACCTTTCTGTCTCGTTGTCAGTGACAGCATAAAGAGGACGCTCAGGTTGCCTTTCATCAGGCGCAGAGAAGAACAGCCCCGAGACGGGCGAACGAAGCAGATACCCAACTCGAAGGGTGCGCGTTGGGCAGGCAGCACTCTCCCCCTGCCCCCCAAAGGGGGCCTCCCAGGCCACGCTGATGACCTTGCCGTCGTAGCTCCAGTCCAAGGGGTGGCCATCGACGTCCTCCACGGAGACGTTCAAAAAGTTGATGGCGTTCAGCTGGAGGGCGCGTGCGGTGGGGTCGTTGGCACCAACGCGCAGGAGGGCCGCCCCCTCGCACTCCTTCCTGGCAAGGTCAAAGCGGAGGTGCAGCTCGATGTGCTGGGGCTCCAGCCGCAGGTCAGGCGCGTAGGAGGGCGTTCCTCCCGAGATGGTAAAGTCTCCCGCAGCACCAGCAGCACCAGCAGCGTCACCGCAGAGTCTGGCTTTGTTGCACTGGCAGGCGCGTTGCTCCAACAGGTGTGGCATGTTCTTTATTTTTTCACAGTTTGTTTTTTTGCCAAGGAGGAAAGAAAGGCGATGGCTGGTGCAGAATTGGTGCAGTTTTACAGAAGAAACGCTGCAGTCATTCTTGTCAAAGGGGTTCCTCCTGCAGTTTTTCAGCTCGTGAGGAAAAATTTACAAGAAAAAAAAATTTTGATTGATTCACGACGACGTGAGAAAACACCTTCCCGCCAAAAAAACGAAGCGGAAAAAACGAAGAAGAGTACACCGTGGCACGCTGTGAACACTGCGGAGTAGTGGTGGCAGGGATGCTGATGATGGAGGGGTTTGAATTTTACGAAGCAGAACGGGACACAGGCAAAGGCAAAGAGGTGGTGGCAGGTAAAACCACGGATAAGGCAGTGGACAAAACCAATCCAAAATCACGCGATGAGGCAGAAGAAGATGGCGCTGTGCAGGCCAATCCATCGGGTAGCGAGGGCGAGGACGCGGGGGAGGAGGAAGAAGACATTTACGAAGTAGAGCGGATCGTGGACAAGCGGAAGAAAGGGCGGGGCGTGGAATACCTCATCAAATGGAAGGGCTACCCCGCCTCCGCCAACACCTGGGAAAAACGTAGCAACCTCTTTTGCGAGGAGCTGCTGGAGGAATTCGAGCGCCAGTGGGGGGAGAAGGGGAAGCAGGCCAAGAAAGAAAGCAACACCCCTTCTCGACGACGGGAGCTTACCAAGCAACGACAAGAGCGACTGGCACTCAAGAAACAGCAAGAACAACAAGAAGCCAAAACCGCCACAACCGCCCCCAAAACAAGGAAGAAACGCGCAGCACAAAAAGAGCCGCAGCAACCACAAAACGCACAACCAAACAAGAGAAGGAGGCGGAGGAAGAAAGCGGAGCTCTTGGAACTGGTGGGCTTTGAGCATGGGGACGAGGTGGACACCATCTTTGGCGTGGACGTGGACGAGGAGGGCTTAAAGTTTCTGGTCTCGTGGCGAGGCAAGACCAGGCGGTCTTTCGTGGCGTCAAGCGTGCTCAAACAGCTCATCCCACAGCGGCTCATTGCTTGGTACGAGTCCCGTTTGAGGTTCTCACCCGGTGAGGCGGGTCAGCAACAGATTGCTTATTATGATGAGGATGAAGGCAATGGAAGCGAGGATGATGAGGAGGAGGACGAAGAGGACAAAGCACGGAGAGAAGAGGAGTCGGAGGAGGAGGAAGAACCAGAACAAGAAGAAGCAGAAGAAGAGGAGGAAGACGGAAGACGCTCTACGCTTGTAAGAAGTGAAGCTGAGGAAGAAGAGGATGAAGGGGCAGAGGAGAGAGGAAAGATAGTGACAGAAGACAAAGAGAAAGGAAAGGAAAAGGAAAACGAAGTGGCAAAGACAGCAATGGTTCAAGAAGAGGTCGAAAGCGGAGTGAGCGACACGGAAACCTTTCTCCATTTTAGTGGCTCATTACTTGGCAGCGACGAAGAAAGCGAAGAGATACTTTGAAGTTATTTATATTTATTATTTATTTTTTTGTTTTTTTTTTCCTCCAAAGGCATTAAGAAGCATTACTTTGGCGGCTTGAAGAAGAAGAAAAGGAGGAGGAAGAAGATGTTCTTGGAATTGGAATAGGATTTGAGAAGGAGGGAGAGGAAGAAGAAGAAGAAGAAGAAGAAGAAGTAACAGAACGACCAGAAGACATTAACAACGAGGAGGAAGCAGGAGGTTCCTCGTCGAGTTCAGCGGAAGAAAGAAGGAAACCGCCACCACCAGATGGAGAGATGGAAGGAAATGGAGAGGAGGAGAAGAAGGAAGAGGGAGAGGTGGACAAGGAAGAGGACGGTGGGGACAAGTCTGGAGAGAGGGAGGAAAGCACGGGAGCGGAGATGGAGGAAGCCAACGATGACAATGACGTTTTAGACGGCAGGGAGGAGGAATAGTGATAGTGCTGAGAGCGGTGATGCTGAGAGCGGTGCTGACGGTGTTCATCATGGATGGAAGCGTTGGCTTTTTCAGGACGATGAATGTCAGACACTTTGATCCGTTCCCTGCTGCTGTGATGATGGCTTTTTGCTTCTTCCTCGTGAATCGATCGGCTTTGTTGTTGCTCTTGCTCTTCTCTCCGCTTCTGTGATGGAGACAACTCCTTCATGCTTTGACTTCTTCTCCGTCTTCCCATCGTCGTCGTTGTCGATGGTGTTTCTCCTTTCTCTTCTCTTTCCTCTTTCATTGTTGTCTTCTTTCTTTCCGATAAACTTCCTGTTGTTAACGGCAGGGAGGCTCTTTGTTGCCTCAACTTCTCCTCCACTCTTCTCCACCGCTCGTTGTACTTCAACAACATTTCCTTTTGCTTCTGGTTCTTGTAAACCAGTTCCTGTACCACCCCGCGGAGCTCTTGGATCTGCTTCTCTTTCTCTGCCAATTGCTGCTCCCATCTCCTCCTCTCCTCCTCTACCGCAGCCCTTTCTCTCTCTTGCCTCTGTTGCTCTTCTTGTTCCAACCGCTCTTTCAACGCCCTGTTCTCCGCCTCCAGCTTTCTGCTCTTTGCTAACTGCTGATGTAACCTCTTTTGCAGCTGCTGTTTCTTCAACGTTATCGATGACGAAGAAGCTGAAAGCGAAGTGGAGGATGAAGAGTTTTGTTGTTGCTGTTGTTTCACAGGTGAAGCAGAAGAAGATGAAGAAGCAATTGAAGTGCTGCCTCCTGTAATTGAAGTGATGCTCTTGCTGAGAGTTGAAGGACGGCTGATGCTGCGCGTTCCGTTAACACGTTGTTTGACCTGTTGCTGCACTTGATTGCGGAAACGGATGATGCTGCCTTTTAACATCTCGTTTTCCTGCTTCATGTTGGTGCCCTCCACGTACGTCTTTAGCAGTTCTGCATTCTCTCTGCTGAGGTTTAGCACTTGTCTGCGCAGCCGCTCCACTTCTAACCGCATTTCCTCTTGCGACATTTGCTGTGTGTTGCTGTTTGGATTTTTCAGAATAGTGGCGCAATGGACAGAAGACAGAAAATACGAAGAGAAACACAAGAGAACTTCGGAGAGAAAGAATAAAGTGATAGTGAAGAGAGAGAGAGAGAGAGAGAGAGAGAGAGAGCAAAAAGCAATGAGAAAGAACCTTTGAGCAAGGATTTTAGAAGGAGACACCCGCCGTGAAGCATTTGGTGAGAGAGGTGGCAGCGGTGTAGAGGGCTTTGGCACTGCCAAAGGTTTTTGCAGTTGTTGTTTGTTGCCTCCACCAACCATAACATGCGAAGGAGACGAAGCGGATGGAGGAGAGGCAGACCTAAGCACAGGAGAAGCGGAAGGAACCATAAAGAAGGATGCTGTAACGGAGCGTGAAGGGTCTTGTGGCGGCCAATAATAGCTGTATCCAGTTCTAACGTTGCCGTTGTTACTGTTTGTGGCAGCGGATGTTTCTGCCTTCTTTTCTTCGCTTGCTTGTTGTGTTGGTTGTGGTTGGGAATAATGAGTGAAAGGAACGAGAACAGGCTTTGGCAGTATGTCCAACAATTGATCCAAACCGTTCATGACCATCTGCCAAGTCCCGCCTTCACCTTCTGCTTCAACCTCCTCATCGCCATCATCTTCCTCTGCGTTCTCGTTCTTGTGCTCCTCTTCATCATCGCTCTCTCCTCGCTTCGTGTAAACAAACAAAAGAGGCAGTTCTGAAGTCGAAGTATAAGGAGCATAAACCAATCGATGTTCTTCCTCTTCTTCTTCCTCCTCCATTTCTCTATTGCTCTCTCTTGCTTTTCTTCCTGATCGTTCACCAGCATGCTCATGTTGGTACCGCTGCTGTTGCTGTTGTTGATGGTAAGGATAGTAATAGGATGAATAAGCAGAAGCAGAAGAGCGGCCAGAAGACGAAGAAAGCAAAGAGTCGGCCAGATATGAGTCATAAAACAGGTTCGGAGCGGCTTCTTCCTCTTTGGCCCTCTCCTTGGCGCTCTCGATGTACTGCTCGATCTCCTCCGCCTTCTTCAGGTGCGTCTGTGCCAACAGGGCCAGCGACTGCGCGCTGTGCTCGTGCTCCAAGTCTTTGGAGGCCTCCAGAAACATTTGAGCGGCCAGCCGGTACTTGCCTATGGCGTCCTCAAAGTTGCCCAGCAGCATCGCGTCCTCGGCGTCCGTCACTGCATCTCGTGCCTTATTTTTTGAAAGGAATTGCGTTTTAAAAAAAAGAAGTGAAGAAGAAGAAGGAGAAGAAGAAAGGAGAGAGGGAGCAGGGAAGGGGAACAAACCTTGACAACGTGAGAACGATTGTCCTCCTCTTCATCTCGGTCTAACATGTTTCCTTTTCGCGCCCCACTCCAAAATATTTACAAGTATTCACAAAATATTGCTAAAAGGAAAGAAAGAAAGAAAGCTATGGGGGACTTCTTCCCTCCACCGCGGTTTGCTCTGCACTACTTTTTTTAAACTTTTAAGAGGAATCTTTTTTTTTTCCCTCAATCGAATGCACTTCTTCGTTTTCTTCTTTCTTTTCTTTTTGAACCACTTTTTTTTCTTTGGCTTCTTTTTTTTCGAAATTTCCGAGAAAACATTTTAAGGCCACCTTAATTGCTGCTGACGTGTCGCATCGCTCTTATCCTCGCTCATGTCTTCTCTGTTGTCCTTGCTCGTGTCCTCTCTCATGTCTAGCATGGCTTGGTTTTTTTTTTTTTTTTTTTTTTTTTTTTTACTGTTGTTGTTGTTCTTCGTAAGAGGAGAAAATGGTGTTCAGCTTTCGAAAGTGCTGAGCGGCTTGTTCGAGCACATCGTCCGTCTTGCAGAAGCAGAAACGGATAAGATTACTTGCTCCTTCACTGTGTTCGTCACTTTCACACACAAAAAGTCAACAAAAAAAAACATAGAAACAGAAAGAAAGAGAAGAATACGTTGTGTGAAAGAGTTGGAGATAGATACCAGTAAAAAGCAGAACATGGAATAGCGGCCACACCAATCTCCGTTGTGAGCCACCTGCACACATTCCAATCGTTCAGGTGCATGTTCATTTTGGTGATGGACTTATCCTTTCCTTCATCGCCCTTCAGCTTTATCTTTGAAATGTCAGCCAACACGAAGAACGCTCCTTGTGGCACCACTGGTGTTAAACCCACCTTTGTTTTGGTCAATAAAATCATGTAGGTTACATTTCAAACAAAACAAGAGAAGAGAGAAGAAAAACAAAGGAAACAAACCTCGCGAAGAACTGAAACCAAAAAGTCTCTCTTCTTCTGATAGGTTTTTGCTAGCCACTCAAAGTAGTTCTTCTTGGCGGCCGTCTCAAAGCCAACGGCTACCGCTTCCTGAAACGGAGTGGCAACCGCAAAGCTGATGTATTGGTGGGCACGAGCGCAGGCCTGTACCAAGTCGGAGGGTCCCATGATCCATCCGATCTTCCATCCTGTGATGGAAAAGGTCTTGGCCGCTGAGCCTGTTTCCTTCATTAGCAACCCAACAACATTAAAAGAGGGAAGAGGATGAACTAAAGAGAGGAATAGAATGGAACCAATAGTGATAGTACGCTGCCACATGCCAGGCAAAGTGGCGAAGCGGGTGAACTTGACGTCGTCATAGGTCATCCACTCATAGACCTCATCGCTGATGACGATGCAGTTCTTGTACTTGCTAATAACGTTGGCGATCCCTTGCAGCTCTTGCTCAGTGAACACCTTGCCGCTAGGATTGTGTGGAGAGTTGATAACAACAACCCTTTTTTTTTTTTGTTTTGTTTTGAGTTGGTTACTTGATAAAAGAGAAGGATAAGAGAAGAAGAGGAATAGAGAAAAGAGGAAAGAGGAAATAAAAGATGAACCTCGTTTTTTCGTTCATCACGGCCTCCAATTCATCAGTATGGATGACCCACTGGGAAGAGCTGGTGAATGGCTCGTGCTCTTTGCCTTTGGCGAGCTTAAGAGAGACATACCGCGGAGTGCCTGCATAGAAGACAGACAGAACATCAGACAGAAATCAAAAACGATCAAGAACAAAGAACAGTAAAAGAGAACATAGGAAAAAAAAGAACGAAAAGCAAAAGGAGTGACATCGTACCTCCAGCCAGATGGATAGAACCAATGTAGATGTCAAAGAAAGGCTCTATCAAGACGGCCTCATCTCCAGGTCCCATAAAGGCCTGAATGGCAGTGAAGAGGGCCTCCGAAGCGCCGACTGTCACTTGGATTTCCGTGAGTGGGTCGATGCGGCGACCAAAAAGAGGGCTATACGTCTCTGACAGCGCATTAACCAGGCGCATATGACCACCTTTGTTGTTATTTTGTTGTTTGATAACAGTACAATCGATAGAAGGAAGGAAAGAAAGAAACAACAAGAAAGAAAAAAAAGAAACGACGAGAACGAAAGAAACGACAACAAGAAAGCCACGACAAGAAAGAAAGAAAGAAAAAACAAGAAAGAAAAAATGAGAGCAAGAAACGAAAAAGCACAAATAATAACACACAAACAAAAAATAGGAGAACGCTTAACAAACCAGGACGAGCGTAGTGGTTCAGGAGGTCGCCCCGTCCCGTCTCTTTGGAGACGTGCTCCACGGTGACGCCCTCCTTGAGGCCTCTGGTGACGGCCTCGCCAGCAGCCTCCGCCAGCTCCGGGTCAGGAGAGAAGTTTGGGAAGCCTTGACCCAGGTTCACAGCGTCATACTTGAGTGCCAGAGGCGAGAACTCTGGCGATTATAACAGCAACAAAGAGAGAAAAAACAAAGTCAGTGCAAGCAAAGAGAGAGAGAGAGAGAGAGAAAGAGAGAGAGAGAGAGAGAGAGAGAGAGAGAGAGAGAGAGAGAGTTACCATGCCATACTGTAGCACCAAAGCTCTCAATCTTTTTGGAAGGAATGAACTCAAAGGTACTGCCTGAGGCTTGCTGCTGCTGCTGCTGCGTTTCCATGTCAGCCCTCTCTCCTGCTCTTTTCTTTTTCTTTTTCCTTTTATTTTTTTTTCATTTTTTGTTTTCCTCGTGGCTGGCTACCTAATAGGTTTTAATCACAGCTACCTTCACGCCATCCGTTCGACCCTTATCACATGCAACTTTGTTTTTTTTTTTTTTGATGGACCTGTTTTCAGGGCTGAAAAGAGAGAAATGGCAAGGGAACAGAGGGCAGCAAAAAAAGTCCTTGCGCTTCCCTGCTACCTTTCGCCGGGAATTGCAGTGTCGACAAGGACCGCTGCTAACCCCTACCATTGCACGTCGATCCAGATATGCTTGAACAAAGGCCTGAATCCTGCGAGCACAAGCAATAAAAGCCAGCGCCCTTGCAGAGGAGGAGGATGAAGACAGGTACTTTCTTGGCCGGACCAAGGTTGAGCGGGCCCCAAGTTGTTGAACTGAACAGCAGCTTACCGGGAACGCAAGTTCGCTTGGACTTTCGAGGCGCTGAAGGACGCCTTGGTGACCGCTCCGATTCTTGCTCCACCCAACTTCCGCAATGGAGAAGAACATGAAGTCTCAACAGCATAAAGGCTACGTTAGTACGGAGAGCGCAAGCAAGCAAGGCACTGTAAAGAAGGTAGAATCGAAGGAAGGTGAGGGTGCAACAAATAATATACAGGTGGTTGCGATCACCGTTACAGGTCGACACCTGGTGGCCACAAAAAACTCACAAAAAAAAAACACGTGTTGGCATTCATTCTTCCAGGATAACTGTTGAAGCAGTGGTTTCTTGTTGATGTTGCTGTTGTAGGAATAGCTCAAGGACTTTGTCTGCCTTACTCTCAACAAGCCCTTCCTCTCGACCGGTACGAACAAAGTGTCCCTTCATGACGTTTCCATCGGCCTCTTCTAGGTTCATATCATCCACAGCCACCCAAGCAATGTCGCAGTGGCTTGCTCCCGAATGAGACGACACCAAAGGCTTTTCTTCCTTCGCTCGGCGCAGCCACTCCTCTATTTCTCTGACGCGAGAGTGAGCAACGCTTGTCTCATACTCCAGCTCGGGTGTGACTTGCAGGTCTGTCACGGAGGCCTCCTCCCAACCGGGAAAACACAGTCGTTTAAACTGTGCTACCAGTTTTTGCATGCTCTCCTCGGACCGTTTCCAGTTGGAGGACAGCACTAATTCCAAAGGATGCAGCTCCGTGAGGATGCGTTTCAGCTGCAACAAACAGCTCTCGTTCCACTCTCCTCGCCGATGGAAGAGCATCAACACGCCGTCCACATCCAAGAAGAGCACTCTCCTTCGACTCTCCATGTTCGCCGGTGATGGTACCCCAGTTGCTTCGGTCCTTCTCTCGTTTTTGCGAACCAGGAGCTCGAACTCGTTATTTGTTGAGCCCACATGTCGTCATGATGTTCCCCACCCACACCATGACGACATGTAACACAAAATGGCGTTCTCGGATTTTCCGCCAGCCGTTGTGGAGGATCATCCACAATGTACCAAGATATTGGCATCCCAGCCCCCACCACGCGAAACTTCACAGCCACGTTGTCGTGCAAAAAAAAAAAAAAAAAAAAAAAAAAAAAAACAAATGAGAGAAGGAGAAGCAGGAAACAAGTTCGAGGAACATTTCATTTGCTGCATCATTGTTTCGTGCCGGGGCGAGTGACTCGTGGCGTGGTACGAAGATTCCATCCTTCTTCTTGTTCTATACTCTGGATATTTTTATTTTTATTTTATTTATTTTTTTTTAAAAAAAACAAAACTCAGCCACCATACCAGGACCACGAGGAGGACGCAACATCACGGGCGGTGGCATGGAGTCGTGGGGCGCGTGGAGAAACATCCTTCGGCCAGGTGTGTTGTTTGTTTGCTTGTTTTTTATTTTTGGCTCCGGGTGATGGATGATCAGTGTCACTTGGTGAACGGAAAAAGAAAGAAGATTCCAACACTCTCTCTCACTACCGTTTTTTTTGTTCCAAAAGGTGATGATGATAAGGCGCTGCAACAGGTGGACAAGTTTCAGTTTGTTCGCGAAAAATGGGTGGTGTTGAAGCGTATATGGTCGTTCACTGCGCCGCACAAGTGGACTTTGTTCTTTTCCATGTTTCTTCTCTTTGTTCTGAAAGTTATTGGTAACAGTTTTTCTATTCTTTCGCTTCCGCTTTCACTCTCTCTCTCTCTCTCTTCTGTTTCTTCTCGCTCTCTCTCTTCTTATCTCATGTGACACTCCTTTCCTCTTCGTCTTCTTGTTCCTCCTATGCTTCTTCTTTTTTCTTCTTCTCCTCCTTCTCTCACTCTCGCTCTCTCGCTCTCTCGCTCTCTCGCTCTCTCTTTCTCATTCTCATTCTCATTCTCATTGCCTGGTGTTTGAAACAAACAGGTGCACTTCAACCCAAAATCTTCCAAACGTTGATCGATGATGCCATACCGAATAACAACCGAATGCTGGTTAACTTGCTTGCACTCGCTGCGGTGGCTTTGCCTCTGCTAAACCGCTTTGTTTCTCAACAACGCGACTTTACTATCTCGGTGTTTGATCATCGGGTCACAATGGCCTTACAAACCGCTATGTACACGTAAGTAGTTCTTCGTTTTCTTTTGCTTCTGCTTCACCTTTTTCAGTGTGCACGAAATTCGTTTTGAACCTTTTCATTACAGACATTTTCAGCGATTAGGCGTGCGCTTCTTTGCTGCGACACCGTCAGGCGAGATAACCTCACGCCTGTTTGACGATGTCTACACTGCCCATACCGCCATCTCCTCCAACATGGTTGACGTTATGGGAAACCTTTTTCAGCTAGGGTTGGCCCTCTTTTTCATGCTAAACATGAACGCCTACCTTTCATTGTACATCATTTTCCTATTTCCTTGCTTCTACTTTCCTGCGCGGTGGTTGGCAAGCCGCCTGCAGAGAGATGAAAACACTGTTGCCCTGAAGCGAAGACAGCTCTGGAGCTTTGTTTCTGAGGTACACACCTTTTTTAAAATGTTCAACTGTTTGCATTTCTCTTGTTTATCCCTTCTCTCTCTCTCTCTCTCTCTCTCTCTCTCTCTCTCTCTCTCACTAAAAATTGTTTTAGACATTGGCTCTATCGGGTGTGCAGCTCACCAAACTATTTGGCCTACAACAATACAATGTGGAACAGTTTGCTACTAAACTAGACGAAGTACTTTGCTTTCTTTCATTTTTCATCACAAACCCAATTTATTCTGCATTTCCTTTCCTTCTCACGTGTTCTTTTTTTTCTAACAGCGGTGGGAGGAACAGCAAAAACATAGATGGCGAGACAAAAAGTTTTGGCTGTTCGTCGGCAGTCTTGGCTCCATTTCCACCGCCTTCATCTACTATTGGGGAGGACACGCCGTGCTCGAGGGAACCATCACACCTGGCGCTCTCTTTTCGTTCACTTCCTACGTGGGACAGGTTCATGGACCTTTGATGGGCCTCATGAGTGACTGGATCGGCTTCCTGAAGTCCATCATCAGCTTCGAGCGCGTCATGGAGGTGTTGGACTTGCCCGTGGAGATTGCAGAGAAGGAGCAGAGCATCAACTTGCGAAAACAGGATGTGAGAGGAGAGGTGGAGTATCGCAGTGTCAAATTCAGCTATCAATTGTTTGACTTGGAACGTCCTGCCACCATCAAGAGGGTACCTTTATTGTTTTCTGTTTATTCTCTTTTCCTTATCCGCCCTTCTGTTCTTCTCTTCTCCTTTCTCTTTTAACACGAACAAAAAAATAAATAGGTGGATCGTTACTTCTGGAGTTCAGCCAAAGTGACCAGGCAAGGCGAAGTCATCCCTGACTACACCCTGGAGGAACAACAAAAAACCAACAAATCCGAGCTTAAATACGTGCTGCAGGACTGCTCCTTCCACATCAAGCCCGGCCAGATGTGCGCCATTGTTGGCAAAACAGGAGCCGGCAAATCCACTCTCACCTCCCTCCTCCTTCGCTTATACGATGTCTCTGGGGGCGAGATCCTGCTGGACGGCTATGACCTTAGGGACCTGCGCCTGCAGAACCTGAGCGAGATCTTTGCGGTGGTGCCCCAGGACTGTGTCCTCTTCAACGACACCATCTTCAACAACGTCCTCCTGGCCAAGCCCGATGCCACCGGGGAACAAGTACACGAGGTCTGTCGCCTAGCAAGGATCCACGAGGCCATCGTGAACGACTTTCCCAAGGGCTACGACACCATCGTGGGGGAGAACGGGTACATGCTGAGCGGAGGGGAGAAGCAAAGGATCGCCATAGCCAGGGCGTTGTTGAGGGACCCTGCAGTGCTCATCCTGGACGAGGCCACCTCCAGCTTGGACAGCCTGACGGAGAGCTTCATTCAGGAAGCCATTCGCCCGCTGTTGGAGGGGAGGACCTCCTTCGTGATTGCGCACCGGCTGTCGACCATACTGCAGGCGGACGTCATCTTGGTGCTGGAGGAGGGGCGCATCGTGGAGCAGGGCACCCACGAGCAGCTCTTGCGGAAGGGCGGGACCTACGCCAAGCTTTACCGCACCCAGTTCAAGAAGGAGTACGCGGAGGACCAGCAAGCCGCAGCCGAAGCCGAAGAAGAAGAAGACAAGAAAGAGAAAGGCAAACACTCGGCCTAACTATTTTCGTGTCGTCATGACATAATTAATTTCCATCGCACCGGTTCGAATCGTGGTGACAACAATTTGGATTTTTTAAATGAATCCGCCGGTTCAAATCCCGCCAGCAGCAACATTTTGTGTGTAAAGAAAAAAAAAATAAAAAGAAAGAAAGACAAAAAAACAAAACAAAACAAAAAATGGGCGCACTTTACATACCTCCTAATAACTATGGTATGGTGGAAGAGGACTTTCATCGGTCGGGCCAACCCAACGTCCTTAACTTTCCCTTCCTGGAGCGTATGAATCTCAAAACAATCATCTATCTCGCTCCTGATGATCCCTCCCAGCCTTTGTACATTTCTTCTCTTCTCCTCTCTCTCTCTCTCTCTCTCTCTCTCTCTCTCCCTCTTGAAATCACACTTTCTTTTCTCACTGAGCTCTTTACTAGCTACAATTTTGTGGACGACCAGGACATTGATCTGCTTCACTTGGGAATGGAGGACTCACAGATGCGCATAGCCAACCCGTGGAGCCCAATCTCTGAGGACGTTGTCATTTCGGCGTTGAAGGTCATCCTCGAGCCCAAAAACTATCCCTTGGCCATCATGTGTAACCTCGGTCGTCACCGAACAGGTTTTCACCCTTCACCCTGCCCTCCCGTTCTCTCTGTGTTCTCTTCTCTCGTACTCTCCTTTATTATTTTGCCCTCTTGTTCTTCTGTTATCTCGTTCTCTGCCTCTCTCTTGTTCTTCACAACTTCTTTCTCTCTTCTCTTCTCGCTCTTGTCTCTCTTCCTATCATTTTTCTTGGTCTTCTCTCTCTCTCTCTCTCTCTCTCTCTCTCTCTCTCGCTCTGTTAACACGCCACCACAAAACAAAGGAACGGTGATAGGTTGTTTGAGGAAGCTGCAACGGTGGAGCCTTACTTCCATCTTTGAGGAGTACCGCCGCTACGCTGGTGATAAGGTCCGTTTGCTCAACGAACAGTTTATCGAGCTCTTTGACACGGATCTCGTCAGCCTGCCTCTTCCTGAGCATCGTCCCAAATGGCTCTGAACGCCTATCCTTTACTTCTCTTCTCTGATTTTTCTCTTGTATGCAATTCAAACGTTGTTACCTTTTATCCTTTCTCTTCTTTTCTCTAAAAGAAAATAAGTTCTCTTTGGTCTTCAATTCTTCAAGCAGGTAACGAAGAAGAGGAGACGGAAGAGGAGGAAGATGAAGAAGAGGAGGAAGAAGCAATGTCCTTGGAGTTCCAAGGATCTTTGGAAGCCTCCAAAAAGTTTCGTATGAGATGCCGGAAGCAAGCCGTTGTGTAGGAAACTGCCTTTTGAGCTGAGGGAATGGCCTGAGAGAGATTCAAGAATCCGTGCGGAAGGGTGTCGAACAGCTTGATGGTCACTTGTCGTCCGTTCTCCCTGAGCCTCTGCGCAAAGAGCAGCCCGTCATCTGAGGAGGAAGAGAAGCACGAAAAAAAGAAAAAAGAAAACATGAGAAAGAAAGAAAGAAAAGGAGAGAAGAGAACGATAAAGAGAAGAGGAGGGAAGAGAAAAGGATGACAAACCAAGTAAAGGATCGATGCCACCCAAAATAACAAAAGTTGGAGGGAACTGCGCAAGTAAATAGTTTGGAGCAACCCCTGGGCTTATAAAGTAATCTGTTGCGGCCGCCTGAATGTTTTAAAAAGTTAAAAACAAACAAAACGAAAACAAAGCGATAAAGGGGCAAAAGGAAGAACAAACCTCTTGTTGAACAGGGCTGAGATAAGCCTCTTGACAAAGCATCAAAGTGCGATAGTTGAGAATAGGGTCATGACAAAAGGCCAGCCGAGAGATGCCTCCCGTCGCCGTCAACGTGACTGCTGGATAGAAGAGGATAGTGCCGATCGGAGGCAACACTTTGTCCTCTTCTAATGCCTTCAAAGTAAGAGCTGCACATAAGTTGCCTGTTGTTTTTGTTTTGGTAAGAAAATAAGAAAAGAAGAATATCAGAACCAAGAAAGAAGGGAAAAGAAAAAAAAAATACCTCCAGCACTGTCTCCGGCTAAGAGAATGCGGATGCCAAGGGGGTTGTGAGGAATGCCGAGCTGGTGATAGTTGGTTTGTAGCCACTTGTATGCCGTATAACATTCAGTTAATGGAATTGGATAATGACCTGCTGGCGCTTTGCTTTATTTTTTATTTTGTGAGAGGAGAAAAAGGAGGTTAGAGGAGAAGGAGAGAGAAGAGGGGGAGAGAGTAGGAACGAACGTGTAATCAATGCTGACGATAGGAATGCCAAGATCGTGAGCCCACTGCTTCAGGTACATCGAATGTGAATTAGAGGTTTGGGAGATGAATCCTCCTCCATGAATGTGCAGTATCAGGAAGGCGGGTTCTTGGCCGTCGCCACCCTCTTCATTTTGTTTCTCTTTCTTCTTTGGGGCACTGGTCGTTTCCTCTTGCATCACCTTCTGTGTCTCCTCAACGTTGTTATCGTGGTTGTGGTTCTCGGTTGTTGTTGCGCCTTGTTTTGTGGGTTGTTGCTTTTCTTCTTTTGACCATTGTTGGCTGACGTAAGACATGAACGAACCAAAGCGAGATTCTGCGGTTGTAGGTTTCTGTTTGCCGGCTTTCTCAGAAGTTTCGGTGGTGGAGTTGGTAGTTGGTGACGCGGATAAAGTAGAAGTCCTTTTCTTGGGACGATGCCAGAAGAAACGAGCATGGATTACTGGTACTTCTTCGTCTGTAGAGGAAGAGTTTGATTTCTTTTGTTCATCAGGTGATACGACCGAAGCAGCAGAAGAGAATGAAGGAGAAGAAGAGGGAGATGAAGAAGAAGGAAACGGAATGGTGATGCGTGAGTTGACGGTGATTTTCACTTTGGGGAAGAAGCCAGAGTTAACGGCCAACCAACGAAAGACCTGATCCTCCAGCAGTTCCCATACCGAAATGAGCACTTCTCTGGATAAGTTTTTCTTGCAGTTTGCAGCCTTTTTGTTTGTGAAGTTCATTTAGGGAAAAATATGGAAATATCACATGAGAAAGTGAACCAGAGACACGTACAAGAACAGCAGCTTCTTTGGGTAGAACGTTGTACTTAACAACAGAGGATGAGAAAATGGTTTTCTTGGTTAGAGGATTCGTGGCGTTATAGGCCTTTGTGGATGCAATGTAAAATACATCCAACAAGCGAACATACTGCATCAGCTCTTTGGAATACTACAAGAAAGAGTGAGCATTTTCCTTAGAGAACGAGAGAGGAGAGAGAGGAGAGGAGAGAGAGAGAGAGAGAGAACTAACCTCAAAGCCAACGTAATGAGGAAACATATCCAACTTCCATTCAAGACTTTCGGGAAACATGTTCTCTATCTCATCCAACGTCAGGCTGAAATACTTCTCTGCATCCAATGGAATGACATTACATATCTTAAAAATGTGAACTAACTGTTGCAGGAGGGAGAGGGTCCCCTCCATTTCTTCCTTCAATTGAGTCAAAGAAGTTGCTGGGCTTGATATCCATTTATCTGGTTCTGTGGTTGTTGTGTGTGATTTCCTTCTTGGAGTGGTTGCTGAAGTAGTGGAGAAGGCAGAAGAAAAGGCAGAAGAAATGGAAGAAGCAAAAGAAGAAAAAGGTGGAGTGGAAGCGCTGTTGTTGCTGTTTGTAGAAGAGCCGGAAGGAGAGGAAACAGAACGATCAGCTGAAGCTTTATGACGAGGAGGAGCATCTACTGTAGGTACAGAAGGAGCGGAGGAAGTTAGCTTCTTTCGGTCCCTTGACGATGCTAAGGAAGCAGAAATGGGCGCCTCCGCTTGAGGTGACGTGGAGAGAGAATGAGCGCCCATTGCCCGTTCGTGTTCCTTTGAGGCTTTATCTTCGACTGACAATGCTGGCGTCTGTGTGAAGCAAGTTTAAATACCAGAAACGAAAAGGAAGTAAACGACACAATAACAAACAAAGCAGAATAAACATTACGTTGTTGATTGGCGAGTGCACACGGCTTCTGGTGTACACCGAAAGAATGGAGTGAGCATGGCTCAAACACTCCTGGGTAACGAGCAAGAGGCTGCGATAACCACCCAATGCCAACAATCCCAATTGCTTTTGTTCTGGTACTTGTCGTTCTATTAAAGATTCGACGTGCTCCCTCAGGCCGTTCAACACCGAGGAAACCAAAAGATGGTACTCCCTTCCTTCCATTCCGTGCCTGTTAAACAACAACAATCACATAAACCTCAAAGAAAAATCATGGCAAGAAACGAGGAGAAGAAAGGAGGAAGCAGAGAAGCAGAAGAGAACAGAGGAGGACCAAGATAGAAGAGAGAGAGAGAGAGAGAGAGAGAGAGAGAGAACGAGAAGAGACGGGAAGAGGAGAGGAACAGAGAAACAGAGAAAAACAGAAAGAGAAGAGAAGACAAGCAAGCAAACGTACGCAGCGGTGTGGGTCTCTTCCCACATGGCACGGGCCACAGCAGCCAGCACAAGCGTGTCGATCAGCGTTCGTTGCAGCCTCTTCTCCAGGAAGCTAACCTGCGCCAGCTGTCTCTGCACCCTCTGTCGCTGCTCGGCCTGGGCCTCCTCCTCCTTGCCATCATCCCTGAAGCTCAGCTCCATGTCTCTCTCTGGCAAGACCTCCCATTGGACCTCGTCCTCTCTCTCCTTCTTCTTCTTCTCCTCGTCCTGCTCCTCCTCCTCCTCCTCCTCCTCAGCTGCATTGGATGTCACCACTGCAACCACGTCACCATTTTTAGCTTCGTCGTCCTCGGTGGCGGCGTTGTTGTTTTCTTGCTGGTGTTGGTGTTTCTCTCCTGCTTCCAGAGAGGCCAGCTCTTGTTCTATCTCCTGTTGCTCTGCAAGGGATAGCTCTCCCGACTCCCACATCTGTTTTTCTTCCGTGGAGTTCTATGTGTAATTTTTTTTGTTGAAATGAGAAAAAAAAAAAAAAAAAAAAAAAACAAATAGAAGAAAGGTCACCATTTTTTTTTTCAAAGTCCAAAACCACCACCCAAGGATATAAAAAGGTTGTTGTTGTGGGGAAGAGGGAAAGAGGGGGGGGTGAGGGGTGGGATGTCGTCGGAAGTTTTGCAACAAAACGGCCGAAACGATTTTTCGTTTCTGTTTCTTTCCTTTCTTTTTTTTGTCAGTGAAATTCTTCACATTTTTGACGTATTTCAAATGCCTGAAATTCATTAAATAGTTTAGATGCTTTACATTTTATGAATTCCTGCGTCTCTCTGAATAGAATGATCGTGTCGTCCTGAAAGAGAGGAGCATTACAAGAACAGACATGGATCTCAATTCTTGTTGTTCTTCTTCTTGTGCCTCCTCTGTTCCTCCTCTTGCATTGCTGTGCATCGACCCGTTAGTACGGTATCTTGCTCCCAGCGCTGCCCTCATCCAACAATCACTTCCCGCGGACCTCAAAGAACATTGCTTGCAGGACCTCCTCTTCCGCGCATTAACGGCAACCCAGTCTCCGCTGGCCCTGCCGCCATCCCTCTTCTCCTACAATGATTACGGGTCACTACCCCCACGGCCACCTCTTTCCTTGCGGCCGTGCCACTTTTCCATCTTTCTTCCCTCCTGCAGCAACATCCATTCCTTGGACCTCAGCGGTTTGAAGGACCCGGATGGAGAGGTCCTGACAGCCATTGCCAACGCTTTGAACGAACGGAACAACTTGAGACAGATCAACCTCTCCTCTGTAGAGTGCTTTGTGGTTGCGTTGTCTTCTCTGGTGGCTAAATGTGGAGAGAAATTAGAGTTTCTGGAATTGAGGTTCGCTCCTGTGTTCTATGCTTATTTTTCCTTGTTAACTCTGTTCTCTCTCTCTCTCTCTCTCTCTCTCTCTCTCTCTTTCTCAGTTCGGCTTTATTGCAGCCAAGGCTATCCTATGCTAGAGGGACTGACCGGGGCTTCTTCGAGTACTCACGCCGCGGCGAAGAGGAGTGGTATTCTTATCAGCCTAACGATGACGAGGACGGAGATGTGCGTTGTCTTTTGTCCATGTTGGGCACCCATTGCCCTAATCTTCTTCATGTACGTTATTCGTTAGTTCTTGGTCTTCTTGTTCTTCTTGTTCTTCTTCTTCTTCTTCTTCTTCTTCTTCTTCTTCTTCTTCTTCTTCTTCTTCTTCTTCTTCTTCCTTCTGCTTCTTCCTTGCTTCTTCTAGTTTTTCTCCACCAACACTTTCTTGCCGCTGCAGTTGGGTTTGCATGGCCAATACTTTCTGGTCAACAAACTACCAAAGGGACAACCACATGAACGCCACTTCCGTGCCTGGCAAGCATTGCTCAGGGGTTGCTCCGGCCTGGAATATCTGGACCTCAGCTTCACCGACCTCACCCCCCAACATCTTGGCTATCTCCCTCTTTGCTTGCCGTCCCCCTGCAGGCTTCGCGTGTTGCTGCTGCAGGGAAACGAGCAGCTGGCTCTCCGGCCTGGAGAAGAAGCGGTCAACCAGGTCTTGGCCCACTGCACCAGGCTGCACCGGCTCAACCTCTTGGATTGCGGGTCCCTTCGTTTGCACAACTTGGAGTTTCATCATCGCAAAGCTGTATACGGGGGACTCACGTTGGATGAGAAGAACGAGGGAGAGGAGGATAGGTTGAACGTGTTTGCTTCAGCAGCGAGTTTTTATCGCTGGAGTGACTGGGAGGCGAAAGAGACACTTGAGACTTCAGAGTGGTGATCGAAGAGCTGTCCACCAGCAAGGCCTACCGTGACATAAATCATTCCACAAATAAAATAACATAACAAAGAACGCAACTTTTACAATTCATCTTTGGTGTTTGGCGTTGATGAGACAGCGGGCGGAGGAGCAACTGTAGCTGGATCCTTTTTGGCAAACTCCAACAAAGGTTCGACTGCAAACGAGCCATCATAAAACTGGTAACGCCCATTCCTTACGCTTTGTTTGTTACACAGAAAAATGTTAAAAAGAAAAAGAAAAAGAAAAAGAAAAAGAAAAAGAACTGAGAGAGATAGAGAGAGACAGAGAGAGAGAGAGAGAGAGAGAGCGAGAGACGTACTGCATTATAGCTGGATAGTGCTCTACCCCTATTTCTTTGCACCTACCTAAAAGACAGGGTTTAAAACATAAAATAGAAAGCAAGCAAAGAGACCAAGGAGAGAGGAAAGTTACCATAAAAGTCGTCGCAATTGAAGGTGGCAACCTTGACAGGAATGCCTTCTTCATGAAGCTCCAAAGATAAATCCTCCCAAACCGGCTTCAATATGGCACAATGGGAACACCAAGGTACATAACTTTTTTGGCAACAGAATACAGTTAATCATTTGTAAACAACCAACACAACCACAAATGAAAAAGGATCTTACAAGTCAATCATCCAATCTCCTTCGACGAGGGCATCGCGAATGGCAATATCAGAGTCAAGTTGAATGATGTGGCTATCACTATCTTCTCCTTGTTCTTCTGCCATCATTTCAGCAAATGTAGAAAAGGCACCTCGTTCTCGATTGCCTTTGAACAAAATAGGTTCACCAGCATTTGCATAACTACATCAACATTAATGAGAGGTAAACAAAAGAAATATTAACAACACACAAGGAGAGAGCAAGAGAGAGAGAGAGAGGAGAGAGAGAGGAGAGAGAGAGAGAGAGCAAGAGAGAGAGGGGAGAAAGAGAGAGAAAGAGAGCAGTAGTACAGCAAAATAGTTGGGAAGGAAGCAACATGGTCGCATAGGTCTGGGAACGCTTCACAATTAACGGATGCTACGTTAAGGTTGCCTTTAGAGGAGGTCGCGAACGCTTCCCATTCTGGAGCCAACGCCTTGCAATGAGAACACCACGGCGCATAACTTAATTGTTATTCAATAGTAAGCAATCCAAATAAAGCAAGCAAAAGAGAGAATGCGACGAGCTTACAATTCAACCATCCAGACTCCTTCTTTGATGCTATCAAAGTTATCAGGAGTGAGTGTAATGACATCGCTGGCAGTTGGGGCAGGTAGAGACGCTTGAGATCTTATAAATGCTATGAATGAATCCACGTCTCTGTCTCCATCGTACGAAGTAACTTGAAACCTGCGTTTTAGAGATCGAGAGGTAAGAATTGAAAATGAAATTGAATAACAAAAAAGAAACAAGAAACAAGAGCAAACATTTTGATTGTAGGGAAACTGTTCACACCAACTTTGTTGCAGAGTTCTGATACAACAGGATTTGTTAAAAATTAACTCTTTCTAATGGAATAAAATACGAACCTTCATTCGCATCGCAATCTACCTTGGCCACCTTCACATCATCTCCGCTGTTTTTGACGGAGGAGGCTAGTGACTCCCATTCGGGAGCTAATTCTTTGCAATGTCCACACCAGGGAGCATAACTAACGGTATCAGAAAGAGCATTGAAGGCGTAAGAAAGAGAAAGATTAGCAGAGTAAAAATAAGCATGTGTGAAATAAGGATGGTAGAAGAATAACAGGGAATTTGGAGAGAAACAAAAACGTACAATTCAACCATCCAAGCGCCATCAGAGGAAAGTATGTTGTTCATAAAGTTTCTGTTGGTGAGGACCAGAACATCGGAACCAGGTACAAAAGCTTCTTTTTCCATTTCCACAAACTCTACAAACGCATCGACTGCTTTTTCTCCAACATACTTTTTCAAGAGGGCACCATCGCGAAAACTGTAGTTAAAAAGCATGCGAAGTGAGAAAATGAGAAGTAAAATTAGACAAAGACAAATAAACGAACGTACAGTCGAATAGAAGGGAATCCTCCAATTTGTTGCTTATGGCAGAGCTCTTTTGTTGTTTTTTTTTTTTTTTTTTCGACGAAAAATGAGGTTAACCGCAATCAGAAGATTGAGAGCCAGAGACAAACCTTCATTCTCATCGCAGTTAACTTTGCCAACTTTGAAGTGGTCTTTGACATTTTCTTGAGCACCTAGTTCAGCCCATGTTGGAGCTAACTTTTGACAGTATGGACACCAAGGCGCATAGCTTTTTTGGTGGTTAACAAATAGAAATTGAAAATAAGAAGAGGAGGACGTAAGATTAGGTGAATAAACACAAACGAAAGCGGGAAAGATTAAGACGAACAGGAATAGAAGTGAAGAGAAGAGAAGAGAAGAGAAGAGAAGAGAAGAGAAGAGAAAAGAAGAGAAGAGAAGAGAAAAAAAAAAAAGAGAAGAGAAGAGAAGAGAAGAGAAGAGAAGAGAAGAGAAGAGAAGAGAAGAGAAGAGAAGAGAAGAGAGAGAGAGAGAGAGAGAGAATGTACAATTCAACAAGCCAAAAGCCATCTGAAATGGCTTCATCAAAATTTTCGGCAGAGAGCACATATACAGAGTCATCATCCTTCTTCACTTCCGCTCTGTGATGGAAACGTTCGACCCAAGAAATGAACTCATCGGCAGTTCTTTCCGAGACAAGAACCTCTTTTGCTCTGTTATACAGAGCAAAAGAACCATCTGCTTTCTTCCCGTTGAAATAGAATATGGTAGGATAACCTTCAATGGACATCAGGGCGCAAACATCTTTTCAAAAAAAGGAATCAAATGTGAGAAAGACTAAAGAAGCAAGAAGAAGAAGAACATGAACATGAGCTATGAAGAAGAAGAAGAAGAAGAAGAAGAAGAAGAAGAAGAAGAAGAAGAAGAAGAAGAAGAAGAAGAAGAAGAAGAAGAAGAAGAAGAAGAAGAGCAGAAGCGGAACAAGAAGAAGAAGAAGAAGAAGAAGAAGAAGAAGAAGAAGAACAAAAAGAAGAAGAAGAAGAACAAGAAGAAGAACATTAAGGAGAACGAAGAAAAGTACCTTCAGCAGCGGTACAGTCCACTTCAGCAACACGAAAACCGTGCTCGTTGGCACTTGCGGCCAACTCTCTCCATGACTCCGCCATTGCATTGCAGTGACCACACCACGGAGCAAAGCTTAGCGCAAAACAACAACACGGTCAGTTGATTATGACGACCCTTCACCGAAAAAAAAAAACGAATCTCGAGAGAACAAGAGAGAGAGAGAGAGAGAGAGAGAGAGACAGAGAGAACGTACAATTTAACGAGCCAAGTCCCGTCGCTCACGTGTTCCGTAAAGTTGGCAGAGGTCAGCACCTCCACTCGGCCTTTCGCTCCTCCTCCTCCTCCTCCTTCTACAGCACTCTCCGCCGCCGCTCTCGCCAGCAACACGGACAACGAGGCCAGGCAGAGCAGCAACACCACCACCACCAACCCTCCCCCGCTACGCACAACCTTCATGTTCTTTGTTGTTCGCTCGCTCGCTACGTTTTTTTTTTTTTGTGTTGTGTGTTGTCTAGTTTGTCGAAGCACCGGATCATTTAATGAATGAATGAGTCGACAAAATATACGTGGACGGCTCCGATTGGTAGGGAGAATTTTAACACCTAAAAAAGGAAGTCGACAGTAATTGCATTCCACGTGCTGAGTCAAGGGCGGAGATCATGCGTGTAACAATGTAGAGACGTCTCTGTCTCTGTGCGTGTATCCGTGTGTGTACATCTGTTCTCGCCTTTTATGCCTTTCTCTTCTGTTGAGGGTTATATGGGATTCTCTCTTGGGTTGGTCCCCACTTGACTCCGATGCAGCTGACTCTATTCTCGTAGACTGATGTGACGTGTCTGTCGACCTCTTCACATTCATTTGCTATTTGGGGGATTGGATCCCTTATGGCTGCTCTTTCAGCCATTCAACGACTTTCAGGAAGTCTGAACCGATTGACTTCGTTTTTGCTCCAAGGCCACCCATTCTGCCTGGCCCACTTCAGCACTTCCAATTGCATAATAGCAAATCCGATCATTTCAAGGAGAACCGTTCTCCCTGCACCACTTCAACACTTCCAAATTGCTTTACTGCACGTTCTCTGATCCCAAGGACAACCTTGTCCACGAACCCACTTCACTACACTTCCAAATGTCCGTTTTTTGCTGCCTCTTCCGGAGTATCCCAAGGGCATCCGTTCTCACGTGCCCATTGAAGCACCTCCAAATGTCCATTTAGAGCTGCGCATTTGCAAGTCCGACGGTTCCAGGGACAGCCTTGCTTCCTTGCCCACTTGAGGACATCCAAGTGTCCATTTTCCGCTGCTGCTACCGTCGTCTCATCGTCCTAAGGGCATCCGTTCCTATGTGCCCACTGCAGCACCCCCAAATGTCGGTGCTGTTTTTTTTTTTTTTTTGGGTTTTTTGGTTTTTTTTTGGGTTTTTTGCTTTCACGTTGGAGGAATGCAAAGAAAAAAAAAGTGTGTTTATTGCTTCAGCAACTAACCGTCAGTAATTTTGTTTGAGGAAAGCTGATTTAAGTTAGCCACTTCATGTCCACTTTTTTTTAAAAAGTCGTTGCCTCCTGTTATCTTTTTTTCCTTCCTCCTTGGGATGAAGAGCAAGAGAGAAAGAGAAAGGAAGCAAATCATGAGTTTGTACAAAAGGAAGAAAAAAAAAAGTGAGATATACACTTTTCTCATCCTCTTTGGAGTAAAAGTTGCAGAGAGGACTACAAAAAAAAAAAGAACCAAAAAGATTCTTTTTCTTTGTAGGGGTTGAAAAAAGAGAACGAGAGGAGAAGAATCCCTCGTTTCTCCTTTCTTTATCTCTCTCTGCAACAACTTAACCTCAGCCTCGTTTGCCTTTGCCACAGGAAGAGGAAGGTCTGAACCTCGATGTCGACGTTGTTGGTGCTAACGGATTGTGTTCTATGTATTTTGTTGTTTGTGTTAATGTCTTCCACTCTGCACTAAGCATAGAAGAAAAGAGAAATAAAAGAGAAGAAGCAGAGAACGAGGGAAGAGACAAGCGAAAAGAGAAAGCAGGAAAGAGATAAAGATGAAGGAGAAAAAGGGTTTGAAAAGGCACCTTGAGCTAGGGGCTTGTCCTTGGGAATCAAACCAAGTTTTTGCTGTCTACGGATGCGCTCCTGCTCTTTCTTTCGCTCGGCCACTCGTTTGGCCTCCTCTTCCACCTGTTGCTGTTGCAACAACCTCCTTACACGAAGCTCCTCATCGTAGTCAGGCCGCGCTGGAGTTGCCGCTGCCAAAAAAAAAAACAACGCTCAACATTAAGCAAAAGAAGAGAGGAGAGAGAGGAAGAGAAAGAGAGAAGCAGAGCAGAGCAGAGAGCGAGAATAGAAACAAACAAACAGAAAAAGAAGGATCAATCGGTACCGAGGCTTGCCTGCCGTCTCTTCCTCGCTCTCCATGCTTGCGAAAGATGTGGCTTCAAAAAGAGCAGCAGGAGGCAGATCCCCACTCCCAGCCACAAAAAGGCGTAGTACTGTTCCGTGAAGTGGGACCATTGGTGGCTGGCCCAAGCCACCAGCCCACCTGGATCCTTCAACGACTCCAAAGGATCCATACCGTGAAGAACCCCCCGCGCCACAACGCTCTCGTCTGCGTCCAAGCCGAACCGAAATCTTTTTTGTCGATTTCAGTTTTTTTGTAGACATTTTTGTGGACAGTTCATTATTGTCGACACATATGATGTCTAACTGCTAGATTCTACGAGGTTGGATCGTTGTTCGGGGTCCCTGAGCAAGCGAACAGACACCAACCAGGAAAAGAATGACATCTATCGGATACCGTTGCTTTCTTTCCTTTCCTTTCTGTGCCTTCCCATGAAAAAAAAAAAAACCTCATCTGGTACATCTCAGGCATCGCGGTGGGTAACATATGTTTGCACCACCCAATAATCTGATGCGTACAATTAAACAATCGTATGAGGAAAGGAACAAGCACTCCTCAATAGAAGAAGATGTAGGCATCCGGTTCCCCTGGAAAAAGGAGCATCGATGGCTGAAGATATGAGTTGTAGCGTTTATCACAGTATTGGGTTCCATCGAGATCTTCCTTTTCCTTGGTGTTGAGGAAACTGAACACTTCATTTGGTTGTTTGGTGCCTCGGGATCGAACTCTCAGTGCTTTGCGTTGATTGGCCGAATGTAATGCATCTATTTGGTGCTTCAAACAGATGTAATGCAGGCTGTTTGATGCTTCAAATATATCGGGGAGCTTCCAAAGATTTTTGCTACGAGGAGGAGCTTGTTGCTGTTGTTTTCGTTTGTTGGTCCTTCAACGAATGGTTCAGCGCTGGTCGCAATGACGATAGTGGAAGCTCAGAAATAAGTCTTATGTTGAAGTGGTCTCCTTCGTTTGACAACCGCCAAGCGGAGGGAGGAAATGGAACATGGTTGTTTGAACACAGAAGAAGAAATAAGTACTCAACCAACAACACGTTGGGTTCCCCCGAATGTTGAAGGAGGATATCGGGTTTGCACAAAGTCAGCTGAGGGAACGGATGGAGGTCACCAAAGAAACTATTTAAACCTCTTCCCTTTCCACTTCCCTTTCCCTTTCTCCTTCATTCACTCAACAACAACAAAAAAATTCAAACAACACAAACAAAGCGAAAAACACCGACATCCACTTCCCGTTTACCTGAACAACATGACAAGAGCGAGCAACACTGCTTTCCTCGCTGGGGTGATGCTTCTTTGCATTGTTTCCTCCGCTCTCGCTTTGAACTATGCCGACATCTATGGTACCCATCCTCCCTTCTCCTCCTCCGTTTTTAGTTTCTTTTCCTTTCTCTCTCTTTCGTTACGTTCTTCTTTCTGACATTCGGCATGGGCAGCGCGTTCTCGTGAGCTGCCAGCGGAACGTGAGCTGCTGGACAGCATCTCCTTCTCCATCCAGAAGAACCCCGGTCAAGCCGTCATGACCCGCAGGACCCTTTCCAACTCCACCTTCACCAGCCGCCACTCCATGAGCCTGTCCTTCAAGGCCTTGGGCCGAGAATTCTCCGCCTCCCTCCACCACAACAACGATCTCTTCCATCCCAAGGCCGTGGTCTCCGTCTTCTCTGAGGGAGAGCTGGTGGAGACCTATTCCCCTCAGAGCAGAGCCTACCTGGGAGAGGCCACCATCGATGGCAGGGAGCAGGCCAGCGTCTCCGCCGTGGTGGCCGACTACGACCAAGGCATCTTCCACATGAGCATCTGGAACGCCCAGACGGGAGAGAGCTACGTGGTGGAGCCCACCTACCTTCACCCCGAGCTCAGCAAGAAGAGAAGCGAGGGTGGAGGCATGATGGAGACCCTCTCCGGAGGCAACATGGTGGTCTTCAAGGAGCACTGGGATGAGCTTCCTTTCGCCCCTCGCAATGTGGACCAAGCCGAGGAGGAAGGCGAGCAACCACCGGTCTCCTGCGGCACGGGTGACATCCAGGAGGGAGAGGAGGATGCGGAGGACGTGGTGGACCCGACCAGCAGCTGCCCTCCTCGCAGCGCGAGCTACCTGCTCATGGGCGTGGCCACGGACAACCAGTACGTGCGCAAGGCGGGGGGCACCTCCGGCACCCCCAACACCATCTCCTACGTCTGGTCCACCATGCAGGGCCACTACTACACCGCCGTGCGCAACAAGCCCGTCATCAAGTCCCTGGTCATCAACTCCAGCCCTTCCTCCTCCTCCTCCTCCTCCTCCACCAACTTCAACACCGCCAGCTGCCCCTCCGACGTGCAGACCAGGCTCACCCCCTTCTGCAACTGGAGGGTCCGCCAGACCGACCGCACCATCGGCCTCTGGCACTTGCTCTCCGGATGCCTGCCGGACCGCACGGGCGTGGCCGGGCGTGCCTATTACAGCGCCCTCTGCAGGTACACCACCCAGGGCTGCGGCATCACGGGCTACCTGGGAGGCAACGCCCGCTGGGTCATCCCCGCCCACGAGATCGGGCACAACTACGGCGCCAGGCACAGCAGCAACATCATGGCTCCCTCGGTGAACAGCAGGGCCACGGGCTTCGCCCAGACCTCCATCAACGACATGTGCCGCTACACCTTCAGCGTCTCCGCCCGCACCGCCTGCCTGTTGGACCGCTTGCCCGAGGACCAGAGCCCCACCCTCCCCGACCAGGAGGAGTCCTCCTCCGAGGAGGGCTGCGAGTGCAAGAAGAGGAGCCAGAACGTGGTGGTGGTGCAGGACTCCGAGTCCGCCGCCGCCACTCCCAGCAGCGCTCTCCTCGAGGCCTTGTTCTAGAGAGCCAACAAACCCTTCCCCCCTATCGTCATGCACATACACTTCTGCATCAGATCCAGTCGCTTCTTTGATGTCCTTATTTTGTTTATTTGTAGACATGTAAAAATTCTTTGCATAAATAACATTCCTTTCATACTCAACATTTGTGTTGAAAAATCATGGGTGCTTTTGGAGTTCAATTTGTTCTGTAATTGAGCACCAATTCTACAGGAATAGTATAAAACAAAAAAAAACAGAACAAAATGGGAGATGCCACGCTAGTGAGGACGGTCTACCGGACGCTATTGAGGGAGGGCAAGGTGCTGGACAGGGAACCGGCGCTCAAGTACCTTCTCCTCCGCCCCACTCTCTTCCTGCGCTCCTCCGCCGGCGCCGCTCGTTCCTTGGCCCCTATTTTCGCAGCAACGCGGCCCACCGCCAAACCACAGCAAGTCGACACTTATTCCGTGGTGGATGAGCTGAGCACCGAGTTCTTTGGCTACAAGGAGACGCTCTTTTACAACCCGGCCATCGCGCGGCAACGCTCCGTAGTGTCGTTCCTAACAGACGTCTTCCATCGGCATAAAGACGAACCCGATCAACTGGTTTGTCCTTTTTTTTTTTTCACTCACTGCTCGATTGTGTTAGTTTTTGCAACAACACTGAAGTGCCCCAAAAAAAAATAATGGACTAAAGAAAAAGGAGCGACTGATCGATGCGGCTTTGGTTGCGATAAGAGAGATTGGACGCTGCGTCAGTGCTGGCAAGAAATATGGCATTGATAGTGCGTTGATATGGCCTCTTTCTCTGTTCTCTCTCTCTCTCTCTCTGTTCTCTCTCTTTGTTTCTCTGCTCTCTTCACTTTCAAATCTGCTGTTCTCCTCCGCGTTCTAGTCATTCATTTATTCATTCTTCTCTCTTTTTGCCATCAACAAACAAAGCCTCTCTGTTTGGTCTCAAAGAAAATACACAACAACAACAACAACATCCACAGGAAACCGGACAACAAGACAGCACAGACGAAACAGCAAGCACCACACGAATGCTCCAAAAAGGAACGGTGCTAATTGCTCACCCAAACTTAGAGGGAGATGCCTTCAAACGCTCTGCTGTTCTTCTCTACGATTACAACACTAAAAGCGGAGCTAAAGGCATCATTCTCAACAACCCGTTTGTGGATGAGGGTAAACTGCAAACAGTCGCGAGTATAATCCGTCATCAACTCCTTTACAGAGATAGAGCCAACGCTCTAAAAGCACGACGAAGAGGAACATTAGTGGAACAAAGTGAAAGTGAAAATGCAGAAGATGAGGAGGATGAGGATGAAGATGAGGATGAGGAAGAAGGTGATGATTTAGAAGATGAAGAAGAGGAAGAAAAAGAAGAAGCGGAGCAAGGAGATGAAGAAGATAACTTAGTGCGGTTAGCAAGTGAGTATGGAGCTAGACCGATTCAGTATGGAGGACCGGTTCCTTACCAACAACCAGTCAATGGCCATTTGTTCTTCCTTCACTCTTACTCTCGTCATCTGCCAACACCAGAAGGCAACAACGTGAAAGAAGCAGAACAAGTGGTTGGGAAGCATCAGCAAACAGAAGAGAGAGAAAGAGAAGCGGAAGATGAGGAGGAGGAAGAAGAAGAGGAAGCAAGAAGAGGCATGGCTAGTCATCAAATCAAGCGTATACTGCCTGGTGGTGTTTATTGTGGAGGAGATCCCTTTCGTCTTTCTCGCAATGCATGGAAAAATAAGGAAGAACAGGAAGAACCGGCAGATAAGAATATTCATTTTTTCTTGGGTCACTCTGTGTGGTCTCCTGGCCAACTCGAAGCTGAGTTCAAGCAAGGCAGTACGTTCTCTCTCTTCTCTCTTCTCTCTTCTCTCTTTTTTTTTCTCTCTTCTTCTCTCTCTTCTCATTTCTCTCACGCCATACTCACCAAACAACTTAAGGTTGGATGTTGGCTTCTCTCTCCCCAGCGATGATCTTCTCTGTACTCCAAAACACCAAGAACGTGACCAACGATGTGGAACGAAAGAGGCACCGAGATGGCTTTTGGGCCAAGGTTTTGAGCCAGATGGAGCCGGAACACTCCGCAATGGCCAAACTCGTCGTTTCTCGCCCAACAGAAGAAAAATAATTATTGCTTTTCAATGTAAATATTTGGAAAAGAAGTAATATTTTTGGCCAATTAAAAAAATGGTTAATTATTTGAATAAGTGAAATATATTTTCGTTTTTTATACATCATAACAAAAAAGTCAAAATATTTGGAAAAAATGAGAAAAATAATTTTGGTCGGCCAGTGTACAATTTTGTGCATGTGTGTTTGCCAAACTCGTCTTCAGTTTTCGTGCAAGATCTCCTCCGGCTGCAGGTGAAGCAAAAGGTTCTTCATGAACTCCGCCTCCGCCTTCGTGTTCAGCAGGATGAGCTGCGGGTCGTCCGAGGGGTTGCGCAAAAAACTGGGGGCAAAGATGGAGGAAACGTTGTCCACCCCCATTTGGGTGACGGCCGCTATGTCCGGTTTGGTGATGTGCTGGAGGAAGCGGATCAGGAAAGCGAGGGTCGCTTGGTTCTCTTTGGGCAGTTTATGTACAAGTTCTACCACTTTCTTGGGGTTGCTGCTCGCCTTGATGCCTTGCTCACTAGAGGGAGAGGGAGAGGGAGAGAGAGAGAGAGAGAGAGAGAGAGAGAGAGAAGATAAACACAACGAAATGAAAAAAAAAAGGAGAAAGAACAGAAGGGAACAACGACAGAGTAAGTAAAAGAGTTAGAAACCAGCAAAACAAATCAAAATTAACATTAAAGGAGATGATCGTACTAGTAAGAAATAGGAATAGGAGGATCCGCCAGCTCCCTCAACCACAGCTTCAACAGCTCTGCTGGCAGGTTGCAGTTATTGTTCTCGCCCAAATCCTCCAAGCAATCATAATTTCCCGCCTCCAGCTCGGCCTTCTTCTCCGACATGACCTGCGAAAAGTCCTTGCCCGAGCCTTTCACGCGGAACAGTCCCAACTGCTGACATCCTCCGTTCTGCAAGATGGCATCGCAGAGGCGAGGGAGCAAAACAGGAACCGAGGCAGAGGGAAACTGCTCTCTTTGGGCTTGCATGATCTCCTCGAGGGTGGAGCCGAAGGGACGGTGCCCAAAGGGAGCCAGTCGGAGGATCTCAAGCTCTTTCAACGAAGGGATGCGCGCCGAGGGAGGAGCCTTGCAGATGCGATCGAGCTTGCGGAGACAATAGGAGGCGTACTGAGGTTCCTTGGTGTTGGTCTTGTTGTTGTACTTAAGGTACTCCTCGAGATGCTTGCGGAGCCACTCCTCAAAGTTCTTAGTGGGTGCGAAGGAGATGCAGCAGAAGCAGAGCAGTTCCCATCCTTTGTAGGCGTACTCTCTGATTTTTTAAAATATTTGATTAAGAAAAAGACAAAAAGAACAAACGTACAAGAGAGAGAAGAGAGAGAGAGAGAGAGAGAGAGAGAGAGAGCGAGCGAGCGAGCAAGCAAGGAGCACATAACAACAAAAATAAAAAGAATTCAACGTACAAATTAGGAGTATTAGTCGTTTGTTTACATAGCTGGCAAAAGATTTCATCACGTAGCTCTCCATGGCTGATGCCCTCGCTGACAATTTCGCGTGCCAAGCGTGCTTCATGCTGCATTTCGTGAGTACCTTTCTTGATAACTCCCTGATACTCCAAAATGGTCTCGAAGAGCAATAAAGCTTTGTTGCTGCTGCCCTCTTTGTGAGAGCTGAGAAGGGGTTGCAATAGCTTTTTCTATTTGTGATTTTTAGAGTTGGTTAGTTTCAAATAATAGCATTTAAAAATTGAGAAAAACAAAATAAATGAGATGAACATTTGAAAAACAAACAAACAAACAAACAAACAAACAAACAAACAAACAAACAAACAAACAAACAAACAAACAAACAAACAAACAAACAAACAAACAAACAAACAAACAAACAAACAAACAAACAAACAAACAAACAAACAAACAAACAAACAAACAAACAAACAAACAAACAAACAAACAAACAAACAAACAAACAAACAAACAAACAAACAAACAAACAAACAAACAAACAAATGAAAAAGGAAAAGCGATAAGTAAGCCAACTAACGAATAGCAGAAGAAGGAAAATGATGGAAAGCGTACGTCCTGAAAGGCCAACATTTCTTTGAGAGGAACTTGGCGCTTGAAAATGTACCGTCTCTTCTTCTGAGCCGCAAAATACTTTTTTGCATATCCCTTCAGCTGGAACTTGTTAATGTCCACTTTGACATCTTTTGGTATTTCTACAAGTTCCTCTTCTAACGTTTGTTGCGAGTCGTTATTGTTGTTATAGCCTTCAGCGCTGCTATTTCCTAAACGATTGTTATTGTAGATATTTGTAATTGGAGGAGGAGGCGGCGCGTCAAGGGAAGCTTTTTTGCTGTCTCTTCTCTTCCGTTTCTCTTTGTCTTTTTTTCCTTTCTTGTCTTTTTTCTTGGTGGGGTCGTCAAGCGGTGCTACTGCGGTTTCTGCAGCTCTTTTGGTTTCTTGTCGGAGGTTGCCTATCTCTACTGTGGAAGACTTGTCTCTAGATTCTTTTTTCTATAGTGGTTGCGAGATATATGAGAAGCGAGAAAAAAGAGAAGAGGCGCGAAGAGAGAAGCAGATATGCAACGAAAGGAGTTGAGAGTAAGAGGGAATAGAGAATAGAGAGGGAGAAGCATACAGGAGTTCGGCGCATCATCCGCTTAAACACAGAGCCTCCCTTCTTACCGGGCTGGGCACCTCCTCTGTTGATGGCAATCCATTTGCCGCTGCCCGTAGCACTTTCCTCTCCCTCTGCTCCAGTAGTGGAAGATGACGCAAAGTCGAGGAGCTCCTCCTCTTCTTCCAATCCATACCCGGCTATTGCTGTTGTTGTTGTTGTGGTTGCGGTTGCTGTTGCAGTGACAGTTTGTTGATGGCCCAGCTCATTTGCTCCTGTATTTATTTTACTAGAAGCCGGCGGAGAGTAGAATGAAACGCTTTTAGGGGTGGCGGGAACGCGACTGCCGGCCATGCAACTCGCGCTTCGTGGTTGCAACGCCGCTATAGCTACCGCCATGCTGGTGTTGTTCTCTTGTTGGGGATGTTCCAATTGATGAGGAGCAGAGGAAGAGCGACCGGCTAAATTGGTTGTTGCTGGTGTTGGTAGAGCAGAGGCAGAAGCAAACGCATGCGACGGTGGAGACGAGGAGATGTGCGTTTTGAGGTTTGGCGTAGAGGAGGAAATACCGGTTGGATAGGAGGCTCTGCTAAGCAATGGATCTTGTGTTTCCTGTTTGCCAAAGTCACTGTTGTCACTGTTGTTGCCAGCGTTGATCGAAGCGGTGCGTTCAAACAAAGTAGAGGAAGAGGGGGTGTAAGCAGACGAACGGCGAAGCCCATGCGGAGGAGAAGCAGGAAGAGGAGGCGGAGCAATAGAAGGGGTGTAAGCAGACGAACGGCGAAGCCCGTGCGGAGGAGAGGCAGGAAGAAGAGGCGGGGCAGAGGAAGAGGAACAGTCCAACGACTTTGGCCTATTGTTATTCAGCGGATCGACATACTCCTCACAAAGAAGAGAAGAAGTGACGGAGTAGAGAGCAGGCTCCTCTTTCGTCGGCTTCTCCTCCTCGCCACTTTCCTCGTTTGCCTCCTCTCCGCCACTAGAAAAATCTGGAGGAGGCGGGAGAGAATATCCATCTTTAAAGTTATGGTGGAGCTCGTCGTTGGATGGAGGTAGCAAAGGTGGAGGAGGAAGAAGATCGTAAACGTCCTCCCCTTCCTCCTCCTTTTGGTGGTGATGATGGTTATGATTGGCAGAACCCGCGTTGTTGTTTTGTGGTTGCTGCTCCAGCTCCTCCGACTTGCTTTGAAGCAGGGACAGCAGGTCAGCCATGTTTACCCTTCTGTATTTTGTTGGGTCGACCATGAGGAGAGTTAGCGACAGAAGAAAAAAAAAAGAAACCGATTAAGCGAAAAAAAAAAGTAGCAGTGGCACGATGAAGCAAAAAAAAAATGCTCTCAATGTTTACAAAAAAAAAAAAAAGAAAAAGAAAAACAGAACCTCTCAGACCTGTTTTACTTTTCCTGATATCGCGCCAAGATCGATCCTGATGGCAGTCGGAAGAAGAGGCCAAGAGAGAGGAAAGCCAATCTTGCGCTACGGCGAAAAGAACAAAAAAAAAAACCAAGTCTCGTCCCACCAGCGCTACTTCTTTCTTTTTCAAATATTTTTTGTGTTAATTCGGCCAATCATTTCCCTAAACGGGTCGTCAAATTTGTCTTTTTCGCGAAATATGCACCCCGCAGAAAGCACAAAATGTGTCCTGCATGGCCAGTGACCCCATGGGCTGTTCTCCCTTGGACAAACCAACCATGGTTCTGGAGACATGACGAAGAGCGGATACAAAAAAAAATATTGGAATCATCGTGTCGACATGATAAAACGGAATTTCTGGCGAAAACTCCCAAATGTCCAGTCGAAAAAAGCAAAAAGCCGAGTCTCTCACCAGGTAACGCGAAACCGATGGACGAAGCGGTGGTGCCGTCGTTCCCGGCGCTGGGTCCTCTACGCCCGGCCATGCTCTTCCACTACTTCTTCCACCACTCCTGGCAGCTCCACCTGAACCACCTGCTCTTCCTCCACACCCACCTGTTGGGGGTGATGCTGATGGCCTCCTCCCTGCCTCCCCAATACGAGCAGGTGGCGCTGGTGCTGCTCTGCATCGTGGTGGCCTTCCTGATCGCCTACTGCGTTCTCCTGACCCGTCCCATGTTCCTCTATGGCCTGTCCTACTCCGTGTTGGTCCTCCTTCCTCTCGCGGGGGCCGCTTGGAGCCTCGAGCAAACGCTCCTCTATGGCTGGCATCACCAGCACGACCCAGCGTTTGAGCATCATTGGTACTTCTTGACGTTGGTTGGGTTTGGGATGATGATGACCAGCTTCATGTTGCAAGTGATCGGCCACTTTTGCTTCGAAGAGTTCCAGGCCAAGCCGAACCTTGCCCATGGCTTCATCGCCGCCCCAGTCCTGGAATACGTCTCCATGTGGCTCCGCCTCAGCAGATGCTTGAGAGGAGAGGGAAAGGACGAAGAGCGAGAGGAGAGGTGTTGTGGAGGACCGAACGTCCTCCGTGGGCTCTTCCAGGAGGTGGACAGAAGAAGAGAAGCGGTCAGAAGGGCCAAACGAGGATTGCTAGAATCCGAGATCTTCACATCGGGGCCACTCGAGTGAAGAAGGCCATCATAAACGCAAAACACTTGCCGTTCTTCTTCAAGCGATAAGTTTCCACCTTTTCATTCAATAAAAAGGTACTTTTATTCTTTCTGTCTCATCGCCTCTTTAATTCTTTCTTTGCTCATGCCTACCAGTGTGCAGTTTCATGTAAAGCCAAGAGGCATTCCTTCCTGTGGTCTTCCGGCTTGGAGGCTATATCGCAATAGGATACGCGTGATGCTCCCACGGAGAAAAAAACTGAGAGTATCGCTGGATATACCCTCTCCTTATTCGGCGTTTTTCTTTCAGCCTCAAAGAGTTATAGGAACCGAATGGCATGCCTTTTACCACGAAAAGAGAGAGCGAGAGAGAAACGGTGGAAGAAAAAATAAACCGAAAGGCATGCCTTTCCTTTGAACAACAGCGGAGAGAGAAACTGTTGAAGAAACAGTAACACAAGCGATCGTCACATGGAGGTGGCCTGGTCCCAAATGTTTCTCGCGGCTGTTGCTGGGCTTGTTGCCCTCTCTCTGCTTCGCTTGGTACGGTGGTTGTCTTTCGTGTTCTTGGCTTTTTTTTCCTCTCATGCAAGCTTGCTATCTCAAGGGGTTCTATATCTTGCGGTTCTGGCACCGGGTCTGGCGGTTCCGTCACATCCCCCATGTCCGGCAACTGTTCCACTGGGGTTCGTTATGGGTGAACCTCTCTCCCCGCTGGTTGTTTCAGTATGACATGAACGTTTCGCTGCACTGGAGGCGAATCTTTAAGGAAAAGAACTCGCCGGTCGTAGCCTTCATCTCCCACGACAGAATCCAAGTGATAGTGAAGTAAGCCGTCTCTCATGTTTTATTTTTTGGTTCTCTTGCTTCTCTTTGTTGTGCTGTTCTGACTTTACTGCAACAAAGCGACGCGGAGATGGCGAAGCAGCTCTTTGTGGACAGTAAGTTGTTTCCCAAGCCACCCGCACTTTATGACGTTATTAGAGTGTTTGGGGAAAACATCGTTAGCATCTCCGAAACCGGACCCCAATGGAAAAAACAAAGGTACCTCCACCCTTTTGTTCGTTTTCTTTAACTACGCACTAACGCTGTTCAAAGATCGTTATGCTCCCCTGCCTTTTCGATCGCCAACTTGAAGCTGGTCAGCAATGTGGTGGTGTCTTCCTGCCACAAATTGTTCCAAGAGTGGGAGACAAAGGCCACACACAAAGGTCCCCGGTGGGAAGTTCAAGTTGATATGTTGCACGAGATAAACAAAACTGCATTAGCAATCATTTCGGAAGCTGGTTTTGGCAGTGAGATAGTATTCGAGCCGGAGGAAGGCACTCGTCACACTTTATCATTTTGGGTTCAGCTTTATTCTCCTTTCTTGTTTTTGTTGTTGTTCTTGCTCTTGTTCTTGTTCTTGTTCTTCTTGTTCTTGTTCTTGTTCTTCTTGTTCTTCTTCTTCATCTTCTTCTTCTTCTTGTTCTTGTTCTTGTTCTTCTTCTTCTTCTTCTTCTTCTTCTTTGTGTTCTTCTTCTCTTTTTCCTTTTTTTTCCCTATGCTCAGAGGTTCCTAACTGAATGTCAATTTGTGTCACACCAGAACTGCGTGAACAATGTCGTGGATTTGCTATGGCTACGGCTCGGGTTGCCAAACGTCGTCAAGTTTGTTCCCTTTGGCAAACCCAAAGTGGCCAAGGAAAGCTTCGCCGAGTTTGAGAACTACATTAACGAGTTCATCGTGGACAGAAAGAAGAAGCAGAATGTAGCTATCTTCACTTTCCCCCTTTCCTTCGTTTAACTCACCCATTTCGCGTCTACCTCCACAGGCTGAAGCGGGTGAGAGCGTTGGCAGAGCAGACCTCCTTTCGCTGCTTCTCCGAGCTGAAGACCCACACTCCAACATTCGTCTCACAGACGAGGAGATCCGTGCCAATATCTTCATTTTCTTACATTGGCCTTCTCGTTTGCGTTGCTTGCTTGTCATCCTGACGCTCAACAGAAGGTAGGATATTCATTCACGCAATATCGGGTGCTCAGAAACTGGTAATTTTTACATGAAGGTGTATGACGAGGTGCAGCGACTGTTGCAAGAAAAGGTGGCTTCAGGTGAACAACAACTACAACTCACCTATGAAGACTACAAGAAACTGAATTACACCATGTGCGTGTTCAAGGAAACTCTTCGAATGTATCCTCCCGTCAGCATGGTTCCAAAGATGGCGGCAGAAGATGTTATGATCGGTGGCTACCTTATCCCGAAGAATGTACGTCAAACACAAAGAGAGAGAGAAAGAGAGAGAGAGAGAGAGAGAGAGAGAGAGAGAGAGAGAGAGAATACTGACTCACTGGTTTTCGCAGACTACGGTATCGGTTGCACTGAATGTGCTGCATCGCAACGAGAAATACTGGCAAGAACCTGATATATTTAAACCGGAGAGGTTCCTCAAGATGAGCGAGGACAGTGGAACCAGTGTAAATCCATACGCCTTTGCTCCGTTTTCTGGGGGCCGACGGTTCGTTTAACCAGCATTCCCTCTTTAACTTTGACCCCGCTCATTCTCTTTACACACTGAACAGGAGTTGCTTAGGCATGAAATTCGCTGAGGTGGAGGCCGTGCTTCTGCTGGCCTCCATTGTGCGGTCGTTCAGCATTCACGTTCCTCCGGGTGTGAAGCCAGCAACCCTCTTTGAGATGAAGATAGGACTAACTGCCACTCCGAAGCACGGCACCCAACTGCTGTTGCGGCGCAGGGCTTCTTGAGCACAATATGGTGCCAGCTTCCGTTCCGGCGTAAACACCGTTATAATGTCACCATATTTGTAGACGATCACAAAACCAAGATCGATAACTAAATTGATCTTTTAATTTTCATTTCAAACCACCAACTACAAATCAAAATATCGGTCTTCTTCATATTAATAACTCCGGATCCCTGCGACTACACGTCGGGGCGTTTCATTAGGAGGGTCATTATTAGCTCGAGCTGCTGCGGTGCCACGACGTCCCCTGGAAGGAGGAAAAGCAAGGCTGAATGCAGGGGAGGAAAGCGGGATCTCCGTCCTTTCAACCTGGCTTTGCGGTGCTACTGCTACTGCCCCTGCCCCTGATTCTCCTTTCGTTGTGGGAGCCTGCTGGGTGTGAAGCTGCCGTGCTTCGATGGAGAAACACCGGGCTTAGTGGTTACTGGTACTTTTAAGATAAATAAATATTTGCGCAAAGTCAAGCTGCTCACCGGTGCGCTACTCTTTCCCATGTTTTGAAAAATAATGAGGGATGACCCGACGAACTGGATGGAGGAAGGCACGGGAGCGGCGCGCGTCCCCAAAAAGACGACGACGTAGTTCTTGGGGGCACTGTGGACTATCGTTTTCACGGCGTTTATACTATCTTTATCCACGTTTGTCCTTCTTCTTGTTCTTCTTGTTCTTGCTTGTTCTTGTTCTTGTTCTTCTTCTTCTTCTTCTTCTTCTTCTTCTTGTTCCGCTTCTGCTTTTCTTGTTCTTCTTCTTGTTCTTGTTCTTCTTCTTCTTCTTCTTCTTCTTCTTCTTCTTCTTCTTGTTCTTGTTCTTCTTCTTCTTCTTCTTTATCCTGCTTCTTGCTTCTTTCTCCCTCCTGCTCTTCCTCCCCTCCTTTTCTTCTAATATTAGAACAAAATAAACCAGCGGCTTGACCGACCTGTGGAGGTGAACTCGGTAATAACGGACTCGTGCAAGCATTGTGTTGCTATCATCTTCCACACATTTCACATTTGGAATGGTACGCATTACCTTGAAAGAAGTAAAGCTGAGTCCTCAGACGGCGTCTATTGCGGGGTCGTTTTGGACGTGATTGCCCCAACCACCTTTGTGGTGAGGGACACCATGAGGGTCAGCTCCAACTCTATCCTGAGGCTCAGCGGAAGTGACGAAGACCCATGGCTTACAGCGTTCGTTGTTTTCGCTTCTTTTCTCCCTTTTCCCATGTTCTTGTCTTTGACTTTGTTTTATTTTTAAAACACTACAGCAAAGTCAAGTTTGGTGAAGGAGGCTTACGGCTTCAAAGGGGCAAATTGACCGGAAATGGAGAGGTGTTTGGCAACGTGATTGCTGATGAGGGCTCGCTCATCACCCCTGCAGTTTGTTGGAAGGAGGAACTCTATGCTAATGAGAGTGGGCTTGCGGGCTCCCTTCACTTCTTTGGCAACCTTTCTCTCTATTGGGCTGAACTTCTTTTTTTCGGTTTCTCTTGCTCCCTCTAACTCTCCTTATCTTATCCTCTAATGCTCTATTCCTATAAAACCGCTGCAGTGAACGGTTTCGACAAGTCCAACTTTTCTCAAGTCATCGTTCACCAAGATCTCTACATGAAACCCCCTCTGTTCCCAAACCCCACCGACAACTACATCGACAAAGCAAACATGATCGGCATCCATGCGGGATCTCACTGGACTTCTCTCCTTCAGAACAGCAACGTTCGAACTCCATCTTTGGTTCTGTACCAAAGCATCAGCGGGAGTAACGAAACAACATTCGTAGAAAAAAGAAGCTATATTTTGGTAGCCAATGCTCTAAATATTGTCGAAGCACCATGTTCTGGTACGCCCATACAGCCTACACTTGGACCCGACAGCTGCCAGGAGAGCACCTCTCGTCACGATTTGAGCTTTTTGTTTTCCGCTTCCGGGGCTATTCCGGAGTGTCCTGCCTGTATGAAATCCTTTGCACACCTTTCTCGCTTTCCTGCCTTCTTGTTATTGTCATTTTCATTGATTCCTCCTTCTATGAAAATAGATGGTTGTCCAGGCGTTCCTGAATGTTCTGGCCAAGGACGTTGTGAGGATGGTTACTGCGTTTGTAACAAAGGTTGGGCCAATCTTGACTGCAGTGCAGGTGATGTTTTTTCTTTTTTTTTTATTTCTTTTGGACATACTGACATTATGTGATTCTCTGTTTTAAAAAGAGGATTGTCCAGGAACGCCCGACTGTAGCGGTCACGGCTTTTGTTTGGTGGATGACAAAGACAATACTCCAAGGTGTCAATGCCTTGAAGGTTTCGCACGTTTATATTCAATTATTTATTCCTGTTGAAAACAGCACTGAGTGTAGAATTTTTCTCACGAAAACAGGATGGAAAGGAGAGGCTTGCCAAACAGCGGAATGCCCAAACGATTGCACGGATGAGGAACATGGCTACTGCGATGCTTCCACATTGACTCCCTCCTGCGTTTGTCATGTGGGTTACCTTATGGGTCCTCAACTGGATTGTTCTCTTCCTTTTCTACGATGTCCAGGTATTTTATCTTTTTGCTCATTTACTACCCATGTGGTGCCGCCCGTCTCTTACGTAAGGATTGCCAACTGTCTGCTCAGGGTTCGGAACGTGCAACAACCAAACGGGAAACTGCTCTTGCCTGCCAGGGCGAACAGGAGCGGATTGTTCCATCCCAGTGTGCGAAGGAAGGCCCAACCAATGTTCTCATCACGGGCCTTGCCTTTGGGATGAGCAAAGCAACAAGGCGTTTTGTGATTGTGATGAAGGATGGGGTGGAGAGGATTGTTCCCTCCCTCAATGTCCTTCTGCTTCTTGTTCTGGTCATGGCGTTTGTGTGACGGAGTTGGATCCTCCAAGATGTCTGTGTGATGCACCCAAAGACATTCTGGTTGGAGAGACTGCATCTGTGAGTGATGCAGAAGGATGGACTGGAGAAAGATGTGAGGTGCTCGTGATGGCTTGCACCTCAGAGGAAAGTCAGTGCGGAGCACGATGTGGAGAAAATGAAGATGAAGGATACGGATGTATGACAAACGAGTGCCCAGAAGGATGGAGAGGATGGGACTGCACTACTCGTTCGTATCGGGTTTTCTTTGTTATATTTCTTCAGTGTTAACGCTTTGTTACTGTTTATTGGTGCAGCGGTGTGCATCAACACTGGGAATCCAGAGTGTCATGGGCACGGCAGATGTGTGGCGCAAGACACCAACTCGCCACCACAATGTGAATGCAGAGAAGGATGGCTGCCTCCCGATTGTCGTTTAGGTACGTATGCCAGCATTTCCACAATTTTAGGTGAAGTCCAGAACATACAAACATTAACAAACAACAACTCAGCAATGTGCAGTGTAGAAGCAGGACAAACAGAATGCTCAGGGCGAGGCAAATGCAATCTTCATCTTTCTCCTCCACGGTGCGAATGTGCTCCATTTGCCTATGGTCCTCTTTGCGAGCATTGTACGTCTGTCATGCTTTTCGTTCTTCAATTCGGTGTCCTCTCTTCTCTGTATCTGTCGCTCAAACACAACTAACAACCCTAAACAACAACAATAACGATGACAGATGATCCTCCATGTGCAGGAGAAATTGAATGTTCAGGTCATGGCCAGTGCATTAATGGAACGTGCCAATGCGATGAGGATTGGCGAGGCTTGGATTGCTCCATCATTGGTTTGTACCATTTGTGTTCCTTTACTTTTTCATCACCTTTAACTTCTTCTACGGCTTGTTTTAAACATCAAAAGACCATCAAGGCGAATGCGCCAACAACTGTTCCTCGAACGGAGTGTGCAAACCATCGTCCTCATCAGAAGGAAAGAACCTCCTTCCAGTCTGTCATTGCTTTGAGGGCTGGTTCGGCACGGACTGTTCTCGCTCGAGTGAACATGAGGAAAAGGAAGAGGACTTCATGGAGGAGAATCCCTGGGCCGTTCCTGTTATTGTGATATCAATAGTTGCAATCGCGGCTATGGTTTCGGCTTCGCTCGTTTATCGGAGAAAAGTTGCTTTCAAGAGGGCCTCACAACAATCACGAAGAGAAATGAGTAATACCGTCAACTTCTAACAACCTCCTTTGTTCCTTCTATTGTATGTACATAAAGAGTTTTTATTGTTGTTAAAAATTTATACTGTGGCGAGATGCGGAGACAGTACTCCTCAATGCCACTCTTTGTCGATAAAACACAACGCCACCAACTGCGGCCGTCGCAGCAATCAACAACACAATAATCATGACCACGATCAGAGGAACAGCCCACGGATGCTCTTCCATGAAGTCCGCTTCCTTTTCTCCTGTTTCGGAGGAGGAGCGAGAACAGTCCGTGCCGAACCAGCCCTCAAAGCAATGACAGACTGGAAGAAGGTTCTCTCCTTCTGATGAGGACGATGGTTTGCACACTCCGTTCGAGGAGCAGTTGTTGGCGCATTCGCCTTGGTGGTCTGTTATTTGGGTCAGAAAAAAATGAAGACTCCCCAGAACAGCCAAGGAAAGAAGAGTATACCGATGATGGAACAATCTAAGCCTCTCCAATCCTCATCACAATGGCAAGTTCCGTTTATACACTGGCCGTGACTTGAACATTCTTGCTCTCCTCCTGCACAGGGCGGTTCATCTATGGGATAACAAAAAACATGAGAAACACATGGAGCATATATATGAAAGAGGAGTAGTACCAACATTGTTCACACAGTGGGCCGTAGGCAAAGGGATCACAATGGCACCGTGGGGGTGATAGAAGAACCATGCATTTGCCTCGCCCTGAACATTCTTTTTTTCCTTCATCCACGCTGCAAGCGGCTGAAGTTTCGTTAGTGGGATTCTTCGGTAAGCAAGCTTGCTGGCCTACGGACCTAAACGACAATCGGGAGGCAGCCATCCTTCTCTGCATTCACATTGTGGTGGCGAGTTGGTGTCCTGTGCCACACATCTGCCATGCCCATGACACTCTGGATTCCCGGTGTTGATGCACACCGCTGCACCAATGAAGAATAACGAAGTCAGGATGAGATAGGTAGAAGAGCAAATGTGAGGTACGAACGCGTAGAACAATCCCATCCTCTCCAACCATCTGGACATTCGTCCATCCTGCATCCATAGCTCTCAGCGTCCGTTGTTCCACATCTCGATCCGCAACGGCTCTCATCTGAGTTGCAGTTTGTCACTAGCTGCTGACATTGGTCGCCGGTCCAACCTTGATATGGAGGTGGATCCATGAGGAAAGGAAGAAGTTCTTCAGGTCCATCACACAAACACCTTGGCGGATCCAAATCAATCATGCAAACGCCATGACCAGAACAAGAAGAAGGACATTGAGGGAGAGAACAATCCTCTCCACCCCACCCTTCATCACAATCACAAACGGCTGTGTTGCTTTGCTCATCCCAAAGGCAAAGCCCGTGATGAGAACATTGGTTGGGCCTTCCTTCGCACACTGGGATGGAACAGTCCGCTCCTGTCCGCCCTGGCAGGCAAGAGCAGTTTCCCGTTTGGTTGTTGCACGTTCCGAACCCTGAACACTCTTTGCCCAAACCTTTGGAAGCGTGTAAGAGGGAAGAAACTTCGATAGCAAAAGAAGGGAAGTGAACCTGGGCACCGCAACGAACGGACAGAGCAATCTTCCAACGGCCCTAAAACATATCCAACGGAACAAACACATTTTGGAATGATCGATGAGGAGTCGCAGTAGCCATGTGCATCATCTGTGCAATCATTCGGACATTCCGGTGTTTCGCATGCTTCTCCACTCCATCCTTTGGATTGATGACCATAGAAAAACGCAACCAATAAGGAAGGAAGCATGTTATGAGAGGAAAACCTCACCTTCGAGACATTGACATTTGGGAGTGTCATCAGCACTATCAACCAAACAATATCCATGGCCGTTGCAATCAGGACTTCCTGGACAATCCTCTTTAAGAGTTTAACAAAGGTAAGAAGCTGAGCAGAACAAGAACAACCACAAAAAAAACCAGCAGCAAAGCCAAATGACATACCAGCACTACAATCCAGGTCAGCCCATCCAGAGTTGCAAACACAACCGCCATCCTCGCATCTTCCTCGTCCTGAGCACTGTGGAACTCCAGGACAACTATCTATTGAAGTATGTGAGTTTAGCGCAAAACAATAGTTTTTCAGCAAAGAAATAAGAAACCGTACACGCAGGACATTCGTTGTCATGAATGCTTGAACCAGACAGCAGAAAACTGAGATCGTGACGAGAGGTTCGTTCCTGACAGTTTGAAGGCTCTTCTGCATACCCGGAAGGGAAAGCAGGACAGTTACGCACAAATAGTATTGGCTCAAATTCCACCTGTACTCGTTTTAAGTTGAAGTTGTTGGCTTCCACCCTGGTGGTTCCGTTATCTCCGCTCATATTCTCGAACAATATAAAAGAGGGAGAACGAAGGACCTGGTCTTCCGCAGATCCGACAAGGACAGATAACGCATCGCTCAGATGGACGCGCAAAGATGTGCCACCCAAGTCGTCCCTGGGCATCATGTGCAACTCCTCGTGAATGACAAACTGCGAAAAGTTGCTTTTCTCGAAACCACTTGCTGTTGATACGATCGTGAGAACATTGACAAACAGAGCAAAGACCAAAAGAAAGAAGGATAAAGAAGAAGAAGGAGAAGGAGAAGGAGAAGAACAGAAGAACAGAAGAGCACAGAAAGAGAATGCACCAAAAACATGCAGAATGGGCCATTCCAGCGATAGATTGCCGTAGAAATGGAGCGTCCCGCCAAGCCCTCCTTCTGAAGGATAAGGCTGGCCTTGCCACCACACCAACGGAAATATTTCGGACAGTTTTTTTGCTCTTACGTTGCCGTGGATGGCACCATTCCCTGTCAACTTTGCCGCCCTTTCAATAGTCAACGTGCCTCCATTCAGCTGTATTGTCCTGCAAGACAAAAAAAAGAAGAGGAAGAAGAAGAAGAAGAAGAACAAGAAGAAGAAGAAGAACAAGAAGAACAAGAAGAAGAAGAACAAGAAAAGAAGAAAAGAAGAAGAAGAAGAAGAAGAAGAATAAGAAGAAGAAGAAGAAGAAGAAGAAGAGGAGAAGAACAAGAAGAAGAAGGAGAAGAACAAGAAGAAGAAGAAGAAGAACAAGAAGAAGAAGAAGAAGAAGAACAACAACAACAACAACAACAACAACAACAACAACAACAACAACAACAACAACAACAACAACAACAACAACAACAACAACAACAACAACAACAACAACAAGGGCAAGAACAAGAAGAGGAACAAGAAGAACAAGAAGATAATAAGAATAACTACAGAAGAGGCGAGGAAGGCACTTACGGAGCGAGCCATGGGTCCTGTTCCGCGCCACATAGCCTTAGGACTGAGTTCTTTCCTACACTCACTGCGCCCCGCACTACCAAGGTAGTGGGGGCAACAATGTCCAAACTAACTCCACACAAATAACCCCCGCTGCCAGCGGACGAGTTTCGAACGAGGTACTCGGTCCCATTCCACAGCATATAGCTGCCCAACTGCGTGTTCTGGCACTTCTCGCAGGCTTCAAGGGTCAAGCTATTAACTTCGACCGGTCTACCAAGCCTCTGGTTTTTCAAAAGTAAGAGGCGAGGTTGCTTTTTTTCAGAGGGAGAGACGCTGGAGGAAGGAGGTGACGAACCTGAACTGTAACGGTGTAAACGCTAAAGTAAAAATAATCCACAGAGCCACCTAGAATGACGTCGTCGTCTTTCGTTGGCACTCGTGCAGCGCCCGTATCTTCTTCCACCCAATTCGTTGGGTCATCCCTATTTTTGGTGTGTCGTGTGTCGTGTGTTGGGAGGGGCACAGTGAACAGCACGTCGCTGAAAGAGGCAATATTAAACCCTACCATGAGCCGCTTATTCCAGCTGTTCTCCAACGCATAAGAGCCCCATACGAGGAGGAGGCAACAAGACCCAACAAGAGGAAGCACGAGAGAACAAACAAACGCGGGGTCATCTTTTCCTCCTTGGTTCTGCTTTGTGGTAAAAGGTGTTTCTTGCAGTGTGTGTGGTATCGCCGATTCTCGTGCAAATTCACTCATAACATTTCTCAAATAAAAATTTTAATGATGATTTTTAATATAGCAAAAGGAAGGGCGATTGCTTTTGAAAAAGGGGTGAGATGTTGGTTATAAAATAATGCTGAGCTCAATTAGAGCCCTAAATAAGACTTTCGGGTGGTAACCAAGGCATGTTGGCTTGACTACCAAAAAAAAAGGATAATATAACTAGCAGTTTTTGCTTGTTCTTGTCTATTTCCCCCAATTGGAATAATCACAATTGTAATGATCATTTTATTTTTCGCCTTTTTTTTTTTGGTTGACTTATCACTGCCAGACCGGCCACGAACAATATTGCCATTTAACCGAAAAGAAACATGCACCAAAACCATTAACAGTAGTACCTCGAGCAGGAACCAAGATAGTGTCTGTTTAGCTTTGCAAGGGCTTTATGCGTTCTTTATCATCTAACATACAGCTTTTAAAAATTGATCATACCAATGGCGGACTCGGAGGTTTCCCTCATTGCAGCTCGGTGGCGATATACCATGACGCCGCCAGCAACAACGATCGTTCCACCAGTCAGCAGCACCACAGCGCTGACCACAATGACGGGAAGAGCCCAGGGATGCTCCTCCATGAAGTCTTCCTCTTCTTGGTTTGCTTCAGAGCGCGAACAATCCGTGCCAGCCCATCCTTCGAAACAATGACAAACAGGAAGGAGGTTCTCTCCTCCTGATGAGGACGATGGCTTGCACACTCCATTCGAAGAACAATTGTTGGCACATTCTCCTTGATGAGCTGTTTGACGGTTTCGTTGTTATTGACTTGTTGTCAGCGAAGCCTCAACGAACTAAAAGAAAAGAAAGAAGCTTAAAGAAGAAAAACAAGGAGAAAAACGGTGGCATTACCAATGATGGAACAATCTAATCCTCGCCAATCCTCATCACAATGGCAAGTTCCGTTTTTGCACTGGCCATGGTCTGAACATTCTGGCTCTCCTGCACATGGAGGATCATCTTTGCATTCATGCATGAGTTAACAGGAAGAAAGGAAGCAAGAAAAGAGAGAGGGAGGACCTACAAGATTGACAAAAGGGACCATAAGCGAAAGCATCACATTGACACTGTGGAGGCGAGAGATGAAGGTTGCACCTCCCTCGTCCTGAACATTCTTTCTCTCCATCTTCTGCACTGCATATCGCTTTTTTCGATGTGAGAAATGGTCAGGTTTTTCTTCAATAAAATGAAGAGAAGAGAAGAGAAGAGAAGAGAAGAGAAGAGAAGAGAAGAGAAGAGAACGATGAAGAGAAGAGAAGAGAACGATGAAGAGAAGAGAAGAGAACGATGAAGAGAAGAGAAGAGAAGTGAAGTGAATGATGAAGAGAAGAGAAGAGGACAATGAAGAGAACGATGAAGAGAAGAGAAAGACGAAAACGACGAGGAGAAGAAAAGAGAAGAGAGGAGAGTGAGTGAGAGAAAAAGAGAGAGGAGAGGAGAGGAAAGGGTACCCAAACGACAATAAGGAGGAAGCCAGCCTTTTCTGCATTCACATTGTGGGGTTGAGTTTCTTTCTCTTGCAACACACTGCCCATGGCCGTAACATTCGGGATTCCCTGTATTTACACACACCGCTACAACAAAAACAAACGCGCTTAGTGGAAAGAACAGAACAAAACAAGCAGGAATATAACGAACGTGTGGTGCAGTCCCATCCTTTCCATCCTTCTGGGCACTCGTTGGTCATACATCCATATCCTTCATCGCCATTATCTCCACATCGTGTTCCGCACTGACTTTCCTCTGAGTTACAGTTCATCACCAGCTCTTCACATTCGTCACCCGTCCATCCTTCAGCGTCACTGAGAGAAACGTCCCCAATAACAATATCTTTGGGGCCATCGCACAGACATCGCGGTGGATCCAACTCCGTCACACAAATGCCATGGCCTGAACATGTTGAACACTTGGGAATAGAACAATCCTCTCCACCCCATCCTTCATCACAATCACAAACGGCTGTGTTGCTTTGCTCATCCCAAAGGCAAAGCCCGTGATGAGAACATTGGTTGGGCCTTCCTTCGCACACTGGGATGGAACAATCCGCTCCTGTTCGTCCTGGCAAGCAAGAGCAGTTCCCTGTTTGGTTGTCGCACGTACCAAACCCTGAGCATTGTTCCTCCAATCCTAAATGTTTTTTTTTTGTTGAGTTTGCTGAAGATATAGAAATATTCCGAAAACAGGCGACAATACCTGGACATCGTTGAAAAGGAAGAGAACAATCCAGTTGAGGACCCAAAAGATAACCCACATGGCAAACGCAGGAGGGGGTCAATGTGGTAGAGTCGCAGTAGCCATGTTCCTCGTCCGTGCAATCATTCGGACATTCCGCTGTTTGGCAAGCCTCTCCTTTCCATCCTGTTTTTTTAGAGTTAGAAAACATCAACGAAAGCACATATAGTTACAAATATAATTACCATCAAGGCATTGACATTTTGGTATATCATCCCTGCTATCCACTAAACAATAGCCATGGCCATTACAATCTGGGCTTCCTGGGCAATCCTCTTTGGAAACACACCCACAAAAAACAAAGCATTACAAACTAAACAAGCAGAAAGGACATAAAAAGAAGAAGAAAGAAGAAGTAGAAGAAAAAGAAAGAAGGCGAGGAAGAAGAAGAAGAAGGATTTCTGACCAGCACTGCAATCCAGACCAGCCCAGCCTTCGTTACAAATGCAATATCCATCCTCACAATAGCCTTTGTTGGAGCATTCAGGGATGCCTGGACAACCATCTTATTTGATAGAACGGATTAGATGAGGTGGCTCAACCAAATGAAACGAAAATACGCACAGACAGGACACTCAGGGATGGCGATGGAAGAGGAAAGCAAAAAACTCAAGTCGTGGCGAGAGGTGCTTTCTTGACAGCTATCGGGACCGTTTTCAGGATTGAGCGGGTCAAAACGGCATGGGCCATCAGAAGTCACTTTCATCTCATAGGCTTTATCGAGAGAGCTTGTTTTGTTCACAAAAGTCGTGCCGTTACTGCCACTTCTATCTAGGCGTTCGTACAAAACTAAAGATGGCGTTTGCACGTGGATGTTGTTCTGGAGAACATCAGTCCAATCGGCACCTGCGTAAACGGTGATCATGTTGGCTTTACCGAGTTCATTCTCGGCGGCATCCGGGTGAAGAGGCGGCTTCATGAAGAGTTCTTCATGCACGATGACTTGAGAAAAGTTGGCCTTGTCAAAGCCATTCACTGCAACGGATTTGTTACATTTGTGAGCAAAGGGAAGAGAGAGAGAGAGAGAGAGAGAGAGAGAGAGAGAAGAGAGAGAAGATAAGGCGCAGACAATAACGAACCAAAGAAAAGTAGTTCAGCCCAATGAAGCTCCAGATTGCCAAAGAAATGAAGAGAGCCAGCCAACCCATTCTCCTCCGGGTAGGGTCCCTCCTGCCAATAAACCAAGGGGCTGATGGTCGAGCCTCCTTGCGCTATCACGCGGCCATGAATCTCTCCGTTGCCCGTTAGTCCTCCTCCTTGGAGTACCAACCGTCCTCCTTCCCCGAGCTTTGCCTTCCTGCAGCCAGCCCAAAGTCAATAATAACAGCGAAAAAAGAAAGGGTACAGTGAAAAGGAAACGAACGCCTTGAGCCAAGGATCCTGGTCGCTGCCGCTCAGCCGCAGGAAAGAGTTTTCACCAACAGCAATGTCCTGCCTTACCACGAACGTGGTTGGGGCGATCACGTCCACCGTCACCCCGCAATGGGCTCCAAGGTTGGGGTCAGCTTTGCCCGTCCCTTCAACGTACTGGGTGCCGTCCCAAAGGCTGTACTGGTAGTACTCCAAGAAAAAGCAGGCCTCGCAGGGTTCTATGGTTACGGAGTTCACTTCCACGGGTCGGTCAAGCCGCTTTTTGAGATACATAACAACAAAGGTTGGTTTCTCTCAACAAAACATAGAACACAAAAGAAGAAACAAGAGCGAGGAGGAAGAAGCAGAGAGCTCTCTCGGAGGACATAAAGCAACCAAAACAAAAAGAGGCAGAACGAACGTGGACGAACACGGAGTAAACTCCGAGGAAACGAAAGTCGAGCACTCCTCCGAGAATGACATCGTCCTCTTTGGTGGGAACGCGGGCCACTCCTGTCACGTTCTCTATCCAGTTGGTAGGGTCATCCCTGTTTGTTTGGCGGAAGTTTGTGAGCTCTTCACGTTAAAAAAAAAAAGGCAGCTTGGGGACCGTTGGCAACGAACCAATAGCCACTGATGCCAGCATTCCTCCACCGCAGTGTAGCCGCCGCACAAGAACCGAAGAAAGAAAGGGCCGAGAGGAAGCACAAGACCGTGAACCCTAACCGTAACGCTTTCTCCATTCCTTCAGCGCAACCAAGGGTTTGTTTACTTTCAGTAAAGTCAAAAATGGCCTTCTGTTGTCGCGCGCGGGCACCTATTGGATAACATTTATTACTGGTTAATAATACGTAGCTCATTAACAAACCAAAGACTACGCCAGTAACGGGAGAAGAAGTCTCTCCTTTTGGAAGCGGAAGCTGAGACAGAACAAGAAGAGTCTAAACGCATTCTCTTGCAGATTCATTCAATTTGATATTGGCCTGGTTGGGGAAAGAGTGCAGAAGAAAAAACCTCTCTCGCTTTCTTCTCTGAATCTGCTCAACGCCAAGTGTAGCGAGTGCTCACAGCCCCAACATGCACGTTCATATATTTTAAATGAAAACCACTATTTGTTCAATAAAAAATGCTAACGTGTGTCAGTACAATCGCAAACAACAGCCAAAGAGAAGAAGGGGCACATTTTTCTGCCCGTTTTAAAAGTTAACGCTGCCACGTCTAGACGTTAACTTTATGGCTTCTCTTTGGCGATAAACCACAAAGCTCCCAACTGCCGTCGCTCCCAAAAGCAGCAAACCAACAATGCTGACCACAATAACAGGAAGAGCCCAGGGATGCTCCTCCATGAAGTCTTCCTCTTCTTGGTTTGCTTCAGAGCGCGAACAATCCGTGCCAGCCCATCCTTCGAAACAATGACAAACAGGAAGGAGGTTCTCTCCTCCTGATGAGGACGATGGTTTGCACACTCCATTCGAAGAACAATTGTTGGCACATTCTCCTTGATGAGCTGTTTGACGGTTTCGTTGTTATTGACTTGCTGTCAGAGAAACAAAAAGAATACCAGGAAAAGAAAGAAAGAAAGAAGAAACAACAAGAAAGAAAAAAAGAATCGACAAGAAAGAAGAAGAACAAGAAGAAGAAATATGTTTTGCCGTACCAATGATGGAACAATCCAACCCTCGCCAATCTTCATTACAATGGCAAGTGCCGTTGATGCACTGACCATGGCCTGCACATTCTGGCTCTCCTGCACATGGAGTATCATCTGTTGTTCGAAAACAGGTGAGATGCAGGTACGAACAGAAGCGAGGAGAGAGAGCACGAACAAAATTGACAAAAGGGACCATAAGCGAAAGCATCGCACTGACATTGTGGAGCCGAGAGTTAAAGATTGCACCTCCCTCGTCCTGAACGTTCTCTCTCTCCATCTTCTGCACTGCATATCGCTTTTTTCGATGTGAGAAATGTTCAGGTTTTTCTTCAATAAAATGAGAAGAAAAGAAGAAGAGAACGATGAAGAGAGGAGAAAAGAGCGAAGAGAGGAAGAGAGGAAGAGAGGTACCCAAACGACAATCAGGAGGAAGCCAGCCTTTTCTGCATTCGCATTGTGGGGTTAAGTTTCTCTCTCTGGCAATACAACGCCCATGTCCGTGACATTCGGGATTCCCTGTATTTACACACACCGCTACATTGAGGACATTGAGGGAGAGAACAATCCTCTCCACCCCACCCTTCATCACAATCACAAAACGCCTTGTTGCTTTGCTCATCCCAAAGGCAAAGCCCGTGATGGGAACATTGGTTGGGCCTTCCTTCGCACACTGGGATGGAACAATCCGCTCCTGTTCGCCCTGGCAGGCAAGAGCAGTTTCCCGTTTGGTTGTTGCACGTTCCGAACCCTGAGCATGGTTCTTCCAATCCTGCGCAATGATTATAAAACAAACAAATAATTAAACAAAAGAGTGAGAAGAATGATGAAAGTAAAGACGAGAAAGAGAACGCACCTGGGCAACGTAGCATATGTAGTGAGCAGTCCTTTTGTAATCCTGGAACGAAGCCAGGGTTGCATACGCAGGCTTCAAGGAAGATGTGTCGCAATAGCCGTGTTCTTCATCTGTGCAGTCGTTTGGGCAAGTCGCCTTTCCACATGCTTCCCCACTCCATCCTTCAATAGTGTTGTGCGTCAGTAAACAAACAAGTGAGTCCAGCCAGCAGATATGCTCTCACCATCTACGCATTGGCATGAAGGACACAAACGAAGAAGGAGAAAAGAAGGGAAATATCTGTACCAGCACTGCAATCAAGGTCAGCCCATCCTGGATCACAAAGACAATAACCATCGATGCATCTTCCTCTTCCTGAACACACAGGAGTTCCTGGACATCAAAGTATCTGCAAAACACATAGGCACAACTTGATTAAAGGAGGAAGAATAGAGTGAAAGGCAGAAGCTGTACATGAAGGACAGTCGTCACTGATGCCAGCGGAAGTCAGAAGATAGCTCAAATCGTGACGAGACGTTGGCGAGATACAGTCTACACTCTCAAATTTTGATCTTGGTGGAATGTAATGGCATATAGGATTGGAGAGCTTTGGCTGTTCAAGAACGTCAGAGTGGTAAAATGTAAACGTTTTAACCACCTTGGTTACGTTGCTGCCGCGGAGGGAATCAAACAAAATGAACGAAGGCGATCGTAGAGAAGCATCCCCCGCTAGAGCCGCCCAATGGTTCGTCATGAGAACTGAAACACCACTTGTGGAGACGTCTTGGTTTTCGCGCATGTATAACTCTCCGTGAACAACAATTTGAGAATAGTTGGTCTTCTCGAAGCCATGCACTGTGAAAAAGAATTGTGCGTTGGAATTAAAACGCAGCAGCACAAAACGAGGAGGAGGAGGAGGAGGAGGAAGAAGAAGAAGAAAAAGAAGAATAAGAATAAGAACATGAACAAGAACTGAATTAAGAAGAAGAAGAAGAAGAAGAAGAAGAAGAAGAAGAAGAACAAGAACAAGAAGAAGAAGAAGAAGAAGAAGAAGAAGAAGAACAAGAAGAACAAGAAGAACAAGAAGAAGACCAAGAAGAACAAGAGCAAGAACAAGAACAAGAACAAGAACAAGAACAAGAAGAAGAAGAAGAACAAGAAGAAGAACAAGAACAAGAAGAAGAACAAGAACAAGAACAAAAACAGGAACAAGAACAAAAACGAGTTGAAGAAGAAGACGAACGAGAAGAGCATGAAGGAGTTACCATAAAAATAAATATTGATCCATTCCATGGAAACCGAACCAAAGATATGAAGGGAGCCACCAGCATTACTCTCAGAAGAATAAGGAGCTCCTTTCCACCAAATGAATGGAAATATTTTGGAATCTTGTTCAGCGGTAACATTCCCGTGTATCTCTCCAATGCCTTGTAAGTAGCTCCGTTGCTGAAGAACTAAGGTAGCCCCTCTGACCAACATGATTTTTCTATTTAAAACAAAAGAAAGGGAGAGAGAGAGAGAGAGAGAGAGAGAGAGGTGAAAAGAATTTAGTACAGCGAGCAGAACAAGAAGGGTGAAAATAACGAAAAGATACAAACGGGGTGCTCCAGGGATCCTCTTGGCTGCCACTCAACCTCAAAAACGAATTCCTTCCTATCCCCATAGTTCCGCTCTCTTCCCAAACTATAAGCACGGTTGGAGCGACCAAGTCAAGAACCACGCCGCACAAGAAGGAGCTTGGGGCTGTTAGCAGAGTAATTAGGTATATGGGAAAAAAGTATGTATTGTAGTCTGTTAACAGGTTATGGGCCCACAGTCAAACTAAAACCGCTACACTCACAATCTCCTTCTACCACACTGCACGATGGGCAAGTTGAAAATCAAACCGTTCGACGGACATGGATTCCAGGATTGGAAATGCCAGATGAGAACGCTCTTGAAGAGCAAGGGCGTATGGGGCTACGTCGACGGAACGATAACCGCCAGCAGCAGCAAAAAGCAGGAAGACATCGAGTTTAATCCGGCGAACGACGCCATAGCCAGCGGTTTAATCTGTAGCTGTCTCACCCTACCACTCTTGAGACGGGTGACGAACCTTGAAAGCGCGAAAGAACAGTGGGATAGGCTTTGCGAGAAATACGACAAGGCCGACGCCACTAGAAGGACCGAGCTCCGCACCAAACTCGCTACGAAAATGAGGGACAATCAGGACCTCGACAAACACCTCGATAAGTTCGACAGCTTGATCGGCGAGGCGGACCTAATCTTCAGCAACGCTTCGATACCTGAGGACGAAAAGATCCACTACCTCCTAAACAGCTTACCAGGAAGCCTAGAGCACGTCTCTTCTTCGCTAACGCTATCCTTAAAGGACAGCAGCACCTACGAGGAGATATTGGACAAACTTAGACTCGAAGCTGCCCGAAAGAAAAGCAAGTTCGACGGCAAAGGCGAATCAATCATGTACGGACGCCATAGACAACGTGGAAACAGAAAGGACCACGGTCGCCGAGAGAAGAAAGACAAAGATATCGAGTGCTACAAGTGCCATGGATTTGGACACATAGCGAAGAACTGCCGCAGTCAGAACGGTAGTAAGAAAAAGAAAGGAGAGCGAATGATGAACGTGTCGCTCAAAGGAGGATCACCAACCGGAGACATAATCTTGGACTCCGGAGCATCCTGCCACATGACGGGTCACAAAGGCCTGCTAATGGACTGTAAGCCAACAAAACCAACCAAGGTCTACTTTGCAAACGGCGCAAAGATAACCGCCACGGAAGCTGGTAACCTACGTTATATAACAGAGACAAAGTACGGACACGAAACGTGTGTTTTCCAAGATGTACTCTACGTCGACGGATTCGACAAAACGCTAACATCCACGACGACCCTGGACCGAAGAGGAATAACCATTTCCTCATCCGGCGGAGTCACCAGACTCAAACAGGACGGAATGGTCATCGGTATCGGAATATTGGAGGAAGACGGACTATACCACCTCCAAGGCAAACCAGAGCCGCGAAAAGAGCACGCTAATACTGCAGTGGACGAATGGCACAAACGTTTGGGCCACATCAGCATTGAAAAGCTGAAGGAACTACCGAAGATCACGAACGGAATTGATATACCCAGCGGCGCAACCTTCGCACCGTGTACTGCCTGCCTCAAGGGCAAGCAATCCCGAAACCCCGTTAGTACAGAACCAGCCACTCGAGCCACAGAGAAGCTCGAATTAGTGCACACGGACATATGCGGACCAATGCAGACCGCCATCGGAGGGTCCAGATACTTCATTACCTTCACGGACGACCTGACCAGACGAACCTGGGTCTACGGACTAGCCACGAAGGACGGTGCACTGGAACGATTCCAAGAATTCGAAAACATAAAGCTTTGGCCACCAACCAAAGCGGCAAAAGGATCAAGGCACAACGAAGCGACAACGGCGGCGAATACATTAGCAAAAACTTCAGAAACCACCTACACAAGAACGGTATACAAACCCAAACGTCTGCACCCCATACACCGGAGCAGAACGGAGTCGCTGAAAGGAACAACAGGACGCTTATGGAGAACGCACGATGTATGCTTCAACACGCCGACCTGGACGAGAAATATTGGGGGCCAGCCATCAACATGGCGAACTACATCACGAACCGCACCGGCACCAGCGCAGTCAACGGAATGACGCCAAAAGAAGCTTGGACTGGAAAGAAACCGTTTCTCCGACACATCCAAATCTTTGGAAGCAGAGCGTGGACGCTCATACCCAGTAACGACCGAAAGAAACTAGATGCCAAGGCGAAGGAGCTCATCTACCTTGGACCCAGCGAAACGTCTAAGGCACATACCCTCTACAACCCAAAGACAAAGAGAATTACTCTTTCACGCAACGTAAAGTTCATCCAACCTGAACGGAGCACAATGGACGACGAGAAAGAAAAACTCACCTCCATCAAAAACAAGCCTGAGCAACCGAAGAGGATGCAAACTTCAGACCTAAGCGACAAAGAGGACTCTGACTCAAGCGAAGATGAAGAGGAGGAAGGCGAAGACAGCGAAACTAAGGCTGATGAGAACGCAGGCGAAACCAAAGGCAAGCAACCTATCAACAGCAGCGACGGAAACGGCAAAGCCATCATCGATAAGAAGACAACCAACCCTGCATTTTCATTCCTCAAAAAGCCACGAGCAGACGGGAAACGAGCTATCACGATAACCTCGCGACTCATCGAAGAGGATCCCAAGAAGAAGAGTGCCAACCTGGTCACCTACGCGCTGATCGCAGCAATCATCGGGGAACCAAAAACCTACGAAGAAGCAATCAACGGACCAGATCGAGAGAAGTGGCTTAAGGCGATGTCAGAAGAGTTCGAAGCTCTGATGAAGAACAAAACTTGGCGACTCGTTAAACGACCCGGAAGAGAGAGAACCATCGTCAAGAACAAATGGACATTCAGAATTAAGCGGAATGCCCACGGCGAGATCGAACGATACAAGGCCCGACTCGTTGCCAAAGGCTTCACTCAAGTGAAAGGAGTCGACTACTTCGAAGTCTATGCACCAGTCGTTTGAATGACATCGATTAGAATCATCATAGCCTTTGCGACATTCTACGACCTAGAACTCCACCAGTTGGATATTGTCACAGCATTCCTCAACGCTACTATGAAAGAAGTCATCTACATGGAGCAACCTGTAGGATTCGTCGACCCCGAGCATCCCGACGACGTCTGCCTCTTAGAAAAGGGACTATACGGCACGAAGCAAGGAGCAAGAGAGTGGAACGGAGAATTTGATAGCACTCTTGTTGACCTTGGCTTCGAAAAAGCATCAGCCAACTGCTGCATCTACTTCAAATGGGAGAACAACAACATCATCATCATCGGACTGTACGTTGATGACCTACTGATCGCGGGAACAACCAAGAACATCAACAAGTTCAAGAACGACTTGAAGTCACACTACGACGTGAAGGACTTGGGACCAGCCCAATTCATCCTCGGAATCCAGATCAAACGCGACCGACAGAACCGACGCACAACACTACTCCAACCTACCTACATCAGCAATATGGTCGAGAAGTACAACATGCACAAAAGCAGGCCAATCAACACCCCAACGCAAGTGGGAGTAAAGCTAACGAAGTATAGCAATTCGAGGAAGCTCGACCCCAAGGTTCCTTACCGAAACGCAATCGGAAGCTTAATGTACGCAGCCACCGGAACCAGACCCGACATAGCATTTACCGTTAACGAGCTCGCTAGATTCACTGCTGACCCCAAAGTGGAACACTGGAAAGCCCTAAAAAGAATCTTTCGCTACCTCAACGGAACAAGAAACCACGGTATCACCTTCGACACCAATGACGCTAACGCTTCGAAACTTATTGGATACGCCGACGCCGACTACGCCAACAACATCGACTCAAGGAGATCGACCACGGGATATGTCTTCAAATTCTGCGGAGGACCAATATCATGGCAATCGAGAAAACAGAAGACCGTCGCGCTATCTACGACCGAAGCCGAATATATGAGCATCACCGAAGCAACCAAAGAAGCTATCTGGTTAAGAAGACTGCTAGACGATATCGGAGAAACCCAAGAGGGACCTACCATCATCTACGAGGACAACATCGGATGTATCGAACTGTCCAAGAACCCAGGAAACCACTCCAGAACAAAGCACATCGACATTCGACACCACAAGATCAGGGAAGAAACCAAGAAGGGTACCATCAAGCTGGAGTACATGGCCAGCGACGAGATGCCCGCCGATGTTCTGACCAAACCCCTACCGCGAGACAAACACGTCAAACTAATCACGGACATCGGAATGAGACAAGAGATCGGGATCAAGTGGGAGTGTTAATTGAGTGACCCCTCATCTCATTACCCACATAAGGAAGGAACGAACACGAACACGACAACACGAAACCACCACAAGGACCACGATACCAATCCTTTTTATACCAACACTATCTTTATGTTTATCTCTACAGTTAACAGACTACAATACATACTCTTTTCCCATATACCTATTTACTCTGCTAACAGGGTCCGCTGCATACCTGTCGTCCAGTTGCCGATATGCGGTTCCGTTCCACACGCTGTATTTATCTTCCAAAAGGTCAGCTGCACAAATCTCGCACTGTTCAAGGGTTAGGCTATGAACTTCCACCGGTCGGTCTCTCCTCTGTTTGTGTATGTTAAGAACAGTATTGTTAACAAAGAAGAACAAGATCAAGAAGGAGAAGAAGAAAAGAAATAGAAGAATGAAATGAAAAAGTTAAGAAAGGGTACTGATACAAAACATTAATGGTAACAGTATAGACGCCATAAAAACGTAAGTCCACAGTGCCACCGAGCACAGCGTCGTCTTCTTTGGTTGGAATGTGTGCAGCTCCCGTGCCGTCCTCGATCCAATTCGTCGGGTCATCCCTTGTGTTGGCATAATAATACACGAGATGAATACAAAATACCAACGTGTTCCTCAAAACAAATAAATAGACTGTTAACAGACCAATGACTGCTTATACCAGCATTCCTCCAGCGCAGTACTGTGCCTTCCAAGGGGATGAACCCGATACAAGCCGCAACAAAGAGAAGAAGAACATGCTGGTGTGTTGGCCCCAACATTCTGTTATCTTTGTACAATCACCAAAAAATGCATTATTTTGGGCAAAAAAGAAACTCTAATGGGTGAACACTCCAATTGGGGGAAATAGAATGATTTATTTGTTTTTCCTTAAAGGAGTAAATAAAAGCTCAACATTTGTCATTTTGGCAATCACATAAAAGGCTTGATGGTGTTGAGTATGTTCATGACGCCAACTCACTTTTAAGCAACGCCAGATCTTTAAACGATGATTTAAACGTTCAACATTAGCCCAGTGGGTTTTGGTATGCAGCTTATTCCATATTTTTTGCTCTTCTGTTAAAGTATCCCATGGACCTTCATAAGGAGTGAGAAAAGCAGGGTGTCCAATATATCCTTTGTCAGATGTCACCTGTTCTTTTGTTTCCAGTTCATGAACAAGCTTAAGCTTTGCAATTGTCAAATCATGCATAGAACCCATTATCCCTCCATAAACCCACACAATTTGGCCAGTATGTAGGTGAACACCAACTTCATACTTGAGGGTATGCTGCTTACATTTTCCACAATAAAAGTCCTTCTCATCTACAATAGTTGGCTTGGCTATTGGGCAAGAAGCTTCCTAAAACTAAAAATAATTACGTACTGTATCTAAATGCTGGTATACAAGTTTTTCGGTCTACATGAAGCAGTGCACTTGCTTGATCTTCTGTTGGGTAAACCCTAAGAAAGTAAAGCATCCACAGGAAATGTTGTTATGAACGCCCAAGTGATAGTAATATAGTTTTGTAAAATATTCCAAATTAAAGCTATAGAGCTTAATGAGAGCCCTAAATAAGACTTTCGGGTTCGTTCTGTACTACCAAGCCACTCGGAGATTAAAGTATCCCAACTATGAAGATGTTGCCTATGTTTGGAAAAAAACCTCAAAAACACACTACAATAGAAAGAATAAAAATTTTACTAACTTTGTGGGCCATGAATTTGCTAAGTTCATATTTGTGACTTTTGTGGTATTTTGTGGTTTGTTTGTGGTTTGTAGTTTAGAAAAAGGTACACTATTTTTTCGGTTTTGTATCAACCAATTGGAGTTTATAAAAAAAACTCCGCACCAATTGGAGTTTATAAAAAAACGTCACACCAATAAAAACGTGCCAACAAATACTACAAACTGAGCCACAAACCACACCATTCTAGAATTTGTGGTTCGTAGTTTTGTTTGTGGTTTGTTTGTGGTTTGTGATTTTGATTGATCAAATTCTTTTGAAAAACTGCGACTGTGTTTTCCCAAGACATATACCATTGGTGATACCTTCAACACTATCACTGAATTGGCCAAAGAAGCAGATAACAAAGAGATTGTTCAATGCCTCAAGAAGGATAGATGTGCATTGATGAAAGAGGCACTGCTCCAATGTTTTGTCAAGAATAATGAAGTTGTAACAGTCATCTTTAAAAATAAGTTACCTTTTCAAAAAGATTCTACTGAGGCTCATCCAGGTATTTTTCTTTTTGTTAATTTGCTTTTATGCTGCTATGGTTTCTAAGTGGTGGAAAAAAAAGAAAAGGAACAGGAACAAAGCACCTTGAAGAAAAAAGAACCAACTCTCTGTTGGAAAACCAACTATTATGACTTCTTGTCGACACTCTCCCCGATACCTCCAATTTTTCTCGCCCTTTTTATTTTCCCCTTTTCCTCACGACACATTCAAAGCACACACTTTGGTCCACACCCCTTTTCTTGTGAATAAACCCAGAGTCGCTTACGTGCCGTCCCTTTCTTGATCCGCAGGGTTATTCCCCATCAACATCTCAAGTACTGCGCTACCTGTCACCATGGACTTGCAACTGGAAAGCATTGCTTGCAAAGTGGAACAAAGAACAAGATATGTCCTTCCTGTTCATCACAGCTATGCACATCTTGCCCAAGCTTGGATACTTGTAAAAAGAGAAGATTTATGAAAAGCCACAATGTAACAGACATCAGCCCTTATTTAGATATCTTTGAGGAACAAGAAGATAAAGAATGGGCCTCAAAGCAACAAAAAAAGAGAGACAAAAGAAAAGGTAATGCCTCAGTTTTCTCTTTGTGGTCTCTTCATCTTTCTCTCTCTCTCTCTCTCTTTCTCTCTTGCTTTATTTCTTTCTCTCTTTTTCTTTCTCTCTTTCTCTCTATCTCTCTCCCTTTCTCTCTTTCTCTCTTTTTTTCTCTTTCTCTCTCTTTCTCTCTCTTTCTTGCTTTCTCTCTTTCTCTTTTTTTCTCTCTCTCTTTTCTCTCATCAGTAACGATGGTTTTTTAATGTGAGCTTGTTTAGATGTCACATGACTTTATGGAAAGAACAATGCAAAAGCTTGTGGCTGAGGGTAAACCAGCAATGGAAGCCATGCAAACAGCACTTACCATGTGGCAGTGGGCTAATGAGAATCCAGATCGAAGAAAGTGACAAAAAGGCACACACCAACCAAAAGAATCATCAAATGAAAGGCAAGCAATTCAAATTGAGGAAGTAAGTGAGCACTCTCCTTCTCCTTTGCTTTTAACATTGGCTTCTCAAGGAATACAGGCCATAGCGTTTTCCAGGAACAAACGTTCAGCCGTAGGAGTTTCTTTTCAACTTCTTCAGTCTCATTGTGCCTTCGTTCTGTACGACCAAGCCACCCGGAGATTACAGCAGATTCCAAAAAACCGATTTTTATGGTGTAACACAAAACAAAGTGTTAGCGTAGATTTTCTACGGGACATTTTTTTCGTGTAGTTTTTGTTTGGGAGATTTATTTTGCCGTCTACAAAACGTCTTCAAAAATAAATCTCGTTCTTGTCAATTTCCCCCAATTGGACTGAACAGTAACACGATTGAATTATTGACCCAATGATTCAGGCTTCTTATTCATATCTCGATAAAACAACCAAGATAGAACTGCTATCAGTGATAGATGAGAGATAAAGTGCGCTAATATGTAAAGCTGTTGTGTCGACACAAAATTGATCCGAAAAGTCGACGAAAAAGTGCAATATTTTGTCGACAGTGCCTACATGTCGACGTGATCCAAACACCTTGCAGAGAAGAACAAAAAAAAAAGTAAGAAACCCGTTCTCTCGATGTCCTTTGCCCATGACCTCCCTGAGGAGCTCTCCGTGCATGTGTTCTCCTTCTTGACGTCGCCCAGGGACCTCTGCAACGCGGCGGCTGCGCACTCGGCATGGAAGCGGCTGGCGGGGGACCCTGCCCTTTGGCGCGGCGCGTTCTGCCGGCTGTGCCGCGTGGAGGAGCCCTGCAAGGGCCTGCTGCTGCGGCAGCAGCAGCAACAAGAGGGCGAGTTCGACTGGAAGTTGGCGGCCTCGAAGCAGCGCGACATTTATAACGCGATCCTTGAGTCCATGAAAGAGACCAATTTAGCAGCGTTTAAAGAAAACCTTGCAAAAGATTTCGAGGTAAGTTACAAGATGCTTTCACATTTTCATTTTTCTTCTTCTTTTTTCTGTTTCTTTTTCTTTTTTCTTTTCTTTTTTTTGTTACTTGCAATGTTTTTGAATCTTTTCTTACATTTTTGTTCTTTTTTTGTTTTTCTTTTTTTTCTTTTGTTGCTTTTCTTTTTCTTTTCTTTTTCTTTTTCTTTTTTCTTTTTTCTTTTTTCTTTTTTCTTTTTTCTTTTTTTTTCTTTTTTCTTTTTTCTTTTTTCTTTTTTCTTTTTTCTTTTTTCTTTTTTCTTTTTTCTTTTTCTTTGTTTCTTTATATTTAATATATGTTATTTGTGTTTCTTGATTATTTAGTTTTCTTTTTTCTTTTTTCTTTTTTCTTTTTTCTTTTTTCTTTTTTCTTTTTTCTTTTTCTTTGTTTCTTTATATTTAATATATGTTATTTGTGTTTCTTGATTATTTTAGTTTTCTTTTTTCTATTTCTTTTTCTTTTTTCTTTGTATTTTATTTTCTGTTCTTGTCTTTTGTTATTAATTTGTCGATCTTGTGTTTTTGTTACTTTGCTCAAACGCTGCTTTTTTTTTCTTCAAGATCAACATGAAGGATGAAGACGGGCGGACGTTGTTGCACCATTTGTTGATAGTGGCCACCTCTCGTGTGCAACATACCGGCCTTCTTGTTAGGCTGTTTGCTGTGGAACAAGCCCAAGTACTCTTCTTTCCTGCCCTTCTTCTTTTCTGCGTTCTCCTTTCTTCTTAATCATTCTTTCTCTTGTTCACAGATGCACGCGTTACTTGACAAAGGTATCGACATCAACGCCAAGTGCAATCGTGGTAGAACGGTTCTCTTTCTTTCTTTCTTTTTTGTTTGTTTGTTTGTATTTTTTTTAACTGTTGTTAACTCATTTATTCTTTTCATGCCTCATTTTTTTTTTACTTTGGCAAACAAACAAGGCATTACATTATGCCGTTGATGGAAACTACTTGGCGGTGATAGAGTTATTGGTGAACTTGGGTGCCTCCATGTCCATTGTTGACAACGAAGGAAAAACGCCTCGAAGGGTCGCTGTGGAATTGGGTTGGAGCCAAGTTCTTCGTTTCTTTGACAGTAAAATCCCAAATGCTCCCCTTTGCAGCGCGGTTTGTTTTTGCATATCTCTTTTCTGGCTCCTCTCTTTCTTCTCGTTCTCTCCTATATTTTTTCTCTTTCTCTTTGTTCTTTTCGCGTTTCTCATTCTTGTTTCCTGTGAAGACTCTATCTGATATTCCTTTTGATAATAAGGCCAAAGAAAAAGACTTGAAAAGAGTTATACAGTTAATAGAAGAAGAAAAATACGATGTGGAGCAAATGGATCAGAACGGCAAAACCGCTCTGCATTGGGCCGCTGAAAAGTCAGATGCTGAAATTGTAATGTCCCGTTTTCTGTCTTTCTTTCTTTTTGCTTGTTCCGCTAATCTTCCTTGAATCTTATCTTTTCCGCTTCTCTTTCTTCAAGACAAAGTATTTATTGGACAAAGGAGCAAATTTAGCTGCTCGCAACAAACAAGGACAAACACCACCTCACTATGCTGCTTATATGGGTACGTTTCTCTCTCTTATCTTTGATTCTTGATTCTTGTTCTTCTTCGCCTTGTTCTTCTTTTTCTTCTTCTTCCTCTTCCTTCTTCCTTCTTCCTTCTTCTTTTTGCTCGTCTGTGTTTTCGCCTTTTGGGAAAACACAAATCAAGCAAGCGAGCTTGTTCTTATTTATTTTATTCTTGAACAAACAACATAAGGATGTGTGCCTGTATTTAAAGTGATGTTAGAACATAGCGGAAACGATATAATAAATTGGAGGAATGACAACAGGGAAACTGTACGTTCCTTCATTTCTGCTTTACATCAGCAAGTAAGGACACTAAACAAAGCATAAACAGGTACTGCATTACGCCTGCCACTGGAACAGGGTGGCATTAGTGGAGCTGCTTCTCTCCTTAGGAGCGGACTGCACAGCAACCGATCGATGGAAGAACACTCCTTGTCACCATTTGGCCGTAGCTGGAAACACCCAACTGCTCCACTATGTTTTGCTGACGGCGAAGAAGAAAAAAGAGGATGGTGAAGAGAAGACGAAGGCTACGAATGGCGAAGATGATGTTTATAGAATGCTTCTTCAGAAGAATGTGGATAATGAGACACCACTAGACATTGCCGTCAACTCAAAGAACGAACCGATGGTTGAGTTTATTAGGAACGCTTTACGGTCCAAAAATATGCTCGAATAGACTGAAGTTTGTTTTTAAAATGCTTTACTCACTTGAAGAAGAGGAAGACAGGTCGAAAAACCGATTTCGTCTCTTCCAGGCAGTGAGGAAGCGCCACAAGACTCCATCCAGGGTGAGAAAACGAATGTACCTGCCGCTTCCACGCACGCCTCTGATGCGAGGGACCATCCAACGAGCCACCGTTTCAGGTCGTTCGGCCAATATGTTGAAGATGGAAAGAGCTCTTCGGTTGCGGTTGCCGCTCAAGAGTAAGTCGGTTATAACCATTCCAGGAGATACTGTATGAACTCCGACCTGTTGTTGTTGCATATTTGTTTTGAGAGACAAGGCAAAAAGGCAGGAGGAGAAGGAGAAGGAAAACCTTTGTTCCTTTGGTTTCAGCCCGGAGGGTCTTCATGAGTTGAGGCAAAGCATGTTTGGTAGCGCCATACACTGCAAAGTTGGCTGTCGTCTGTTGCCAAAAGTAAAAGGGTCACAATAAGGATGGTATATAGGACCAAAAGTAGATAAGGAGAGAGAGAGAGAGAGAGAGAGAGAGAGAGAGAGAGAAGATTGACCATTCCATTGGCACCAGCGCCATCCATGTTAAACACGTCACCTCCATTGGGCTGTTTGAGCATGAGGCGAATGGCAGCTTTGCAGCCCAACAAACATCCCAATAGATTGGTGTTCACCACCGAGCGAAGCACTTCCTCTGGAGTCTTCCACAATTCACATTTTTCTTCTTGAGAAACTCCACTTTGTTTGGAGTTTGTTTTGTGAAATGAGTTGCAAAGAAACACGGAGAGGAGGAGAGCAGAGGAGAGAGAAGGACAAGAGAGAGAGAGAGAGAGAGAGAGAGAGAGAGAGAAGAGGGCATTAAGAGAATTGAGAGAGAAAGGAGGGAGACAGACAGAGAGAGAGAGAGAGAGAGAGAGAGAGAGAGAGAGAACGAGAGAGAACGAGAAAAGCATAGAAGAAGCATAGGCGCAGAATGGAGAGCAGAACAAACGCATTGTTGATCCAAATGTCGATAGAACCGAGCTGCTTCTTCGCAAAGGCAGCCAAGCCGTTCACCTGCTCCCCTACCGTCACGTCACACGGGTAGCCAACGACCATTTGCCCTGACGAGGAAGAGGACAGCTGCTGTTGAAGCTGAGAAACCGCCTTGCTGACATGCTCCTCCCTTTGTAGTTTTTAGCCAAAGCAAAACATGAAAAAAAAACTATTTTGGGGAACAAAAAATAAACAAAAAATAAACAAAAGAAAAGAGAGAAAAACGAACGAGCGACTGGAGACGACAACCTGGAGGTGTGGTTGCATGTGAGCAGAACGAACACTTGAAAAGAAAAAAAAATGCAATACAAACGCTGTCGCCATGACGAAGAAACTCAGAGGCCAGGGCCAGGCCGATCCCCTTGGTGCTGCCGGTGATGACCACGTGGAGGCCCCTGCGGCGCGCCTTGGCGGCGTCCCTCAGGACCTCCCCGCCCACGACCAACCGCTTCCACAGCATCCACAGGACGGCGGCCACTCCCACCGTCAGCACGACCCACCTCCACGCGCAGGCACAACACACCTCACCAGCTTCTTCCATCGTTTCTTTTCTCTCTCAGATGAAAATTTTCCAAGAAATTATGAAGTTTCCATCTGTCGCGAATGAATTTTTGGAATGTTAGGCATTTAAAGCATCTCAAGTATGCAGATATTTTCCATGACGTCGTGAAGCCCTCCATCCAATCTGAAATCAAAAATATTGAATAATAATTGGCCGATCTCGATTTCTGAAAATGATCTATTCCGTGACGTCATGAAAGTTTCCTGGAAATATTCAAAATAAAATAAGACTGAAGAAAAAGGGAAAACGATGGAAGCTGCTGCGGACTCCTCCTCTTCCTCTTACCTGGGGATGTACATGCTGCAACAGGAGTCCCCCGACGTGATCAGCGCCGCCTTTCGTGTGCCCAAAGGCACCGTCAAACAGAGCCTCGACATCTCCATCACCAAAACCACCGTCAAGGCCGGCCTCAAAGGGCAACCCCCCATCATCGAGGTTCGACCCACATATATGTTCATCCTCCTCTCCCTCCTTCTCTTCGCTTTTTTTTTTCTTGTTGTGTTAAAACCTGAAAAAAAAAAAAAGGGAACTTTGGTGGCCGCCGTGAAAGGGGATTCGATGTGGGGCCTGGAGAGGGAGGCCGGTCTGGTCACGTTGGAGCTGGAGAAGAAGAGCGACGAGTACTGGCCGTTCCTCATCGCGGGGCCGCGACGAGGGCAGGACCTCTCCACCATGGACGCCCACTCCCTCTTCATATTGGGGTGCGTGGGCTTGGACTCCCCGCAGAGCAAAGAGAGTCTGGACAAGGCCTTGAACTATCTGCAGGTTTTGTATTTTTCCTCCTCCTTCCTCCTTCCTTCCTCCCTCCCTTCTTCCCTCCCTTGCTCCCTCCTTCCCTTCCTTCCTTCATTGACCTTTTTGTTTTTTTCTTTCCTTTCTCCTGCTCTTCTTTTGATGTATTTGCGTTTGTTCGGTCGTTCAGGTATCAGCAGAACGAGGTCATCCCGCTTCTCTTTGCGAATTAGGTCGCCTCTATCTTAACGGCATGGAGCTCCGGCTCCGCGAATCCGACCCCACCTCCTCCTCCTCCTCTTTCTCAAAACAAGTGACGTTCACTCTCTCCAAAGACGTAGACAAAGCTTATGAACTCTTTCTTCGTGCTGCGGATGAAGGCGGCTCCTCTCAAGCCTGCTTCCAAGTGGCCCTCTTCCATCATTTGGGAGGAATGGGCAAGCAGCCACGCGACTTGCCTCGAGCCATCACCTACTACAAACGCTGCGAGGAGGTGGTGCCCATGGCTTGCTTTAACCTCGGCTTGATCCATTTGCAAGAATTGGAGCATTACGACCTGGTGGCTGCGAGACAGTACTTCTTGATGGCGGTGGCTAAAGACCCGACGTTAGAGAAGGACATACCTCCTTTGTTCGCACAGGAATGGAAGAAGTTTGAGGGTGCGTTCTTTATACTAATTTTTCTTTCTTTCTGCGTTATGTTTTCTTCTTCCTCCTCCTCCTCCTCCTCCTCCTCCTCCCCCTCCTCACGATTCTTGTGTGTTATTCCAGATTCACAAAAAGCATTGCGTGCGGCTGAACTGAAGAGGCAAAGTGACGCGAGCCGTGCTGCCCTAAAATCATCCGCACAGAAGCTTAAAACCTCAACACCAACAACAAAAACCACCACCATCCAAAAAAAATGGGACACATGGACCATCGTTGGAGCTGTTGCTGCTGTAGCTGTCATCGGAGGTATTGCGTATCAACACTTTAGGCCTTCTTCTCCTGGCAGCGGTTAAACGTTCTCCTTCCTCTTCTCCTTTTGCTCTCTCTATTTATTATTACTCTCTTCGCTCTCTCTCTCAGTTTGCTATTTATTTTTTTAGAATACAACCTCTTTTGTCTTTATTTTTAAACCTTTTCTTTCTCTACAATCCAGACGTGCAGAAGCAAGGTAACAAGTTTCATATAACTGTTTAAGGAGGCTTGCGTCCCGAGAGCTTCTTTTTACCTGCTGCTCCTTGCTCTGGCGAGTTGTTGCGGATGAGGAATCCTTTGCACAGTGAGCGCCGCCGACAACTTCACAAAGCCATCGACGAGAACCGCTTCCAGCTGTGGAAGAACAGCTGAGTGTTCCGTGGTGCTGACAGCTCTTCATCCTCTTCCTCCTCTGCAGCGCAAGTGTCCTCTTCTTTCTTCTCTGAAGAAGATTCGACAGAGCAAGTAATCTAGATTGTGGCAAGTTACGGTGCCGGTGTTGGTGGTCCTTTTGGTTGGCTCGTGTGGTATCATCATTGTGCTGAGAAACAAGTCAAAGAAGAGAGCACGGGCAACTCAGGAGTTATAGACAAGCCTCATTTATTTCTGTTTAACCACCTGTGCCAGGAGTTATTCCCTTTCTTCTTCCAGTAGGCAACGGCAATCTCTGATCACCTATGGGTTGCAGCAAACGAAAACCTCTCCCTCCTCCTCCTTCTCTTCCTCCTCCCTCGTACATCGAGGTCGTTGGCTTTGTTGTCATCGTTGTTGTTTTTGCTGGTGTTCTGGTCGTTTGTGCCTTTTCTTTTGCTTCTATTTGTGTGCGTTGTGTTCCTTCTGGTTGTTGTGCTTGAGGATCTTTTCGCTGGATGGAGGGAGTCACTCGCTTCTTGGAAGTGCCACCAACCGTCATCAAGTCTTGAGTTGTGCTTCGAACGGGCGGCTCTTTTGCATTTGGGTCTTTTATAGGTGCGTCATGTTTCTTCTTCTTAGCCTTTGGGGTTGACGTCGTTGTCTTCTCCTCTTCAGCCTCATCTTCCAGCCAAGGCGTTACTTCTTTGTTATTGTTGTTGAAGTTGTTACTCTTGATGTTGTTGAGGTTCTTGGAAACAGTTTGGTCAAAGTCTGAAGGCAAGAGATTTTGCAACAAAGGATGGATACGTTGCTTCTCTTCCTCTGCCCTCTCTTGCTGCTTCTCTGTCAGCTCTTTCAGTTTTTCTTTGTCCGCCTTCTTCGTGCCAGCCACAAAACGAGTAATCCCTTTCTTCGTCTTGGTCTTCCACTTTTCCTTCGGCTCTGCTCCAGCTTGCTTCTCATCGTTTTCCTCCTGTTCTGTGTATTCCGCTACTAACGGCACGTACTCCATTTCATCCGGTTCAACATGAAGTAGAAGACCTTCGGGATAGCCGCAGAGCATGTTGAAGAGGATGTTGTTCATGGCTTCATTGGCTTTCTTCCCGTAACGAATGCCGTCTGTGGTTAGGTCCGGTCTGGAATAGGTCAACCCAAGGACGTCCACTCCGTACACATCTTTTTCTAACGGTCCGTTGAATGGCTTGTGCTTTGGTTCTTCGTCCTCTTTCTCTTCCCCTTCTTTTTCTGTTGCTTTTTCGTTATCCTCTTGTTCCCCCACTTCTCCATCATTCCGTTCCACTTCCTCGTCTCCCTCATCGGATTCCAACTCATAAAACTCATCCAAGTCATAATACTCTGACTCGTCTTCTTCTTCTCCCTCAGAAGAAAGAATGACCGCCGGCAGAACAGAACGATCCAAGTTGAAAGCTCTCCTCAGCAGCTCCCACTTGTAGTGCTGCTTCTCCGTGGAGAGAAACTTGGTGGGATGCCAACACCGTGGTGGGTGTAACGCCATCGGACTTCTCCAAAGAATGGGACCCGAGTAGCACTTGCGAAGGGCGGCGATGGTCAGTTGGGCCAACTCCGTGATGAAGGTGGAGTGTTGATAGGGGTCTGCCAGTTCGGGACTGAAGACGATGGCTTTGTACGATTCGATTGGCGCTCGCTTGCTTTTACCTGCTGTGGTGTTAGTTGAATGGCCAGAACGATGGAAAAGGGAGAAACCGATACAAACCGGAGAAGGAGGACCGACGGGACTGTTGTGCCGCAGATGAACGAGAAGCGCTCTCGTTCTCTTTCACTTGCTCCATCTGCTTCCTCTCAATCTCCGCTTCCTCAAACCTGTCCTGGATGGAGGTAATGCCTCCCAATACTGCTTCTCCACAAAAGTAATCCTCGTACTGGCGTCTCAGCCACAACATCGCCGTCTCGTTTACCGTCTCCTTCCAGCTGTCCTTCAGATAGTTATACCCGAAGCCCTGAAACGAGCTAAACTCTTTGAACGGAGCAAAGTCCACAGAAATGTGCTTGTGGCGGAGAATGTTCTCCAGTGGAATGGCGTTTTGGGGATCGCTCACGATGGTGGAGACGTCCGCGAGGAAGTAGTTGCGCAGAGTGTTCTTCCAGTAGCGAAGGCTGTCCAGAAGGTCCTCTTCGTGTCCCAACAACAATACTTTCTTGCCTATAGGATCCGTTTGATGGAGGTGCACCAAAACGTTAGTTAGTGGGGAAAATATTAAGCACTAAACTAAGCAAGACGAACCGGGCAAACACCGTTGAAGGAGGTTAGCGGTGATGGTAGGCCAGAAACAAGCGTATGGCTCCCAAATCTCGCCTCTCTCCACCCAGCGTCCTTCCGCCATTCCCGACTTGCATGGTGGCCTTAGAGCTGTTCCTCCTGTTGCTGGTTTGTTGTTGGCTCGTTAGTTCTCTTTCAGTTAGAGCAGGCTTAGAAAGAGGAGACACGAAGAAAGAGGAACAATAGAGCCACAGAATCCAATGGATACTCACACTTTAAAGTGAGCGGATGAGGGCTGCCCTTCACATGCTCATCCAAACACTGTGGATGCCAATCCTCTCCCAACGCCGTGGCATTCACAAACGGCGCTTGTTCCAAGAGAGCCGCCTTTGGGATAGGTGTCATAGCACCAAAGGAGCGAAACTGCAGCTTCACCGACACTTGATAGAGGCCGGCATCTATCCCTGTCCCTCCTTTGGTTAAAGGGAAGAAAACCGAGTAGGTCCCATCAAAGTTGTCTTTGATGCGAGAGGCAGCAAAGATGGAAGGGCCTGAAAAGCGAACGTAGAACGTGTCTCCAGCAGCTGTTTTGGGGTTGCCGTAGCGATCTCTGGCTTCAATAAGAAGTTCTCCTTCTCGGGAGGAGGTGGAAGCAGAGGCTGAGGAAGAGGAAGAGATTAAACGGAAGGTAGTGGCTTTGGGATCGGTGGGGCCAGAAAAAACGGTCAAGTGGAACGGCCGGCCCTCAGGAGTGACATCGTGGTCAGCCACTTTCACGTACAAGTCAAGGGCACCTTGATGTGGGAGAAGTGTTCGTTGGTGACCTGTGACAATCATGGACAAAGATACTTCAAAACAAGAGAAGTCAAAAGAGAGAACGAACCAACTACATGAATCTTATACCGAACGGTAAATCCGCCGTGCTCCAGAAAGTCAGGATGAACCTCTCCCAACAGGAGCTTTCCCGACTTTGAGTCCTTTGGCAGGGCTTCTACCGGAATGTTCTCCTCTTCTTTGCCAGGAAAGCCGTCCATGACCTCAACCCACTCCGCCGCAATTCGTGCACCATCACTTGCTTCTCTTCTGTTGAACCACAGCTCGACCTGGGCCAAAAGGTCTTGTTTCCTGCCCTCGAACCGTCGAAGCAAAAAGGGAGGGGGAATGATATGAAACTCAGCCGTCTCTCCTGCTTCGGCATCCACCACGCCCATCCCAAAGACAGTAAACGTTTCCCATTTCTCTTCCGCATCGGAGTCGTCCAAGTTAAAGTTGTTGTTCCAGTCGTCCATGTCATCATTCCACGGCCAGTCGAATTCCTGCCACGGTTTATTTTTGTTCGGAGGAAAAATGTAAAGCTCTTCTTCGTCATCACCAACTGCTCTCTCGTTGTCATTTATGTGGGTTGCATCCGTCTTTGACTTTCCCAGAGAAGAAGGGTTGGGCTTCATACCCATCCGAGTTAAGTAGCCGCGTTCCGTTGTGACTTGACGAAAGGACCCCATGAAGAACCAGGCCACACCCAACAGAACCAACGCGCCCACTATCAACACCATTCCTTTCCGCCGTTGCATGCGAAGGGCCAACCGCCGAACGAACAACTCCGTCCTGTTCATTCTGGTTCTGCTCTCTTCTCGCTTCGTCTTCTCTTTCTTCTTTTTTTTTTTGTTTCTTTCTCGAAGCGACACGAATGACCCCTCGAATTATCATGACGTAATATCATCCTTTTTTTGAGCTCAACCGACGTCATTCTCACTGAAATGACGTCATGCAGAAAATGGATCCAGAGGAGAAAAAACGTATAGCGTCTGCTGCTTTTTCACTGCTGTTTGGCGAATTGGTCCATGGCTTTGGCGAGCACAATGTCGTACTCGGACACACCGTTGCAGGTGTGAGTGGCCAGAGTGACTTCCACTCGGTTGTAGACGTTGAACCATTCTGGGTGATGGTCGAGCTTTTTTTTTTTTGTTTTGGTGGAAGCGTTACAAAACAAAAAAAGAAAAGAAAAACAAATTAAAATGGAAAGAGGGAAGAAGGGAATTGGGGGGGGAAGTGAGAGAGAGAGAGAGAGAGAGAGAGAGAGAGGAAAGAAAAAGAAACCTCTTCTGCCTTCTCAGCAACTTTGCCCATAAAAGCCCAAGCCTCCTTGAAGTCCTTGAAGAGAAAAGTCCTCTTTATGGCGTCCCTTCCTTCCGTGACCTCCGTCCACTCTGGCACCTCTGCCAGCTTTGCCTTCCTCTCCTCCCCTTCCAACTTGTTTCTCGACAACGACATTCTTTGTTAACTTTCTTTTTTTTTTGGCTTCCCTTGTCTACAATAATGATAATAAACATCGACAATTCCAAATGTTTGTTGGATATTATTAATCTACAACGCGATCGAACCAATAGAAAATCAATGTAATCAAATTAACCAAGAAAATATCGAACAGTGAAGATAAACGTCGACCACGAACCCAAACGCACAAAGGCAAAGTCCCCCCGTATGGCCCAACGACGACAAGAACAAGACTGCAAGTTCGCTGTTTGCCAACAGGACAGGACCAGAACGCTTCCTCCGTTTACGGTACATCTCTTTGTTTTGTTTTGTTTTGTTTTGTTTTATTAGCACGTTCATCTTCCTTCCTAACAGCATGCACAAGCAAAACTTGTTGTTGGCCTGAACAGTACATTGATTCAGCAGTTGCTGGAGAGGGAGTGGATCTCCGGCCCTTTTGTATCTATGAGCCCTGCCTTTGTGTTTGTTGCTGTGGTGGTGGGGGCAGTTGTTGCCCAACAACAACAACAACAAGTCAGGCCTGTTGCCCCTGCTTGGCCCGCATGCCCACACCCTGCTACGTTCGCCACCAGGATGGGACACTGCGTCTTCGTTTGCTGCTAGACAATGAAGAGGAGGAGAGGCACGTAGCAGCAGAAGAAGAAGAACAAGAAAGAGGAGGGTCATCCTCCACGTTAGGAACAGTTGCCACCACCAAGGAGGAGGAAGAGGACAAAGCTTATGACCAACCCCTATTTGAGTGTTGGGAGGAGTGCGGGTGTGCGGCTAGAGGCGGCAGGAGGGAGTGCATGCTCGCAGGCCAACGCAGCCTTCCATTCCCACTGGAAGCCTTCCACGACGAGCACAAGGGTTGGGGCATGCGCGCCTTGGCCGCCATCCCGCAGGCCTCTTTTGTTTGCGAATACGCTGGCGAGGTCATCCCCACCGCCACGGCTCGCTCCCGCTGGCAGGAACGCTCTCGCCTGGGCCTTCCCAACTACCTCCTCACCATTCAAGAGCACATGCACCTGTGAGTCAAGTCCTTTCCATCGCTTTCCCTTCCTCTTCTTTGGCGTCTCTCTGACTTTTTTTTGGTTTTGGGGCAGTGGTGGCAAAGAGAGAGTGGTCAGGACCAACATCGATGCGTTCCACAAAGGCAATGCCAGCCGCTTGTTCAACCATTCCTGCAGACCCAACCTTGCCCTGTTTCTTGTGCGTTCCAGCTCGCTCGTTCCCAAGGCCGCCTTCTTTGCACTGCGAGACATCGCCAAAGGAGAAGAGCTTACCTTTCACTACGGCTCTTTCCTTCCTCCCGGCATGAGGAACCAAGAAGAAGAACAACAAGATGAAGTTGGAGAGGAAAGGCTGAAATGTTTGTGTGGCGAATCGAACTGTTCAGGTTATCTTCCTTTTGTGAGATGGAGCGAATGAAGCAAACGAAATAATATTTACAGTTTAGAGGGAAAAGACATAGGAGGTGATAAGAGAGGAGGGAGCGGAGACGAGAAGAGAGGGAGGCCCTCCGGTCAAACAGAAATGATGAGAGAGGAAGAAAGGGTGGAAGGCTTTCGTGAGGGAGGTGATGTGGATAGGGGTGGTGTCGCTCCGGCTTCTATTCCTTCCGAGGCGGCCGAAGCCGTCGGTGGTGTAGTCACGGCAGAGATCCTTCTTGGTATTGCCCACGGTTCTACAGTCGTCCATAACCAAAAAAACATACAGAAAAAAAAAAGAAAAGAGCAAAAAAGGGATGAGTTTAGTAAAACCTGGTGAGTTTTGAAAAAAAAATGAAGAGGAAGGCTTACGATATCGCGTGCACAACACGGGTTCCTCTTGCTCGGCGCTCTTTCTTCTCTTTGCTTTGAAATTGGCGGTACAGCGCTCTCCTCGGCTCATCATCGACACAGCAGCACATCTGTAAAAATAATAAGAGTTTTAAAAAGGTGATGCGAATAAAAGGCGTAAAAGAGAGAAAGGTAAAGGAGAGAGGAGCAATAAGCGTACAAGGGCCTCTTGGCCAGGATTTCCTGAGAATTACGGAATGGAGTACCCAGAAAGACATCGTTTTGCCAGAAGCTTATGGAGCCGTTGTCACAGTCCAGCTCGATACCTGAAAAATTGCATCGATTTGCGCATAACATTAGAAGAAAGAATAACAAAAAAGAAGGGTGGGGACAGAGGGCAAACAAGGCGAGAGGAAAGTGAGCTTTCTTACCAATAACATCTCCGCTGTTGAAGCTGGTATACTTGGGAGAAAGTTGCATGCGGACATTGTCTCTGCCTTCGCCTTGGGCGTAAGGGCCGAACGGACAGATGGACCATCCCCAACCGCCACCTATGTAAGGTACGCGCGGATAGTGAGCTGAAATTACCCCAATAAAGATCTGTTGGTGACAAACATCCACTTTGACCTCCCAGTAATGACGTCCTGTTTTTGGTTTGAAAATGCATTTAGTTTAGAGAGAAAGGGAGGAGGAAGGAAGGGATGGATGGAGGGAGAGAGAGGAGAGAGAGAGAGAGAGAGAGAGAGAGAGAGAGAGAACAGAACAAACCAGAGGACCAAGCACGATTGGCGCGGAAGAGGGTATGACCATGCCAACCAAGAACAGCGTCACTGCGCGTCGCAGTGAGTTTGCTCTCGTCAAACAAGATCTCATCACTTCTGACCCACTCTGGCAGCACCCAATGCAAGCTAACAGCCTCCTTATACCATTGCTTCCAAGTGTTGTTCGTTGTGGTCTCTTCCACGTCGTCGTCGTTGGCGGACTGCTCTTCTTCGTCCACATCCTTCCCTTTGTCCTTGTCCTCCTCCGTTCCTTCCATCAGCTCCAGCAGGGCGGGAAACTTGTCCAGAGCGCCCTCCCTCTCGCAAAAGCTCTTCCATAGGCTCTCCTCCTGGGCGAGGCAGTGGAGTCGTCGGCAAACGGAGGAGAGCATGCACAGGTCCTGCACCGGCAGGTACGACAGCAGGGCCACCAGCAGCTCGTCCGGCAGGTGCGTCAAGTGAAGCAGCTGTTGTGGTGGTGGTTGTGGTGGTGGGTGCTGCGTGGTATTGCTGGTGTGTTGGTTCGAGACGGCAGAAGAAGAAGGGAGGTTGTTTTTATCGTTGGATGAGGAAGAAGAAGAAAGAGAAGCCCCGTCAGCGGTCTTGGCGCGGTGATCGATGGGTCCTGAGTTGGTGAGTTGCATCATGATGGCAGGCTTTATATCGAAACAACGTCGCTACTACTACTTAGGGAATGATTAAGAAAGAGAATATTATTATCGTGATGGTCGTCGTTGGTGGTACTAAATTTTATCATCGACAAACTTCTTTTACGCATCGCGCGCTTTCTTCCCCCTTTTTTATCTTTGTTCTTTTAAAAAAAAGTCTTTCCAATCAAATCAAAAAAAAAAACACAAAGCGCTTTTTATAGCCAACCGCAATAGGGTTGAATGAATCAATCAAACAAAACACCGGTTGCTCCTGAACAAAGCAGGGCAAAAAAAAAAAAGAGGGGGGGAAAGAGACGAGGGTGTTTCCCCTTCAACAAAAAAAAACCAAAAAGAGCGGATCGATTGGATGGAAACAAAATCTCTTTTTCTTCTTCGAAGTCGCAAAAAAAAAAGTGAAGGAAAACCGAAAAAAAAAAAGGTGAAGGAAAAAAAATCTTTTTTTGAATAGGGTGTCGACAAAGTTTGAGGGGTATTTTAATTTTTGCCAACTCGCCCAGAAATTGGGGACGGCCATCCCGGAAAAAGCCGAGAGAATTAGGGGAGATATTGGGCTCGGGCGAAATTTCCGTATTTCCCACCATTTTCTCAGGTCAATGAAAATGACGTAAGCCTCGTGGCGAAACTCCGGCAAATGGCGGTCTTTGCGGCTACTTTTTTTTTGTTGTTGTGGCGCCCTTTTTTTATTTCTTTTTTCTTTCTTCTTTTTTCCCGTAAAGACTTGAAAACTTACTTCCTGCTTTCATCTTCCCCCCCCCCAAAACGTACGATTTTTCTTCTTTACTTCGCGCTTACTCTCTCTCTCTCTCTCTCTCTCTCTCTCTCTCTCTCTTTCCCCCCTTTTCCTTGCGTTCTTTTTCGCGCTCTTTTTCTTTTTCTTTTTTTTTTTTTTTTTTTGCGATGAATTCTTCATCGCTACTCGATTTTTTACTTTTCGCTGAGTGAAAGAGCGAGTGAAAAAAAAAGAAAGTGATGAAAATACAAGGAGGAAATTTGTGAGCGTGTTTTTAATTTATGTCAGAGCAAGGAATCTTGAGAAAAAGATGGGATTCCTTGTTCTTTCTCCCCTCTTTTTCCTCACTTTTCATCATAAAAGAGTGATTTTTTATTTTTCTTTTTTTTCGTATTCTAAACTTTGAAAACAACGCACGCATACAGTACACTATTAGAAAACATGGATTCCGCCAAGCAAGCCGAACTCAGCCAACAATTCGAGAAGGGCGAGAAGAACCTCGACATCGAGGTTGAGTCTGACGCCGAGGCCTACGCCGACTTCGACAGCATGAACCTCCGCGACGAGCTCCTCCGCGGCATCTACTCCTACGGTTTCGAGAAGCCCTCCGCCATCCAGCAGAGAGCCATCGTGCCCCTGGCCCAGGGCAAGGACGTCATCGCCCAGGCCCAATCCGGTACTGGCAAGACCGCCACCTTTGCCGTCGGCATCTTGCAACAGATTGACCTCGCCGCCAAGGACTGCCAGGCCCTTATCGTTGTGCCCACCCGTGAGTTGGCCCAGCAGGTCAACCGTGTGGTGGCCAGCTTGGGCATCCACATGGGCGTTCGCTGCCACAGCTGCACTGGAGGCACGCGGATAACCGACGACGTCAACACCCTCAAGGAGGGCGTGCACGTGGTCACCGGAACGCCCGGCCGTGTCTATGACATGATCAGCCGCAACGTTCTCAACGCCGAGAAGATCAAGATGTTTGTGCTGGACGAGGCCGACGAGATGTTGAGCAAGGGTTTCGAGGAAATCATTCGTGACATCTTCACCACGCTTCCCTCCACCGTGCAAGTGGGCATCTTCTCCGCCACCTTGCCCCCCGAGTGCCTGGACATCACCACCAAGTTCATGAACAACCCCGTCAACATTCTCGTCAAGCAGGAGGAGCTTACCCTTCAGGGTATCAACCAGTTCTACATCAACTGCGAGAGGGAGCAGTGGAAATACGAGACCCTCTGCGATTTGTACAATGATATCAACATCACACAGGCTGTCATCTTTTGTAATGCCAGGCGTAAGGTCGACTGGCTCACCGACAAGATGACCCGCGACAACTTCACCGTCTCCGCCACCCACGGCTCCATCGACCCCGCCGACCGTAGGAAGATCATGGAGGAGTTCAGGACCGGCAGCAGCCGTGTCTTGATCACCACCGACTTGTTGGCCCGTGGTATCGACGTCCAGCAGGTGTCCGTGGTCATCAACTATGACTTGCCCAGGAACAAGGAGAACTACCTCCACAGAATCGGCCGTAGCGGACGCTTTGGTCGTAAGGGTCTTGCCATCAACTTTGTGACTGCGGAGGACATGAGGGAGCTTCGCGAGCTCGAGAGATACTATGACACCCAAATCGAGCCCATGCCCTCCGATGTAGCTAACTACCTCTAAAAAGAGTAACTTTTTTTTTGACTATCTTATTTATGTTGCTCCCACCCTTGTGCTTCCACGTTGCGCAAGAGAGGGGGTTGCCTTTCTATCTTTTATTTAACCAAAAACACCTAAAAACTTAAAAAAAACAAACCTTGGCGTCTCTCTCCCTCTCTCTCTTCGTTCTCTCTTATTTCTTTTCTCTTCTTGCGTATAAACGTCGACACGGGTGGGTGACGTCACTCTACTGACGTCAGGTTGTTTCCCGCCAAAATCGCCATCACCACCTTGTGTGGCATGATGCTTTATTACAATCGAAAGATGAGAATGAGAGAGACGAGAGAGAGAGAGAGAAAGAGAGAGACGAGAGAAAGAAAAAAAAAGTTAACCGTGGTATCGCGAAATGAAAAAAAAAAAAGATAGAAATCAGAGATAAAAGAAGCGAGGGAGAAGCTTTTTGCCAAAAAAAAAGAGCGTATCAAGAAGGAAGTACAAGAGAGTCATCTGCTGGTCATTTTTTTTCCTCGAAACCGAAAATCGTCAGAGAAAACAAAAAAAACCAGAAAAAAAAAAGCGAGGAAGAACCTCTGATGTAACTCGATGTGCGGTTTAGGCTAACGGGAGAACATCTTTTCTTTCTTTTGTTTTTATCATTTCTCTTCAGAAAGGAGGAGAAAAAAAAAGGGTAGCATCCTCTTCTTCCTCTTCCTTTGACCCTTCACTGCTCTTTTTCACTTCTTCAACGAGCAAGAAAAAAATAAAAAAGACCAGAGAAAAGGAGAGACAAAGAATGCAAACAGAGAATTAGAAGAGAGAACAGCCATCAGCTCTCTTTGAGTGAGCAAAGCGGGAAGAGACAAGAAGCGTCGAAAGACAGAAAGGCCAAAGCAGCGGAAAGCGAGCGAAGAAATAGGGAAAAAGAGGTCCAAACAAAGAAACAACAAGTCGTGGACCTAAAAGAGAGAGAGAGAGAGAGAGAGAGAGAGGAAACAAGAGGGTCATGGAAGAAGAAAATAAAGAAAGGAGGAGAGCGGATTAAAAAAAACAAGAGAGAAGACCGTTGCAAAAGAAAGAGAGAGACTAACACGCTTTCTTTTTCTGTTTCCTTCTTCCTTTCTCTTCTCGCCACCCACAACCAAGAGAGTCCCGTTTTCTTGTTGGATTTTTTTTTGTTGTCGTGTGGGACTTTGCCTCTTCCTCTTCTTCTCAGAAGAAGGAAGAAGAAGAAAGACACCACACAAAAGGAGGGTGACGATGAAAATCGGGGACCACCAAAAGATTACACCCTCCATGATGGATGAAGAAACAAGGGAAGAAGAGAGAATGAGAGAAGCTCCCACTCTTGTTTTACTCCTTTTCCCATTCCTCTAGGTTAGGGTTAAAACGAACGCCAAAGAGCAGAAAAAAAAACATAGAAAGAAAGAAAAAGAAAAGAAAAGAAGATGTTCTCTTCCTTTCCTTTTTTTTTTCCTCTCCAACTTTTTTTTCCGCTTCTTAATGGTCGCTTCACCTGGGGTTGGGGGATCGGCAAAGAAGAAGAAGAAGAAAGGAAAAGAAGAAAAAGAAAGTGATGCTCTCTCTTCACATCTGTTGAAGGTCTTTTTTGTTCTCTCTTGCTCCAGCTATCGCTCCATCCGGCTTTCCTTCTCTTCTCTCGCCTCCATTTCGCTTATTTTTTTTTTCTCGTTCTCTTTTTTCCGGGGTCTCGTTGAAGCTTCTTTCTGTTCTCCCTCCGTTCAATCCCTGTTCCTCCACTCCAACATTCCCTTTAAATCCTTTTCGTTTTCACTTTGTCTCTCTCCCAAGATTTCCGTTCTTCTTTCTCTCTTTGTTTTTTTTTGATCCAAAGTCCCATCTTCTCCTCTTTGTAAAACGGCCTTCTTCTCCTTCTTCCTGTTTTTTCCCTCGCAACTCTTTATCAAACTCATCCTATTTCAATCCATTTTGTTTTTCGCTCATCAACCACTACTTTTTCGTTTCGTTTTTTTTTGTTTCCCTCATCACTCTCTCTCTTTTAATCGGGGGGGGGGCAGACCAACCGATCTGCTTTCAATTTAACAAAAATATTTGGGGAGAAGGAGAGAAGACCAAGATGAACTGGTGGCGGATGAAGCGAGCAAGAAGGGTTCACCCTTGCGCTCACCGCATCCGTGCCACGGCACCGTCGTCTGCTCTTCTCTTCCCCCCCGCAAAAAAGCCAAAAAAAAAATGGCAAGTTTATCGAAATTACTGGATGTCGACAAATATTGCCTCCCCTTGGCCACAGCGATACCCAGCGAAACTTTTTTCGCTTATCGATTGACCTTTCGAAATTTTTTGTCGGCAAATAATCATACCAGGAAATTTGAGAGTAAATGTGGCAAAAAAAAAAAAACGAAACCATTTGTGGGTAAAGGAACAGAATGGCTGCATCGACGCCAAAGCGTATCGTGCTACTGACGGGGCCACCAGGCGTTGGCAAAACGACCGCCGTGGAGACCTTTGTCTCCAAATGGCAACAACGCTCTCCTTCTTCACCTTCTTCCGGCTGCTTTGGCTTTGTGACCAAGGAGATCAGAAAACAACAAGGGAGAGGGTGTGGGAGGGAAGGCTTCAAGATAGAGACCTTGCACCACAAACAAACGGTGGTGTTGGCTCATGAAAACATTCGCTCATCCAAGCATAGAGTGGGCAAGTACGGGGTGGACGTAGATGCCCTGGACCATGCCGTCCTTCCTGAATTGAGCGTTGCTGCCATTGCGGCAGGCACCTACCCTTCGTCCCGCTTTCGTTTCCTTTCCCTTTTGTCCGTTCCACTCTTACCACTTTTTTCCATCCCTCCATTGCAGCGGGCTCTGGTGAGCAGCAGGGGAGGAAGGAACCAACGCTGATAGTGATAGACGAGATAGGAAAGATGGAATGCTTTTCCAGGCAGTTCTGCTCCCTGGTGGAGCAGCTGGTGGAGCACGTCGCTGAGCCCGCCAACCACTGCTTCATGGTTGGCACCATTGCCCTGCGCACCACCATTCCGTTCATCGAGGGGCTGAAGAGGCGGGACGGGGACGCGCTGGAGCTGTGGCATGTCTCCAGAGAGAACCGCCAGCAGGTGCCTGCTCGATTGCTCGCCTACTTCCATCCCGACACATAATAATCACAAATAATCGAAAATTATCACTAAACAAACAAGTTATCGAAAATTATCACGGATAATCACTTGAATATTTAAAATTTTGATAATTATTTATCCCGTTGTTTGATTGTCTATTGGATATTTGATTAGATCGAAACTTCAGCAACAGCTAATAGTTTGCATTCCAAACATTCCAAAGAAAGAAGGAAAAACAAAAAAAATGTTGATGAAACGCAAACTAGCTTCTCGAGCATGCATGTTTGCTTGCCGCAACAACGCTCCGTCGCACCCACGACGGCGCCACTCCATCCGTTCCGTTTCTTGTTCTCCTTCCTCTCTGTCGATCTACGTGCATTGGCCTTTTTGCAGTCGGATCTGTCCCTATTGCGACTTTAATCGCTACTTGGCGGCGGACGTTGATGAAGAGCGGATGCTGCGTTGTTTTCGCTCCGAGCTGGACCACTTTTACTTTCATTTCGGGGACTCTGCAGTGAAGGACCGGACGGTCACCTCCGTCTTTTTTGGGGGTGGCACCCCTTCTCTTGCTTCTGTACGTTCTCTCTCTCTCTCTCTCTCTCTCTCTCTCTCTCCTCCTCTCCTCCTCTCTCCCTCTCTCTCTCTCTCTCTCTCTCTCTCTCTTTCGGTAACAAAAAAAAGCCAAAAATATTTGCAGGAATAATGGAACACATCAACAAACGGTGGAATGTGGCCGCCGATGTGGAGGTCACCATGGAAGCGAATCCCACCGTAATTCTCATTCTTTCTTGTCGTTTCTTGTTTGTTTGTTTGTTTGTTTGTTTGTTTGTTTGTTTGTTTGTTTGTTTGTTTGTTTGTTTGTTTGTTTGTTTGTTTGTTTGTTTGTTTGTTTGTTTGTTTGTTTGTTTGTTTGTTTGTTTGTTTGTTTGTTTTGGGTGTTAAAATGTAAACGAAACGCGCACAAAACAGTCAGCAGAAGCAAAAAAGTTAAAAGACTTTAAGCAAAGCGGTGTTAATAGGGTGAGCATTGGCGTTCAGTCGTTGCGGGAGGATGACCTTGCTTTCCTGGGCAGAGCGCATTCCGTTCAGGTTTGTATCTTCTTTCTTCATCATTCGTAGTTCCGTGGTTTTTTGGTTCTTCATTCCGCTAATTCGTTCTTCATTCTACATTGCTTATTCTTCATGCTGTTCCTCTTCTTTGTTCTCTCTCTCTCTCTCTCTCTCTTGAAGGAGGCTAAACGAGTGATAGAAGGAGCATTAGGACTGTTTGATAGAGTATCTTTCGACCTCATTTATGCTCGGCACGGCAAACAAACGCCTGAGCTATGGCGACAAGAACTACAGGTTTTGTTTATTCGTCCGTTTATTTGTTGTATTTTATTTACTCGTTTTGAATATTGACGTTAATAAGAATAGGAAGCAGTAAAGCTGGGAACTTCACATTTGTCGCTCTATACGTTAACGCTTGAGCCCGGCACTGAGTTTTACAGACGTGCTCTTCATCCCAGCATCAGCGATAGCAGAAAACCAAGTTTGCTTTCTTTTCTCGTTATCATGATTTCTTTCTAGCTTACGCTGCTCACCAACAAAAACAAAAAGAGGTGGAATGGGTCGAAAACGACTTTGCAGCGGATCTATACGAAGTGACGCAGCAAGTGACATCTACAGCTGGTTTCAAGCAATACGAAGTATCCAACTTTGCGATGGAAGGTCAACAATGTCGGTTCGTTTCTGCCTTTCAACCCTTTCCAACAACATTAAACCAATACAACAATAACAACGAAAATAAAAAAGGCATAACCTGGCGTATTGGCACTCCGAGGATTGGATAGGTGCTGGCCCTGGGGCTTCCGGTCGGTTGACAGATGGCAACAACGTTCGTCACGCCTGGAAACAGGTCTGTTCTTGTCCCTTGTTCATAATGAATACTTTCTAGTTTTCGTCACAGTCTCCCTCCTGCTTCTTTCTTCTCTAAAAAACATGTGTCATATCATAGGTGAAGCATTACAACAAGTGGATGGAGAGTGTGGAAGGAAAAGGGCATGGTATTGATGAGCATGAAACGCTAACAGCTGAAGAACGGATAACAGTCTCTCTCTCTCTCTCTCTCTCTCTCTCTCTCTCTCTCTCTCCATCTCGCTTATCTCTTGGACAAACATGTACTGATTATTGCACGCTAAAGGAGGTGCTGTTGAATGGACTTCGGTTATGCCAAGGGATCTCTCAACAGAGGTTCAAACAACATTCGAATGGACTTTCGTTTGATCAGGTTAGGTTTTTTTTTGGGTTCTTGCTTCTCCTTCATACCGTGCTGAACAACTACCACAAAGGCTTTTGGAGAAGACAAAATACAAACACTTATCACAGAAGGTTTTCTTGAACGAGGAGGAGACAAAGAGGAAGAACTATCGCTTCATCCCACGAAACGTGGCATGCTCGTTTTGGACTCTGTTCTTCGGTTCTTGCTTCCTCCAAACATTATTGAATAGAGTTTTTTAAACAAGAGTTTTGTTACTTGGAGTTGGAGGAAGATGGAGAAGAAGTTGAAGACGAAGATGATGAAGCAGCAACGCTTTGCAGAACATTCAAGTGTTGACGGAGGTTACGTTCCAGCATGCGCAGCAGGTCGAGATCGCTGGTTTGTTCAGGGAAGAAGAGAAGGAAGTAGCTGAGGCGTTGCACCCAAACAGCGCTTATCTTGTGCAGCAGAAGCAACGACTGAGCGTGAAACATGCTCCAACGATGCTTTTGCCTCTCTCTGAATAATTCGTGCCGGAACAAAGAGCTATCGTTTTGGAGAAGAGAAAATGATAAGAGAACAAAAAATCTCAAGCAGAAGCAGAAGCAGAAGCAGAACCCAATAGACGAAGAGAACGTACCAGTAAACAAGATGAGCCAGACGGAAGGCAAACTTTCCAACCTGCTTCTTCAAGCCAAAGAAGACGAGCTCGTCCGTGATGTAATGATAGTCAAACAATAACGAGGCAAACGGCTCTTCTTGATGCACCACTTTAGCTTTCTCTTTCTCTGGTTGTTGTAGTGACAATAATAACGCGATAATTTCGTTGTCGGAGGTTCCGCTTCTCTCTGTGGCAGAAACGCTTCGCAGTAGCACCTCGACAAGTCCATGCTCCAACGATTGTGTTCCGGCCAAAGTTAAACCTTCGGTGCTTCCCTCCGTATTCACGCTCTTTCTTTCTTGTTTTTCATGTTCTTCTCTTTCTTCTTCTTCGTAGTATTCACCGTTTTCTTCTCGGTGTTCGTTTTCTCTCTTTCTTTCCATTTTCAGCTTCTCTACTTGCTCGTCTTCCTCTTTTTCTTTCTCCTTCTCCGTTTCTTCTCTAGATGAAGCTAAAGAAGATGAAGATGATGAAGAGGAGGAGGAGGCTCTTAGTTCTCTTCGATGACGTCTTCTCGAGTTGGAAGTGGCAAGAAGGGAGGCGTGAGCTTCCTTCCAAAACACTCGAAAGTTTCGAAGGAAGGAAGCAATTCGTTCCTCCAACGTCATGTAAGGATAGGCATTCTTCAAGCCAGGACTGGTGTAGAAGCGAAGGTCCTTTGGGAAGTTGCCTAGAGAGAGAAGCACTCCGATTGAATAGTTCTCGCTTGGTCTAGTTTTGTTGTACAATGAGATATGTTCTTCTATGTATTTTTCCTGTTGTTTTAAAGTTACCAAATCAGAATTAGCAGAGAGAGAGAGAGAAGAGACGGAAAAGAGCAAAGAAGAAAGGAATTGGAGAGTACCCTCAAGAAAAGTTTGCGATTCTTGTAAATGTTTTCGAGGTTCGGTTTGATGATGAGAGTATGAGAAGCACCCTTTCCCCAAATGGTAGCACGTATGTTATCTCCACCGACATCACTCTCTACCGATACCTTGGTCCCTGAACCCTCTTGAAGTTGAAGTTCTTCAAGAGGTCCCTCCACAAGGAAAAACAAGCTATCGTTACGAACGCAATACTCCAACGGATCTTCCCAAAGATTGAACACCTGAAGTTCCTTTTGTTGACTGCTTTCCTCTATAGTCACTCCGAATCCATCATCGTCCTCTCGTTTTGCGTTCTTGTTCGTTTTTTTGTTATTCTCCTTGCTTAGCTTTTCATTCTCCTTGTTCTTATCCTTGTCCGTGTTTGTTGCGTTTGATTGAAAGATCGAACCAGAAAAGGTGAGACTGGTTCGAGAGGCTTGCAGTTGCTTAGCATAGCAAGTCGCCTTCAACGTGATGGTCTGTTGATAGTCTTTTACAAGGCTGCAACTGACGTAAATTTCGTTTGTCCTTTGAACGGGATGTCGCGGGTTCTTGCTCAGCAACTCGTGCAACTCCTCGTCTTCTCTAGGATGGAAGTGGATGAATACACGAACGCTGCTCATGGCGTCAATAGTGAGAGCGTTGAACAGCTTCAATGAGGTGCGGGAGAGAGAGAAGCCAACTTCGGTGGCTTCGTGAGGGCTCAAGTTAGCATTGAGCAAGAAGTCGAGCGGCATTCTGGAGTCGTTGGAGAGGATGAAGGAGTGGTTGCGGTTGACTCGCGCATAGGTGGCCTCGCCTATGTCGATGGTGGGGTTCTCGAGTTTCTCTCCGCCAACGATGATACTAAAGTAAGAGGCGTTACTGGACTCAACTACTTCCAAGTCCACTTTAATGTACTTGACATCTTTGGGATTGTCCAAGTTTTCCACGATGACATAGGTGGAGTAAAAGTCCATACGCTCCGTGGAGAAGGTAAGTACAAGCTGTTGACGATCACCGAGCTTTTCTAGTATGCCGCCATTACGACTGAGGGTCAACCAGGAATCATCCGTGTCTTTGAGAGAATATACTTTGTATTCCAAAGGGAGAGAAGCGGAAGAAGATGATGACGAAGAAGAAGAGGACGAGGGAGATAACAATGATGAAGAAGAAGACGAGGGGGTGGGTGGGGCCAAACTTCGTGGGGAGGAAGAAACGGAAGAAATAGGAGTAACATGAGATGGAGAAGATGGAGCGGAAGAGGAGGAAGAAGTAAGCGACATGGAAGGAGAATACTCCAGTGTGAGCTCCCAATGGACAAGGCCAGAGCCACAACCCCGTCGTCCCACGTTGATTTCATAGCGGAGTGGCTCGTCTGAGTCAGAAGACGGAACCGGAGTACAACCCTATTGTGAATGAGAGAGAGGGGGAAAAAAAAGAGGAAAAATCAGTCAGACAAAAGAAGGAGAAAGAAAAAAGATAAAGGAAGAGGGAACAAACTCTTAAAGCCAAAAGAGGGACTTGATGAGCCAACAACTTATTCAACGAAGAGGGGGAAAAGCCACCACCAAAAGCAGCACCACCGCCACCTGAACCAGAAGAGCCAGCGCCTCCAAAATCACTGATGGCTTTCATGCGTTTGCTGGAGTGTTTGGCAAGAATGGAGCTGGTATCAACAGCAAAGCCGCTGCGACTGCTCACCGTTTTATGGCTCTCTAAGCAAGAGAGGAAGACAGTCTGAGTGGTGAGTGGAGAGTGAACGTCTCTGACTAGGAAGTGAACGTCTTGGAACATCTTGTTGGTGGGATAAGCGCTGTTTTTCTTTTCGGAGTTGAGACGAATAGTGATTTGTTTGGTACTTGCAGCGGGCACTGTTATCTTGCTCGAAGGCAATATTTGGAAGAGAGTGGAAGAATCTCCTTCTTTGTTCCCTGTAGATGGAGTGGTGGTAGTTTGAGAGGAAGGGTGGGGATGGGTAGCCTTCACCGATAAAGAGTCTTTGTTGCTGCCGTTCACTTCGATGATTTCCAGCTTCAACGGGAAGTGAGAAGACAGGTTCTTGACCATGAACGAATCGCTGGGCAAAGGAGCATGTTCCTCCTCATCTTTTCTGAAATGCAGCCTCGTGGACGACAACGAGAAAGTCGGTCCCGGTGTCAAGGAGCCGTGCAACCACACGGTCTCCGTAAAGTTGTTCGCGCATTGCAGCAACAACTTTCCCAAAGGATAGTCTTTGTACTTCTTGCCCCAGTTGCTTGGCATGCGTGAGTCCTTTCTCGCCATGACTCTTACTTTGACATCGATGCTGCCACCTACAGGCAAAGTGAACTTGGAGAGAGGCGTATTGGAAGTCCTACTGAGCAGGCGAAGGCTGATGAGGTCTGCCATCGCCGGGTTGAGCTGTCCGCTGAGCTGTATTTCAAGCGGCTTATCAAAGGTGTTGATAATGGTGAACCACTCGTCGGGAGGGGGCACATCGGGGGGAGTGGGGTGCATCAATGGTGATGAGAAGACCAGCTCGTTGTCATCAGTAAGACGGCGGTAGGAGAGACGTTGCAGCTGCACGGGAGCGCAGAGATGAAGGTAGGAGTCGTTGCGTGAGTTGTGGAGGTTGTGCAGCGTAAGCACCGATTGGTACAGGTGGTCCCCAAAGGAAGAGGAGGAGCCACGTATGCGAGCTGCGTCGAGAACCGCTGATACGGACACCGAGGACAAGGCTGGAACGAGAAGCAAGCCCTTTTGATGATGAAGGTTCTCGCTACTGATGTTTGGCGAATCTTCGCCAGCAGAGGAAGAAGTGGAAGATCGAGCAGAACTAAGACGGAAAGGTTGTTCGATGGTGATTTCTTCCGGTAGTGGGTCTTCAAAGAGACAGCAGAGAGGGCTTTCAGAGGTGTTCTCCACAAGGAACTGGAATGGTTTTGCCTCGAAGACGTTGGTGATCTTGTCCAGCTGTACGTTGTTGGGAGAGATCCTGCCCATCGATATGCAATAAGAAGCCTTCAAGTTGATCACTTTCATCACAGCAGTATTCCGCTTGCCTGTTACTGTCGAGGGTGAAGATGGTTCATTTACTTTTTCTTCTCGTTCTAGTTGTTCTCGATTCACATTTTCCAAAAGGATTGTTCCTGTCAGAGGAACAAGTTTGCCTTCAAACAAACGAGCGAGTTTGCGCGAGAAATTGGGTTGGTTGTTGTGGTTACTCCTGAAATCAGGAGCGAAGAAGTGAAGAAGAACCCGTTCAAAGGGCCTCAACGTTATATCGTGTCCAATAACACGATATTGTCTCTCGGTTGAAGATGAATGTTGATGTGGCTCTACTGCTCTCTCTCGGTACCATTCCGCTTTTTTCTCTTCCAACAACGGCAACAAACTTTCTTTCTTCGGTATGTCCTTTTCATCCACAATAGACTGGTGAAAAACAAACATGCCGATGTCCGATCTTACTCGCAAAGTGAGTGTTTCATCACTGGCATTCGTCATGTAGAGTTGTTGCCAATTAGTTCCGTTTCTGCTCAACGACATGTCTTCCTCTAATTGTTGTTGATGTTGATGATGTGGTTGTGGTTGCCGTTCTTCTCCTTCTTCCACGTTGGTGGGTTCTTCTTTTTTATGCTGTTGCTCCACAACGTTTCCTTGTAGATAAAGGACTCCAAAATCAAGAACTGAAACAGTTGGTAACTCGTTTGCTACCTGCTTCTCTATGTTTGCTTCTTTTTGCTTTTCTTGTTCTTTTTCCTTTTCTTCCTTCGGTTTAGTGGCAACGACATCGATGTTGTCTTGAGTGACTTGAAGAACGGGTTGTTCGACGAACAGCCGAACTCTTAAGATTTGAGGAACGGGATTTTTACCATTGTCCTTGTTGAAGACAAGGATCTCCTCTTCAAAGAGACCATATTCTGTTGGCAACAAACTGTACGTGACAACTGAAAAAAGAAGAAAAAATAAGGCTCAGTGTTAGTTCTAAGACGTAACAAAAAAAAAGGGTAGAAAAGAAACAAGGAGAAAAAAACCTTGATGATGGTCGCCACCCTCATTGCGTGGAGCCAACAGTCCCGACGTAACACTCAAAGTCTGGTAACTCTCGTTAGTCAAAAAAGTTTTTTCAAATAAATAAAACAACTTACCAGCAAGGAGGTACACTGCATTTCCCAATGAAGAGGCATCTTTTCTGTCATATTTGAAATGACAAAGCGGCCTACAAAGTATATTCAATCAATATTGTCCATAAGGGAGAGAGAAGAGAAACGAAGGGTTTAGATATTTAAAAAAAATACCTTGAACGGGTTTACCGAGTTCATGAACGACTCCAAGGTCAGAATAATGTTCAGAGAGTTTCAACACGCTTTGGCCAATGACTCCCATAAACTTAATTGTCCTCTCATAGAGATAACGCGGCTGTGGCACTGCTTCAACAAGTGGGGAGGAAATGGTGGGAGTGGGAGAAGGAGAACGAAGCGAGGCGGCAAGTTCCGCGTGATCTGTTGTTGGTGGTGGCGGTGACGAGGAAGGAGTTGGGGTAGCAGAGGAGGAAGAAGAACCAGGAAGCATGAAAGAAGGCGGCGCACGCATGGGAACAGGGGCGAGGAGCGCAGAACTAAAAGCGGAGGAAGGAGGAGACATTCTTGCCAGCATGCTTGCATCCATTGTGGCTTGGTCGTGCACTTTGATACGAATGCCACCGATGAGGTCACGACAGACTCCTTGTTTGTAGGACTTGCCAAAGCGACTACGATTGGGAAGGATGCAGATGTAGACGGTGCGTTGCTCTTTGGAGGGTAGGTAGACGAAGTCTCCTGATTGCTGCAGCGCTTCGTCCTGGAAAAGTACAGCTTGTGCCGAGATGTTGGTCGTTAACGAGAGCACCAGGTTTTTCTAGAGAGAAGTAATTTTTATGGAATGTGAATTGTGCGAAAACGAAAAACAATGATTAGAAGAACAAAAAATGATGAAGAATCGTGAGAAGTAACGGCAATGTACCTCTGACACGTTTTCGATAGGAATGGAGCACACTTTAGCATAGGCTTCTTTCTCCGAGGCAAGCGGCGCATCCTCTGTCACATAACAAAAGCCAAGATCAAGGAAGGAGGCCCCCGTTTGCTCATCCACTTCCAAGCTTGGGAACCGTAGGAAACGGGGTTGGATGGGAGTGAGCTCCACGGTAAGGGTACTCTCCGCGAGCGTACTGAGGTTCCTCACCACCACTCGATGACTCTGAGCGTGAATGGGCGGCAAGCAAAGCATGCTAAAGCCGATGCGACGCACGCCGCCATTTGGAGCAATTGTGCCTTGGTACTGGTCAAACTGCATTAATGTGGATGACTCATCGCCAACTTCTTTGCCTCCAGCAGAAGAAGCAAAGGAAGGAGTGGTGTAGCCCGAAGAAGGAGGTGACATAAAAGGAGGGGTTGGTGCTTCAGAGGAAACGGGCTGGGTTTGTTGTTGGTGCTGCTGTTGTTGGGGTTGGTGTGATTGATGAGATGGAGACAATTGTTTCTTATTGGTGCCACTTCTGGAGCGTGAGCGACCTGGGCTGGATGATTGTTGTGAGGCTTTGTGGGGAGCGATGTAGAGTATATCGAAGCTGATAGGCTCGGGAGCTTCGTTCTTGATGTAAAACTCTGAAAAAACTTTTTCGCCCACTTGCACCTTGCCCAGTTCGATTGTGGATGGTTCCAGTGTCAACTTGTACTGAACGCGAGAATAAAGTTAAAACCAGAACAAGATAAACTTACAGATACCACCAAGAACAAAAAACACACAAAGACAACAACACTCACGCTTTCTCTGAGCCGCATTTGTTCGCGTATCTCGTGCTCGAAAGTCTCCAGCAAGGTGCTCGGCGCAGGCGAAGCTCTACCGGAGGCACTTGCTAGCACAGCACGCAGCCCCAGCCCTTGTTCTTCCTTTTCTTCATCATCATCATTCTCATCCACATCCGAGTTGAATGGAGAATTCGGAGGAGTAAGAAAGCCTTCGTCAATCTCTCCTTCCACTCCTTCTTTTGCAACAATGGTTGGTTTTGCAGTGAAGGCCTCTCCTTCGTTGGTTTTGTTTTTGTCGTTTGAAACGGTCTCAACAGTAGAAGAAGGAGTGTCTTCGCTGCTAGTGGTTCTTCCAGAGAGCGAAGCAAGGTAAGTTTGAAGCCCTTCTGAATCGATGCTTGACATTGCGTCATTCTCTGCCGGTTGTCGTTGCGATTCTTCAAGAATAGATGGTAGAACGGAGGAGCGCCGTTTGTTGAGGTCCGTTTTGCTGATAATGACATCGTCTTCGATGGCGCTGACGCTGGTCAGTACAGCCTTTTTGGCAGCAACCTCCTCTTCCTTCTTTCTTTGCAAGGTTAATCGCGCGTAGGCCGTCTCATTTCTGCACAACGTTGCCTTCCACGTTATCGCTTTGATAGCGTCCACGTTTTTCGTCTCGTTCACAAAAAACTTCCCAGAGATGACCTCCACTTCTTTTTCTTTGGTGGATGAGGGCTTGTTAACATCGCCATCTGTTGTTGATGGTTTCTCTCTTCTTTTAGGTTTGGGGCGAAGAATGGCAATTATAGACACAACGCCGTTCGGTTCCACCGTGAATTGAAGCAAGTTCTTTTCAAAGGGTATGTTCGCTGCTCCTTCGCCAGACGGAGAAGTAGCAGAAGGGTGATCAGCAGCAGAAGAGCTTGCCGGGGAGACTCCTCCTTTTTTCCGTAACAAACCACTCCGAATGTCCCTAATCTTTTGTTCTAGCTTTGATACGTCTTTGGACTTTCTTTTGCCGATCTTGACTTTTTGTTGCAGGCCTGCTATCTCCACTTCTTCATCTTTGGTAAGGATAATGATGTCTTTGCGCTCAGGACGGAAGTACACATCGTAATCGCAACTTTCAGGCCTATGATTATATCCAGAAGAAAGACAAAGAAGAGGAGAAAAACGAGAATGAGGAAAATGAGAATGTGAGATTACAAGCATCAACTTACATTGCATTTTCATCTCGGCGTATTTCAAAGATTCGTTTTTGGTTCGTCACGTTGGAAAAAACGATTTTCTGCTTCTTTGATTTTTGACGAAGGGCACAGATTGCAAAGTCCATATCGAGGCTTTGGATGAAAAAGATTTGCTTTGGCTTTACGAAAGCCTTAACGCTGATGATTTGGGTGTTTGTTGGGTCATATATGTTCTCTATGATCAGCTTTTCGGAGAAGGGTCCACTCAACGTTGGCTTGAATTGAAACCGCATTTCTCTGCGCCTGTGTTTTTTTTTTTTTTGTTTGAATATTTTTCGAAAGGAAAAAACAACAAAAGAAGAGAAGAGCGCATAGAAGAGAATGAGGACAAGAGGATAACATAACATGAACAAAGAGAGAAGAGGGCAAAGGGAATGAACATACCTATAGGGTCGTATAATGCCCACACGATCCTCTTTGGCGATTTCCATGGCCATAGAAGCAATGGAACCAGATTTTTTCACCCGGTAAAGAAGTGGAACTTCCGACAAATTGTTGACGACCAACGACTTCGATTTTGTATGTGAAGATAGCGTCACAGTCCCGAAGTTGATGTGCTTTTGGGCCAACTCCATGATCGAGCGACAAATATTGGCAGTGACCAACAGCTCTCTTACTGGAATGTCCTCGGTTTCCTCGTCCGTTATGATACTCTTCAACATGTCGCGATCGTATCCTAATTTGAAAGACAGCAGAACCACTATTAAGAAAAGAACGAGAGAGAGAGAGAATGCGTACGGATCAGTTTCATGGAGATTGTTCCTTTCACTTTTTTAAGCTTTCCACGAAGCCAAGGACGCTTATCTGGAGAGGGTTGAAACACAACATAAATCACACACCTCTCCTCCGCATCCAGAGTGAGGATTTGTTTTGCCGCGGTGCTTTGAGTTCTTTGTCTATAATCCAATAAGGTCACGTGAGCAAGAAAGCAAGAGAAAAGAGATAATACCTTCGCAACCGCCCCGAAACACTGCCACTCATTATTCGAAAATCGTCGACGCTTTTGCATTGCGACATGGTTGTCTTAGAACGATGCTTACTGCTGTTGCCACCTATGTCGCTGCTGAAATGTTCTTGCATACTGTTGGAGAGTTCTCTGGACAAAGGCACCAACAACCCCTCTTTGATGGCTTTTTGTAGACCTTTGAACTTCTTCTCTTGTTGGAGGATGAACTCTTCTTCCAAAGGATGCGCCGCCGCCGGCAATGTTCCAACATGAGATAAAGTGATGACTTCTGGTGTTGGCAGCGTTAGGGGCTGAGTCAGCGATTCCAAAACGACCGAACTAGAATGCCTTCTCTGTGAATGCAAGTTCTCGCCACTTGACCTCTGCTGCAACCCTTTTTTTCTAGTTCCTTCACTTCCATCTTCCGAGGGCTGAGATTTGTTGGTAGGATCTCTGTTGTCCTCGGATATTTTTTTGTTGTTGCCTCTATCAACTGCTCCTCCTCCAGTAGCGCCAGAACTGCGATGAAGCGGAGGCGTCATGGTAGAATCCAAGCCACCAAGTTTGACAAGAGAAGCTGATTTCTTGAAGACATGTTTTGCTCTGGAAGGAGTGAAGGCCAAATCCAAGTAATGTTGGCTACCACGATAATGAAGGTCCATTTCGTTTTCTTCTTTTCCTTCTTCTTCTGCTTCCTTCTCCTCAACGCCTTCTCTCTCCTTTTCATCTTGCAGCTGTGTCTTATGTTGTTGCCCTTCCTCTTGTTTGTCTTTATCATTCCAGTCGTTCGTTCTTCTTTTGGTACCCGTTGATAATAGTTCTGGTTTCAGTGGAAGATCTAGAGTCTCTAATGCGGTTAGTCTTCGGTGTCTGTGTGCTTTACGAAGTTCGTCAGTCATTGCTTTTTTCCTAAGTTCTTCCTGTTGTTCGAACCGTTCGAGCAATTGTTCCGTTTTGGATTGCGGCGATTTGGACAGTTCTGTGAAGGTTTTGCTTCCTTGTTTCCACAACTGAAACGTAACCAAGTTAACAAAATTATTAAGAGAAAAGCAGAGCAGAGCGAGAAGTACAGTGAGTTCATCTGGCAATGACGTCTTAAACTCGAGCCGAAGTTGCTTTTTCGTCACGTTCTTGATGACAAAGGTTTGCACGACAGGGCTGCCCACTATCACGTTGTCAAAATTGAGAAAATTACGCGAGTAGGGTGTTATGACATGGTAGAACAGCGAATGAAACGTAATTCTCAACGGATCGATGTTGTTCGCTCGCACCTGAAGACATTACATGAAATTGTAAGAGAACCACAAGTAGAAGAGAGAAAGAGAGGAAAGAGCAATTACAAAGAAGCAAATACCTCAACAAACTGATCGTTTCGCGGATTGTTTAGATTAATCATGGTGATCTCTTTTCTGTAATCTGGATTTATCTTTCTGGGCACAAAGTTCATCTTCAGGTCAGCAGTTTGTTTTGCCGGGATGATGATCTCATCCTGGTCTTTAAACGTCACGACCTTGGATTGATACTTCATTGCTATCTTTGCCGGTAATTCCGAAATGTTGTGCACTTCCACCACTGCAGACTGGTGAGGCAGAAGAGAAGGTGAAACACTAGTCAGGAAACTACACGGGGCAAAGAACACGAAGCAAACAAATAAAAACTTAAGTATACCTTCCAAGATCCAATTGCGCAATCACCGAGATTGATGACACTTCGAGGAATGTGGATGATGGAGGTGCAGACTCTCGCCGAACCAGTGATGGTCTTCTTGGCTTTCAACTTGCCTTCTGGGGTCTTGCACTTGAGATACAGCGAAAACTCCCTCGGCAACAATTTACCTAGTTTCTTCCACTTCTTGGCTTGTTCCTCTCGTTCTTTTTCTTTTGCAATGTCCGCATTCTCTTCTCCTGTTTCCGATGACAGACTTCCTCCTCCGCTGCCATGGGCGGTGCCGATATCCGACAACGAGGAACTGCCTTTGTTTCTCGCCATTACTTTAGAGCTGTCACTCATGTTGCTCAGTCTATCCACACCTTGAGCTCTTCGTTTGTTCAAGCGTTTGTTGGAAAGCTCTCCTTCTTCTTCTTCCTCTTCTTCTGGCTCAGGGCAATACCACACGTGAATCTTCTTCTCTTCTCCCACGTTGAGACTGATTTCTTCGATGCGTGAGTGAGACTTGTCAAGCGCCAAATCTCTCATGTTTTCTTTGCTGCTGCTCCCACTGTCACCGCTCCCCTCTTCCTCCTCCTCGTTTTGCTCTTCATCGGGATCGAACACGAACCAAACTTCCGAAGAGGAACTGCTGTCTAAATGGACTTCTAACGCTTCATCGCTAACGTTGCGAATAGTCAACAGTTGACAGGTTGGCACGTTCGAGTAGACATCTCCAAAATTGAGTCGTTGAGTGTCCACAAAGAGCGTTTTCTGGAACGATTGAGAGGTGGTGAAGGAGCGAACTTTGACATTCTCAACGTTGTTTGGATCGTTGGTGTTCTCGATATGAATAGTGTAATTGGCTTCTCCTTCAGCTATGGGTTTGAAAATGACACGGACGTCAAGAGAAGAGTAACTTGGAATAACGTGATCATGAACTAATAGAATGAGTTAGTAAAATTGAGGGTTATTAAATGACATAAGACATATAGTAGAAAAAGAGAGTGGCAGAGATACACAAACAAGCGAGAAAGCAGCGAATATGGAGTGTAAGGGAAGGGAACGAGCGAGGGAGAGAGAGAGAGAGAGAGAGAGAGAGAGAGAGAGAGAGACCAGGAGAGCCGGTGGCTGTGTCAGTAAACTGCAAAATCCTTTCTCTAGTAATGAAATCTTCCGTCTTGACAGTAAACGAGAGAGGCATCTCCGAAAAGTTGCGAATGGTAAAATCTTTGACGTAGCTACCGCCAAGGACGCAATGGTCAAAAGCAATTTCATGGACATCTATCCGTAGTTCCGAGCGACACACTTTGGCGATAAATGGAATGGCCAACTGGAAAAAAAGACGGTTTGTCAACAACTAAAAAAGCAAAGGAGAGAAGGAGAGATTCAACATACCTTCTGTTGTTGAGGTGGTTCATCCACTGGTAAAGGATGGAATGCTTCATCTTCCAGACTCGTATTTTCTCCAGACTGAGTGACAGCCGATAACAAAGTCAAATATATCTCTCCGGTTACGTTGAAAAAGCTGTGAGGCTTATCGCTCGTGTTCATGGAAGCCTGTTTCAGTGATAGTTAGATGGATAACGAGAGAGCCATCAGATAGTTATAATATAAAATGGAAAGAAGAGAAAGACGTACAGAAGTATCTTCTTCTTCTTCTTGAAGCGGTTGAGGCAGAAAGGACAGTACAACGCTTTTCTTCTGGCGAGGGTATAGAGTGACTTCATCTATCCTATTAATGAAATTGAAGAGCTGCATTCAAAAGAACAAAAGACAAGCCAGAAGAAGTTTTGCCGGTTGAAAAAAGAACGAGAAGAGGGGAAGAAGAAGAACATGAGCGAGAGACTAAAAACTTGGCGCAAGACAAAATGATGAAGAGTGAAAAACAGGGAGTGCGTACCTGATTGTAGTCATCCTCATCCAAGTTGCTGTGTAGATTTTCATTGTTCAGCTGAAAGCCAATCTGCTCCTCCCCCAAACTGGAGGAGAGGCCGATGCGCAGCACCTTGTCTGGGCTGAGATTGATGACGGTGAACTTTCGCAGCACGCAAATGTCCTTCAGGATGACTGTGCCTATGTCTAATGCCTGCGACGACAGATTGGTTGTGAACAGCGCTCCTATTGAAGAGGGAAGAAAGAAGACACGGAGAGGAAGAGAGAGAGAGAGAGAGAGAGAGAGAGAGTTAACCTCAACTTCAAAAAAAAAAAATCAAAAAGGAGCAAGCAAACCAATTTCGCTGTCGTCTGCATCTGGTGGTGCGTCGTCGCCATTTGGTTGTTCCGTCACCTCTTCTTCGGAGTCCTCTTGAAGAAGCACGTCAGCCGCAGCTTGTTGAGGCTCTCTTCGGGAGAAATAAGTCCTGCCCTCTTGCTGGATGTCCACCGCCTTGGATCTCTGCATCTATTTGTGATTGTAAAAGATCACCCACCCTCTTTTTGAACTTGACACTCTCCGGAAAGGGATTGGGGATGGCTAGGATCCAAAGGAGAGGGGGTTTAAAAAAATAAAAGGAAAAGAGGGGAGGGGAGCACTCGAAGAGAGAGGAGTGAAGGCCCTTTCGTCTCTCTTTTCTACTTTTTTTTCTTTTTGAATTTTAGATGTCGACAATAAAGATGCAGATCGATTGGCTCTACGTGAAATTACGTCATTCAATTTTTGTGGACATTACAGGATGAGGAGTCAAATGGAACAATTTGTGTCGACGTTGATTTGTCGACATATTTTTTCACAGCTGTTCTTCTTTCTCTGCTTCTTCTTCAGCGCTGTTCTCCATGGAGGAACGCAGCTCCAGAGGAATCGCCGGCCACTCCCGCTCGCTCTTATACCGCGCCAAGTTGTCCTTGATATGCTGTTTACACATGCCTTGCAAAGAAGGCGGCCCAACGCTCAACACAAACATGTCGTTGTATTGATGCTGGTAATCGTGGCTCTTTCCTCCGTGAATGAACGCCCCGAAGGGAGGAATGCTTGCCATGGCGTGGAAGCGACGTGGGCTGGGGCACTTTATACCTGCCGGCGCCACCAGTCGCCACTCCATCCTCTCCAGGTGAAGTATGTACACGTCGCTGCGGTAGATTCCTTCGCCCCAACCGCCAAAGACCACCATCTCCTGCTGGTTAAGCAGGGCGGCGGTGTGCCCTGAACGAGCGGCTGGCTGGTGGCTATCGATGGCCATTGGGTCATGTAGTATCCACTTTTGGTTTACTTTTGGAGTGGCATAAGAAACGAGTGCTACAAAACAAGAGATGAATGATGAAAGAGGGAAAAAGTACGCACAAGGGTCTAGCTCCCATACTTGGCCAAAGCGATTCCGGCCACCGTCCCAACCCCCAAAGATAATGATGCGGTTGTCTCCTTTGAGGACGGCCGAATGGCCAGAACGTCCACTTGGAATGTTGTCATTACCACTCATGGTCAATGGTGTCCATGTCGTAGTTGCTGTTCGTTGATATTGTTCGTTCGAAGAAGAATATTAGATAAGGCAACCAAGAGATTGAAAGCCGAAGAGAGAGAGAAATCAGACAGAGAGAGAGAGAGAGAGAGAGAGAGAGAGAGAGCGTATCATACGGATATCAAACATCCAAACATCGTTGAAGAAGTGTGAGCTGTTCCTTCCTCCAAACACGACGATGCGACGGCCATCGCCTAACAAAGTTGCGGTATGTGTATTTCGAGCTGGCGGCACCACGCCATTTTTAGGTTGGATGAGTCTCCATGTTAAAGAGTCTTTGTGTTGTTTTTTTAAAGAGAGAGAGTGAACATTTCTCAGTGAAGATATGATAGACTCAAGGAAGATAGACAAGAACGATTGGAGAGAGAGAGAGAGAGAGAGAGAGAGAGAGAGAGGGGAGAAAAACAAAAAGCAACGAGCGAGAAAGAGAGAGAGAGAGAGAGAGAGAGAGAGAGAGAGAGGGAGAGGGGGGAGAGCAGAGAACGAGAGAGAAAATAGAGGGGACGAGAAAGAACAAAAGAGAACAGGAACAGGAACGAGAGAGAAACTATGAAAGAGCGACACTTACCAACGTCTAAAATGTGCATGTCGTTGGCCCGTCGTTCACCGCCAAGGTAGCCAGCAAAGAGTAACAGCTGCTTGCCTCCATTGATGCTCGTCATCTTTGTGTTTTAACAAAAAAAAAAACGATGGTTGGATGAACGGCAACACGAGGTACATGAAGGTTTATCACTATCAGAAGGAAAGCAAACGCAGCAACATACCGAATGAGTGGAGCGAGGGGCAGGGACGTCGCCCTTGCACTCCACCGGGGTCCACTCTTCCAGCTCCACATCGAAAATGAAGGCATCGGTGTACCTCTCCTCCTCCCCACCCCAGCCGCCCCAACAGAACAGGCGGTGGCCGTGAATGGGCGTGATGGTGTGGCACAACCGGCCGGTCCGAGGGATGTTCTCCGCTCCTTTGATCTCGCGCCACCGGAGCGTTGTGCTGCTGAAAGTGGACGATTTGCCCTCTTCGTCCTCGTGTTGCATTTGCTGTAACGAAAAAAAAAAAAAAAACAGGTCGGCTTGTCACAAGAAGCTTGAAACAGAATGACGATGAACAGAGGCGCTTCTGCTTTATGTGTGTTCTCTCTTTCTCTCTTCGTCGTTTGATTGTTTGATTTCCTATTTCCTGATCATCGTTGTGTTTTTTCCTTACAAGAGTCAAATTTACTTTTTCAGTGAAGTGGTGACATAAGATTTTGCCAATTTTGGATGAAATGTCGTCATCTAAACAAATTGCAACGTCCAATCGAAAATCAAAATGAATAATGATCTCATCACAAACAAAAGAAAAGACGCCGCAAGCAAGAGAACAAACTTTGATGAGAAACTAGTAAACAAAATAACTGTTGGAAGACCCAGAGGCCCCTGACTTTTCTTGTTGTTGTTGGGCACTGGCTTCCCTCTTTTGCGCGATGTCAGCTTGGTCCGCCTCATAAAGCTTTTGCAGTTCGCCGTTGGCCTCTCGCTCTTTCTTGAACTCCTCCACGAGGAGGTTTCTCAGCTCGCTGGCCTCGAACCGCTTCAACTGCTCGCGGAACCCTCTGTTGGGCGAAACGGCCGGGCGAGAGAGCTTGAGCACTTGGAGTGCCTCTTCCATCGTCAACTCCAACCAACACATTAAATAGGCGCTTGAAATCGTCGACGATCGAGAGATTCCTTTTGTTTGGTTTTCACACAGATGAGAGGAGAATAGAGGTGAAGAAAAAAGACGAAGAAGTAAAGAAAAATAGAAACAAAAAATCTGGAAGCAAATAAGAGAGAGAGAGAGAGAGAGAGAGAGAAAACGGGACGAACGAAGAAGAGCAGAGAGAAAAACAAACCTGCAGCGCAGTGTACCTATGGACGGAAGTGTAATGGCAACCAGGTTATTAAAAGAAACAAAATAAAACATGGTTCCAAACAAAAAACCAAAGAGGAAAGGAGCATACATAAACACAACCTCCGCTCGCTCTTGCTTTGTGAATAAAGCGAGTGGTCCGCTCAAAGTGGTCGAGCAAGTTGGTGCTTTCCACGTCATAGAGGTCTATCCAAATATTCCGTTCCTCCGAAATGATGCTTCGGTCCGGGTAGACGTCGCAAATGGAAACCACGTCCGTCACGCCGTTCGCACGGAACCACTCCCCATCTCGCAGCACATCGCTTCCGCCCTGAATAAAAGTGGTGCCAAGAATACGTGATGGTTTTCCTCCCATTGGTTTTGTATTTTTTTTTTGCTTTTTGCTTCTGCTTTCAACGTTTGTACAAAAAGTGGTGTGTGTGGTTAGGTCATCGCACAGATTTTTTTTTTTGAAAAAAAAAAAATACCAAGGCTTCCTATTTCTATGAAAGAAGAGCAAACCTTTTCGCTTACTTCTTCACTTCCCCTATGAATGCTTTTTGGTTTTTTTTTTTTGCAAATAAAAAGAGAAACTTCACCCAAAAAGTTCTTTTTGGGTGACGATCAAGATCAGGAGGATGGAAAACAAAAACGGCAACCAATCCACATTCGTTCTATTCAACTGTTTTGGTAATGTTCCAAAATTTGTAACGACAAATAGGACCGATTATCGATATATTTCATCGTTTTTGTAGACATGCGGGAGAAGAAATGAAGGAAGAGAGAGAAGGATAAGAGAATGAAACGCGAGAAAAAAATTTTTCCTTCATCACCACAACTTCTTCAACATGACTTTCACCTGCTCCATGAACAAGAACGTCAGCGCCACGTCCGCCGACACACGCCCCAGCCTCGCCCCCATGCCCTTGTAGAAGCCCATGAAGCCCTCCTCCTTCCAAATGAGGCGGATGGTGTTGCCCATGCCGCCGTACCTCTGCGACTCGAAGCCCTGCATCTTGGTCTTTATGACGTCGATGGGGGTGTTGCCAACCACGGAGGCTGCTCCGGCCACGGCACCCACAAAGAGGCCCTGGATGTTGCCCCAGACCACGCCGTTCTTGCTGAAGTCGGCCTTAGGGTCGCCCAGGATCTGATTCTTGAGGTAGTAATACACGGGGAACCGGATAGCCTGGTTGCTGCCTTGCTTGATGATGGTGGCGGTGAGCCCTTTGTAGACGCCGGAGAAACCTTGCTCGCGCAAGATGGTGGTGATGCCGTGGAAGGTATTCCTGAAACGGGGCTTTTCGGAGAGGCGGTCGTGAATCAATCGGACCTTTTTTTGGAGAGTTTCGGAAGTTAAATATGAAGAGATAAAGAAGCAAGAAGTGAAGAAAGACAAAAGTCTATAGACTAAGCGTAACTAGAAGAGAGAACGAGAGTACGAGTCAAAGGAGCAATAGAGAAGAGCAAAGAGGAGAGTGAAGATAGAAAGAGCGATAGTAGGGAAAGAAAGTAAAATAAGAACAGAGAGGCAAACCTTCATGGTCTCTTGGTAAGTGGTAACCAAAACTGCCTCGGAGAAACCACCAACGAAACCTCCGATAATGTTTTGAGGGACGAGTCCCATGTCTGGAGCATAAATGTCCATTATGCTCTTGGTATACTCTGCGGCGGTAAAACGGGCAGCATTCCTGGGAATACCAAACACGATCAGAGGAGGCATGCCTCTATACAAGGCTGCATATTACAACAAAGGCAGATTAGAGAAAATTCTCCAATCAGTTTTCTCTCTCCCGCGTGTTCTCTGGTGCTCTCTCTCTCTCTCTCTCTCTCTTAGCGTTTTCTTTCTAGTTCCCTTTTCGCTCTTCTTCCCGAGTACGCCTTTTTCTGTTTTCGCTCTTCCTCTCTCTTATTCTGCGCTTAAGGGGAGAGAGAGAGAGAGAGAGAGAGAGAGAGAGAGCAAAACAACAAAACAAGAAATAGAGAAGAGAAGCAAAAACAAACCTGTAAAGCCATATTGCTGGGTGGTCAACTTCCAACAACCCCAAGTCGTTTTGTACTTGTGTGGGTTGAGCTGGATCTGGGTCTTGGCGAACTCAAAGGGGAAGGTGAACATGATCTCCAGCGCTCCAGAGACCCCTCCAGAGACGCTGTTGGTCACCACTTCCTTGGCAGTAATTTTCTTGGGTTGCTTTTTCTCAGACTGAACAACACACACACGTTACAGAGCAGCATAAGCAGTACAGCAGCAACAGCAACAACAAAAGAAGGAGAGAGTGCGATTTGAAAAGGAAGTGAACGAACACAACAAAAGTAACGCAGCACATTTTTTCCAAGAGACACTCACACAGCGGGACAAAAACACACAAAAAGAAGAAGCAGAACAAAAAAAAACGAACCATGGTTGGCTTGAAACAAAAGGAGGAAGATCACAGCAGCTAGTAGAGAAGGAGGAGGAGGAACAAAAAAGAGAGAGAGAGAGAGAGACAAACAGAGTATACTTGTAGTGCGGCCGGTTGCAAGCGCCCACACACACCTTAAAAATAATTCTCTCCGTTTGTTTGTCTGCAAAGGTGTCGACACAATACTTCCGCGTACCAATTAGCGCCATTTCGCCATTATTTTTCGGTTTGTCAAAAAATCGAAATTTGGCGTGTTTTATCTTGAAAATTATCAAATAATTGAAATTTTTCAGCATTTATTTTTTTTGCGGACCATAAAATTTTTTTCTGGCCCCTCAAAACACCAAAGAAAAAGTAGCAGAGAAAAGAGAAGAGAGAGAGCGAACACGATGAGCTCCTCTGCTGCCTCTTCTACACCAACGCCACCACCCCCTAGGGTGAGCACCAACCTGGCGGACGTGCGGTGGCTCCCCTTGGAAGAGATGTGGTCGCCCGAGGAGCGCCTTTGCGCCCCCGACCCGAGCGGCCTCTTCCGCCCGCCCTACTTTTGGCAGGCGTGGGAGGGGCAGGGCTCCGCTGCTGCTGCTGCTTCCTCTGCCTCCTCCTCTTCCCAGCCTCAGGGTTGGGACGCGGTGTGCGCCGCTGCGGAGCGGCTGCATGCGCGTGGGCTGGAGGAGGTGGCGCGACTCCTGGGCAGTGACGCCGAGGAGATTCCCACCTTTATGACGTGGCTGTTCGCCACGAAGACGATACAGCAGACCGTCAGCACTTGCATTTGGATCCTGTGCGCTGGTAAACTCTAACTCTTCTCTCTTCTCTCTTCTCTCTTCTCTCCACTTTCCTTCTTCTTACGTTTTATGTTGCTCATCATGTTTTGTTGTTGTCTTATGTTGTTGCTGTTCGTTTTTTCCATAAACAGGGTGTGGAACTCCAGCACAAGTGAAGGATGAGATTCAACGCAAGACGGCTGGTAAGTCGAACGTGTGCGGCAAGATTTGGAAGAATGGGGACATTGCCTACAAGTGTGAAGACTGTGGCTACGATGAACCATGGTTTGCTCTACGCCTATCCGTTATTTCATCACTCTTCTGCGCATGTGTTGCTAACGCATGCTTTTTTTTTAAAAAAATAACAGTGCAATTTGTGTGGAATGTTTTCAAGCTGGCGATCACACCAACCATGATTGTATGCACCTTTTCCCTCTCTCTTTTTCTTCTTTTTCGCTAATTCTCGTCTCTTCGCGTTGTTTTATACAAAAAACCTTTTCACTTGCTGTGTGCGCAAACAATAGATCACATGATACGAGTTGGTGGAGGTTGTTGCGATTGTGGCGATCCTTTGGCTTGGAGACCAGAGGGCAATTGCCGTTTTCATAAAGGAGCAACCGAGGATGACGATCCTACAGCCATGCTTCCTCCAAAGATGCGCGAGGTATCTAAGATAGCACTTACTCGCTTCGTGCAGGAACTTGTGTACCGTTTGTTGCGTCTTGGATATGTGAACGATACTTCTAAAATGAACGCTGTTTATCATGCACAAGTAATGCTCACTTTATTCCCTTATATTTTAACTCTTGTCCTTTTTCTCCGATTTGTTCCAGTCTCCTTTCATATTGTTCACTTCTCTCTCTCTCTCTCTCTCTCTCTCTCTCTCTCTCTCTCTTTCCCTCTCTCTCTCTCCCTCTCCCTCTCACCTGTTATCATCTCTCTTCTATTTGTGTGCTTTCTCGTTTTTAACTCCATTTCATTTCTTTCTATCTTGCAGGGAAGGAGAGGAACAGAAAACGATGCTGAGAGAATACCCGCCTCAGAGCGAGAGCGCCAAAGAAAACAACTTACCAAAGAACGAGACGCCTTGCGCAATGAAGCGCTTTTCATGTTACAGTGGCTCATGAAGATAGTGGAGTGGTTTGGAGATGGTATGCGCAGAATCCTATGCGATGTGATGAACCAATGCTTGCCTTCGGGCTATGGTATGCGGTTGGAGAGACCGGAGACCGAGCAAGCACTTGCTGAGCTCAAGTCAGCTGCTGCCGCCGCTGCCGCCGCTGCTTATACTGCCTCCTGTACAAAAAAGATAAAGGCAACAGAGGAGATGATGGTAGCAGAGAAAGAGAAAGAAGAAAAAGAGAAAGAACTGGAAACCCCAGAAGAGTTGGAAGACGTCGATGATAACTCGGTAATCTTGTGGTTGTTGCTCGTGGATCACATTTTTCCTTCTGTAATCATTGAGGAATTACGGAAGTTTTATTTCATGTTAATAGGTATGCTTTTTTCTCCATCTGTTGCCTTATCGTTTTTAAAAGGCTACCGCGACTAAAAAGGCTTGATATTTAACATTGTCAATCAAAAAATATACTAGGAGACACATTGTTCAAACGGCGATTCGCTCGTGCCTTTGTCAAAGTGTACTGCAATTTCATCGACGTGGTTATCGATAACGAGTACGAGAAAAAACAGCTCACTGAACTTCTTCATGAAGAATTGAGAGCCCAACAAGAACGCAGCGAGCAGCAGCCTGACGATGGCATCTCCAAAGAAGAGATCGAGGAAAGAGGGTTTGAGGTGGCAGAACTGGAAAGACAACGAGAAGAAATCGCGCAGTATCAAACGCCGCTGACGATGTCCACCCAGTTTCTTCACCCTCAACTAATCCCTCTTTTGGTGCAAGAGCCCTCTCTGCTGACCAGTCTGTTGTCGAAGCTGACCTCTACTTTGCGGAGTGTTTTTGTAATGAAACCGGTTTGTAGGCTTAAAATTTATTTCTTGCTTTGTTACTTGTGCGATAGTCTCGGTCTTGTTATTTTCTCTAACTTTCTCTCGCTCAATAGAAAGAATCCGAGGAAGATGGAGATAGCGAGCCCGATTTGGATGAGTATATGGAACGCGTGATGAATGACAGCAGCATTATCCTACGCAAACGGAAGTATTGGTATCTTTGTCACGATCTTAGAGCTACTTGCTCCGTTCCTAGTGTAACACAACATCTTTTATTTTCTGCTGGATTGGATGAACAGGTATAACTCCTTGTTGTTGTTGTTGTTGTTGTTGTTGTTGTTGTTGTTGTTGTTGTTGTTGTTGTTGTTGTTGTTGTTGTTGTTGTTCTTGTTCTTGTTCTGCTTCTTGTTAACATTCTTCATCTTCTTGTTCTTCCTCTCATATTCTGCTGTATTTGTTGCTTTCTTTGTGCAACAAACAGTACGCCTGCGATAGCTCTTCGTCCAATAGTGAAGAAGAAAATAACTATTCGCTCTTCTTGGAGTTATGGTACTTATTGCAGGGTATGAACTACTACCAGAGAAGACCCTCCTCTTTGGGCCACATAGAGTACGAGAACGAAACCTGGCGAGATGCTTTCTCTCTAGAATTGGAATTGTTGCAACCGATCGTTTCTTTCCTCAGTGAGGCCATGTTAGAGCTTTATCTTTCGGTGGAGCTCTCTCCGGATAATCGCGAAGACAATCGCCTCATTCGCGCCTTCCTTAGCAACAACGATCGGGCTTCTTCTATGGACGACGAACAGTGGAAAGTCCCTGTTCTGAAAAACGCCATCCAAGAAGCGATCTTCTCGTTGCTGACGTTCATCCACGAAGAGTTTAAACGCGTGAAACATAACCGACTTAAAGAAGAAAGACTGGCCCAAAAACAGCTGGCAAAACCCTCATCTTTTCAATTCGCGTTTCGAAAGAGGAACAAGTTTGATGGCAGACATGTCATCATCAACTTTGATGTCATGCGAGAGCCGGTCACCTTTCATTTGCCGCTTAATCGTCTTTTGGCACGTTTGTTCGCTGATGCTAGCAATCAGTTTGGTCTTTCCATGATAGACCTCTTTCCTAAGATGATGGCACATGTGGTGCCCGGTGATGAGGGGCCCATTCCTGACGCCCTCGCCAATTTGCGACACAAGAAATGGCTGTTGTCCCAAGAGGACATCGCGTTGCTGTTATTGGAACATCCTTTGCGTGTACAGGTACCTAACCTTCTACTCTCTCTCTCTCTCTCTCTCTCTCTCTCTCTCTCTGCCCTGTCCCTGTCTCTTTCGCTCTCACTCTCACTCCCAGTCTCTCACTTGCTTTTCCATTGATTTAATCGTTTTATTTCGTTTTTTTTTTTAATTCAGGTACTCGCTGCACAAATCTCAGCAGGCCTTTGGGTTCGCAATGGCGAACAAATGCACCAACAGGCCTTTCTCTACCGTCACACCATCGGCGCCAATCATCTCTCCGACCTCGACCTCGCCATGATGCAATGCAGCGCTGCTCTTCTTCACAACTGCGCCACAAAGAGAGAGGACATAAACAAGATGATCTTTCCAGAAGAATTACAAGAACGGGAGGATAACAAACACAAAACAAATACGAAAGACGCTTTCGTGGCCACTCTTTTGGACCGTTTTGGATTAACTGAGTTCTTCAACTGGTGGGGTACTGAGCCCAAGTCAGTCGCCGAGTTGAAAAGAAGAAAAAGAAGAAAGAGAGGGATGCAATTTGGTGAAGAAGCGGAAGAGAAACAAGGTGAAAAAGAGAAAGAAGAAGAGGAAGATCATAGTGGCAATGGACGTGTTGGTATTTTGACGGGCATTCAAGAAAAGTTGATGGCATTGATGGATAATGATGCTTCGTTGGAAGAGATAGGAGACGCGTTTGAAGAACACATTCACGAACTCGCGGCAATGGAAGAATGCACTCTGCAACAAAAGACGGTTCTAGCTGAATACTTTGCTCGTCTTTTGATCAACCTCATCAACGAACGAACGGTCGTAGGCCTTCCATTAGGCCAAAACGAAAACGAACAATTTTCTTCTTCTGAAGGAGGCTTTCCATTTGCCTCTTATTCTCTGGAAGAGAGGAAGAAGCGACGAAAGGAAGAGAGCAGACGGCACGTTAAAGATCTTATCAAACACGAAATCGTACAGTACCTTTGTATCAGCCCTATGACCCATAGCCAATTGATGAAAGGACTGTCTCCGCACCTTGTCAAAACGGTGACCACTTATCATAAGCTGTCTCTCATCTCTGAGATTTTGGAGGAAGTGGCCGAGTTTAGTAACGCGGAGGGCATGAGACAAGGAACCTACAGCTTGAGACCGGAGTATTGGAGGCTGTTCAATCCGTACTTCCCACATTTTTCCACTCGTGAGTTAGAAAAAGCTACTGAAAATTACAAACATCACATGAAAAAGGTTTGTGTTTCTTCTTCTTTCTTTCATCTTTCTTTGTTCTGTCTTCTCTGCTTCTGTGCTCTCTCCTTCCCTCTCTCTCGCTCTCTCTCTCGCTCTCTCTCTCGCTCTCTCTCTCGCTCTCTCTCGCTCTCCCCTTCAATAGCTTAATCATGATTTTTAAAACCAACCATAACAACACAAACAAAAAGATGAGCTCAGTAAAAGGAAAGACATCAGTAATAGACATGCCCCGTGTATCGCTGCGACCGGTTCCACTGTCACTATTCGTCGGAGTACGTGAAGTTGTTCACTCGCACGTCGTATTGCGCCTCATGTTCACAATTTTCATGAAAGCATTACACGATCGACAAGCTATCAACGATGGTCAAAAAATGGGAGAAAGGAAACAAGAAGAAGAAGAGGAAGAAGAGGAAATGGAAGAGATGGAAAAACACCAACAAGACGAGGAAGAACGTTTCAAGCTTTCTGAACCGATTCTTAACAGCTTTCTCAACCTTTTGCTTCTATCTTTGCAATTCTTTGAATTGGAAATACAGCGTGCGGATGAAACACGGAATGAAACGGAAAAAGAAAAAGAAGTAACAGCAGAAATGGAAGAGACTGCCAAGGCAGAAACCATCGTAAAGAACATTTACGATATGGAGTTTTCATTCTACGATGACTTGTTGGCAAATCTCATTCAAGAATTTACTGTGCTTTGTTCGTCAACGAAGACACCAAAAGAAGGAGGAGAAAGTACAAGAACAACAAAAGGCAGCATTCTTATGTTCCTCATTCAACTTTGCGATCTCCATTCTCCCACTTTGGCTGAACAACAAACCGTGTTGGTGGAAATTCTGAAGATGATGAAGAAACTCGACGCGCTCTCTTATCCTTTCAAACAACAAAGAAAGTCAGTAACTGACATAATCGAAGAACACAGCAAAACGCTTGGCAACGCAACGGAACCAGGCTTTAAAATGGGAAGAAAAGGTGAAGAGGGTGGCGAGAAAGGAAAGCAAGTTGTTCGGTCGGGAGGTGATGATGGCAGTAGTGCAGGCAAAGATAGTGAACAAAAGGAAGATGAAGAGACGAAACGGAAACGAATGTTGAAGGCACGACAAGCTGCTGTTCTCGCTCAGTTTGCTGCTAAGGTAAGTTTATCTTTTTTTTTTTTTTTTGTGTTCTTATGTTTTTTAACCTTTGTCGTCTGTCTGCGTTCCCTTTGCCTCTTTACTGTAATGAAACATTACTAATATTTCAACTCGCAGCAACAAGCGTTCCTGAAGGCTTCAGGAGATGCGTTTAAGCAAATGGAGGTCGAAGAGCCAGCCATTAAACGCAGTAAAACTGCAACAGAAACACAGACACCAGAAGAAACCACAAACCAAACTGAAGCGACAACAACAGCAAAAGACAAGAACGTGTTACATGAAGAAGAAGAAGAACCGATGTGTGTATTTTGTAAAGAAGGTCATCGCGAGGATGATCCATTGGGGCTTCTTGCTTTCGTGCGGCCTTCCAACGTTTTGCCAATTGTGAAGAAGAAACAAGAACGAGCATTGCTGGAATCGCTTCTCGAGAACGAATCACTGAAAAAAGAAGTTAAAGAAGAAGTTAAAGAAGATGAGAAGAAGGAAGAAGAAACAGAAGAAAAAGGCAAAGATAAGTTGGAAGATGTGGAGAAACAAATGGAAAAGGAGTTAGTGCTCGAAATGGAGGAAAAAGTGAAAGCTGGTGGCGAAGAGATGATACTTGAAACACAACCAGCAGAAGAACAGGAAGAAGAACAGAATGAAACGGAGGGGCGACAAGAGGAGCTGGAACAAGGAATGACCGAACCTGGGGGAGAAGAGAGTGGCGGCCGAGTGAGCGCTGAAAGCAAACACGAAAAAGAAAAAGAGGAAGAAGAAGAAGGCAGCAGCAGCAGTGATACAACATCAACTACACCATCTTCACCAACGACAACGCAAGACATTTGGCGAAGCGAAATACATAGAAACGTAGAAAGGACACAAGGATGCTTTTCGAGCAGCTGCGGTCACTACATGCATGCCAATTGTCGCCACAAGTATTGCCTCTCGTTGATGCAGCAACTGTGGGAAGCGAACGCGTTTATGCACCCACAAATGTCTCCGTTGAGCATTTCCAGAGGAGAGTTCAAGTGCCCTCTGTGCAGAACAATCGCAAATACGTTGATACCGGTTTCTTCTTCGTCATCCCCATCTTCTTCTTTTATGCTTTCGCTTTCGGAAGTATCAGCTTCACTTTGCTCTGGACTCTTGAGTGATCCTTCTTCTGCTTTTAGAAACGAAGAGGAAGAAGAGGAGGAAGAAGATGAAAGAGGGTGGGCGCATTTGTTCGAAAGCGAAGAAGCAAGTAAAGGAAGAAACATGAAGTTGACAACTGAAAATGAACAAGAAGCGAACACAACGAAACAAACGACAAACGACGAGTACTGCATGTCTCTTCAGGATTTTGCAAGAAGGGTTTACGCTGCCTATCACAATGTTACCCTTGATAAAGTAGATGTGCATCACCGAGCTCTCTCCACATTCCTTTGGTCTTTGGTAAATACTTGCTCCTTCTTCCTATTGGCCTTTCGTTCTTTATTTTTTCTGCTCATTCTTTTTGACTCACTCTCCTGAAACAGGTTGCCAGCATGATTGCCAATATGGAAGTAACAGGAAGAGGCAAACCCAAAGATCCAAACGGAGACTCTGCTTCCAACTCTACATCCTCCTCTTCCTCTTCCCCATCCCCTTCGCGTCTCAACACTTCATCTTCTTCTTCGCCTTCTTTTATCGCTGATAAGATTGCCGAAATAGTGTCACATAGCAACAATCAAGCTCATATTGTTGCCATCACAGAAGCTGCTATCGCTTATGCTTCTATCTACAGCCCTCAAAACGACGATAGAGGAGACGTAAACGGAGAAAAAACTGAATATGATCGAGCTCTAACGGAACTGAATCAAGTTATTGAACGAACTGAACAAGAAGATGCAACCAAAGAAGAGAGGTCATTCTTGGAGCGAGATTCCTTTTCTCTTTGGAGTAAGTTAATCTTCCTTCGATTAGGGCGAACAATGGAAGAGCGTCAACGGCGTCAATCGCCATTGAAAGAAGATACAGACGTCAAATTTTTACGACGCAGCCTACCATTACTCTTCTTGCATTGCTTGATCAAGTCTATCTTAACGCAAATGATCGTGACACCTTCTCCTTCATCTCCCACGAAACAAAAAGACAAAGAAAAGGAAGAAGACGCTGACGAAGAAGAAGACAAGCAATTGGCTGCTGTTTGTCAGATTTTGGGCGATTCGCTTACGCCTTATTTACCAACCAGCGTATCCACTCAAACTCTCTTTGCTTCTTCCAGTATTAATTGGCGGCGGTTTAAGATGGGCGTCATCGATCATGTTCTTCCTTTTCTTCGACGAGTCATTCTTTTCTTCCACGTCTGCTTCAAATGTTCTCTGCCATCTTCTTCTTCGTCATCATCTCCTTTTAGCAACAACATGAGTGAAGATGAGCTAAAAGAAAACGAGTTTAAAGCATTGTGTTCGATATTAGGACTTGACACCTCCTTCTCTTCGCTTGTTCGTCATCTTGCTCCTAATTGCGCTCTAAGAAGCGTAGTTTCCGGGTGGTGCAAAGAACTGGCGTTGTCTTTCTCGAAACGAAAACGCAACTATCACCCTACTTATCGATTGGGAGATGAAGATGACGACGCTTTACACTTGCAAATACAACAACAATCAAAGAACAACACTCAACTGTTCAAAGTACGCCTCGCTTTATTGTTCTTCTCCGACTTTCGTTCATCTTATCTAACATTCACATATCAACCAAAAAAAAAGGTATTTGTTCTCTGTGAAGTGTCGCCTTCGTCAACACTTCCTTTCGACTTGTGCCGTCGCGCGTTACCTTATCTCTATCAAGACATGCACTTTTTCAAAACGGTTGACCTTCCGGACTCCAACAAGTGCAAGCAATGCGGCATCACTCCTGATCAACCCGCTTATTGCCTCATTTGTGGTCGCTTCCTCTGCTTTGGCAGCAGTTGTTGCTCCAAGAGTCATCTTGGTGAATGCAATCAAGTATGCAAGCCTCCTTCCCTCTTCTTGTGGTTTCTTTCTTTCTGCTTTCTTCTGGTTTCTTTGTTGTTTCTTCCCTCCTCGCTTTGCCTCTCTTGCTCTTCTCTCTTCTTCATTTGCAAAAACTAACACAAATACCAAACAAAAATGACACACATAGCACGCGCAAGAATGTGGAGCAGGAGAAGGCATGTTCCTCCTTCTGAATCACACAATCGTGGTGTTGCTCCGCCACCGCATCGAGGGCACCTTTTACCTCTCTCCCTACCTGGACTCCCACGGAGAGGAGGACTTTGGCCTCAAACGAGGACGCCCCTTGTTCCTCGATCCCTCGCGCAAGGAGCAGCTGCGGATGCTCTTCCTGAAGCATGAGATCGGGGTGTTGGCCAACAGGAAAGCTACCAGCAGCGAGTCCGTCTCCATGCATTGGGAACGTGTTTAACTTCAACTTTTTTTTAAAAAAAAAAAACACGAATACACACGCACACCTTTCCTCTTTGCATGCAATAATAATAGAGGGGCATGAGGAACCCCCCCCCCCCCCAAAAAAAAATGTACGATGGTCCACCTCCACAAGCGGACGAGAGGGAGATGCAACGGCGGGTGTGATGGGCACCGCCTTTTTCGGTTCCCTCTCGCGACGGACCGCGCGAGTCGCTTTGCCCACAAGAAATTACCTTCGTGTTTCATTCATATTTTGTGGGTGAAACAGAGGCATCAGGTATAAGTGGGTGAATAAGTCAACCACAGAACCACAACCCTGGAATTTAAGCGGTGCTCCCGCCGTCCTGCCTTTTGAGTATGGGATCTACAGGGGGGGGGGTGACCTGGTGGCGCTGTCCCGAGAGAGAGAGAGAGAGAGAGAGAAGAGAGAGAAGAGAGAGAATGAGAGGAGCGGTATGTCAGACCTGCATTGCTGTGTTCGTTCACTGGAGAGGAAAGAGGGGGAGTGAGAGAGCGAGCCAAGGGAGAACAAGACAAAGAAGAGAGGACGATGGAAGGAGAGGAGAACAATGGAGAATAAAAAGCTTAGGGACAAGCGAAGAGAGAGCCCGAGGCAATCAGAACGAGAGCACCCGGAGTAAGAAAAATAACACCGGGGTACAAAGCAGAGAGCTAAAGTGGTTTTTTTGAGTCTTTCTTTCTATTTTATGAGTCTTTTTTTATTCTTTAGTCAAACCAATCGTCCTCTTCTTGCCGTTCCCTCTCATCGCCAGCCCCAACGTAGTCCGCTGCTCTCTGCTTGCCTGCCCTTCGCAGCGCGATACGCCCCGCTCCTCTGCCTCCCATGCTTCCCCCGTCTTCCTCGTCCACCTCCTCCTCCTGTGTGATGCGAATGGCTCCCTTCTTGGCCAGCCGCCGCGCCATGGCCGAGGTGGGAAAGTCATCCACGCCGCCCAGCGAGTCAAAGCCCTCGATCCTGTCGCACGTCTCTCCGTTCTTTATGACGATGATGGTGGGCAGCATCCAGATGTTCAGCCGTTCCACCAGGAAGGGACTCTTCTCTGCGTCCAGCTTGATGAAACGTGCCTCGAAGTGGCGAGGAGCCAGCTCCGTCAAATGTTTATCTACGATTCCACATCTTTTTTTTTTTTGTTCGTTAACATCTTCGAGTGGACTTTTATTTTTCGAAAAAAAAGTAGAGAGAAGAGAAAGATTACCTCCAAGTTGTGGCGCGATAAAAGTGGCAAATGACCACCTCGCTCTCCTTGGTGGCCGCGAAAAAACCGGGTTGATCGGGGACCTCCGAGTAGACGCCGTGCCCTTTGGCCTTCCACTCCTGCCTCTTCTGGGCCTGCCGCTTCATCTGCTGGAGGCGCCTCTCCCGCAGCGCCTCCAGGTCATCCTCGTCCAACCGCTCCAAGGCGTCCAGCTCCGAGTCCAGCCGCTCCTCCACCTCCTGCGCCGCCTTCAACAGCTGGCTCTCCACTACTTTTTGAATGGCTGCTGCGTTCATTTTTATTTTTTATTTTTTCTGTAAAGTCTTTCTCTCTCCTCTCCTCTTTCTCCCTCTCTTTTGCCGGGCTGCGGAAAATGACTGACAAAAACAAAAAGCCCGCCAAAAAATCGCTTCTTCCCGCCAAAAAAAATCTCTATTTTTTTCTGTAGACATAACACGAGGGGTGCTTAATTCACCTTTTGTCGACATTTTCGAGGCGGGCTTTTTCCCTCCCAATGGGCGAAAAGTCTCCAAAGCGAAAAGACCGAGGGGGAATAGTCATTGGTGGTTTCTTCTTTCTCTTTGTTTGGGGCAGCGACTCTTTGTCACTCTTTTTTTTTTGTTGGTTTATTTTTAAATAAAAAAATGGTGTTTGTTGAAGTGTTGGTGCTTGTGTGTAGTTTTTGTTTTTTTCAGATCTTGTACTCATAGCTCTTGCCCTCCTCTCTTTCGCAGTCTGTCACCGGACAGTGCGACAACAATGACAAACAGATGGGTAAGCGTTCCGATAAAACAAAAAAAAAAAGAGCAGAGGAGAAGGAGAGAAGGAACGGTACCGGGAGGATAGTTCTTTCGCTTGTCTTGGTAGTACTGCACCCGGTAATCGCCCTCGCTTGCTTTGTTGTAGGTCACGTAGAGCACCCGCCGGGACTCCTCCGAGAGGTTGGGGGCGGAGCGGTGCGGCACGAACGAGTCGAAAAAGACCAAGTCACCAGGGTTGGTCTCGGTGAGTATCCATGTCATCTTCTCCACTTCCTCCTTGGGCACGGCCTCGAACTTGCCTCCCAACAGTCCTTCCTTGTGTCGGCCAGCCACTACCTCCAAAGCTCCTATGAGAGGCAGTCAAAAAAACAGGTTAGCGAGAAAACCCACAGAGTGAGGACAGAAAGTGGACCGCTCCAAGCCGTTTGAAACAAACGTGTGATAGAGAAAGAAGGAGGGTCGTTTTTGTGTTGACCAACGAACCATTGGCGGCAGTGGCCTTGTCGACGGTTACCAAGGCGGTGATGTGAAGGGTGTGTCCGTAGAGCCACCAGCCGGCGGCGTGGTCCTGGTGCGGCTCAAAGCCCTCGCCTCCAGGGTACTTGAAGTTGATCTTCTCCTTGTAGAGCAGGGCACGCTCGCCGAAGAGCTGGGAGACGAAGCCCAGGAAGCGAGGCGAGTTGAAGAGCTCCATGAACTCGGGGTGGTAGTCGAAAAAGTTCTCTATGCGGTGGAGCAGGCGGGAGCCGTCCTTCAGGGACTTGGAGAAGTACATCATCCACTTGCCGGGGGTCTCTGGCCAGTTGCCAACGTCTGTGGTCCATTGCACGATCTCCTTGACCTGCTCCTCCGTCCAGAGCTGCTCTCGTGGGATCACCAAGAAGCCGTCCCTGTCCCAAGCGGCCAAGTGCTCAGGCGTCAGCTTTTGAAGAAGCTGTTGCGTCTGTTCTTGCTGTTGGTCCATTTTTTGGGGGATGTGTGCGAGTGCGTTCTAGAAGGGGAAGAGAGGCAGAAGGGAGAGAGCGAGGAAAAGTGTGAAGCGTTCGGGAAGGAAAGTTGACAAAAAAAAAAAGGACGAAAGAGGAACGCTCTTGTTTGAAAGGAAGAAGCTGAAGTGAACCGGTCGGGGACTATCCAGTCAGGTCGTTAAGGTAGTCCGATAACTGGCGATTTATCGTTGCCCGTTTTTAACCTCCTGCTCGAAAGATCGCCATTGCCCGCCCATATTTGGAAAAAATATTCCTTCAGCTAGGGTGGGCGAAATTACTGGAAAATCGCCGCTGACAACGGTGTGCCCTCCGGCCTTGCCTCGAGTTGGCAGCCAAATGGACTTTGTTTTCCCGTTCCCTTGTCTCCCAGTTGTCGGATTATTTTCATTATTTTCCCGATCAATAACTGTTTTCAGATTCTCATGCGTTCCTGGAATTACTTTATGCGGTTCCTATTGGGCCATTACCTGAAACTAGGGTAAAGGGTCAATAATGTCCAGGGGACACAAGAGTAGGCTGGTATCTTCTCCGTGGCCTCGTTTTATTCCGTATGAAGTCGCATATTAATCCGGGTCAACCTGTTCAGGTACCTGCTTTCGAAAAACAGCCGAACGACAGGATTGGCAATCCACCCCCGCCCGCCCCCCCCCCCCCCCCTCCCCTGGTGCTGTCGCAGTACTGCCGACCCGAGAGTAGTGAAATGTAAGAGGAAAAAAACCCCGGAAAGTGAAAAAGTCTCATCCATCTTTTGCTTTCACAAGTATGCCATGACCGACGATAACAAGAGGGTACCAATGGACCGCCACAAGATGACGAACAAAAGAATAAGAACCCACAACCAAGAAAGTCCTCGTTTCTTTCTTCCTGGAAGAACTTAGTGATGTCATGATGTTTTAAAAAGGGAAAGCTTACATCATCAGTTACCAACAAAGGAAATTAATTAGTCAGCAGAAAAAAGATAGCCAAAGATGAAAGAAGAAGAGCCGAACAGCGTTTCCTCTTCCTTTTCCTCCTCGTCCAACCTATGTTCCTCTTCATTGTCGCCGATGGTCGCCACCATGGTGCTCATCCAGGAGGAAGACGAACTCGTACTCCAACTACCCCATCGCCTCTCTCTCCTGCAGCAGGTGCTTCTGTCCCGCCCTTCTTCCCCTCCTCCTTCTTTTCTTCCCCTGCTATCCTTTAAGACCTATTGGAACGTTGCTTCGCTTTGTGCATGGGGCCAACCAGAAGGAGAACGAGCGGAAGAGGGGGATGAGTCATGGTCGATCCTGCGGAAGAAGGTCCAAGCGAGACAAGAGGAAGGGCTGAGGGTGGGACCCGCCCAGCAAGAGATCAGCAGCTGGACCTACTTCAAAGAGTTCTTCGTGGCCATGTGGAGGGTGAAAAGGGCGGCCGTGCTCATACACCATCACATGAAGAGCGGGTGGGCGCCTGCCGCTGTCCCGTCGGATGGGACTTTGGGTTTTTCTCTCGATGGGAACATGCTGTTGGAGCAGCTTTCCTGGCTGAGAAATGCTGACCACGTACCTTTGCTTTCCTTGTTGCTCTCTCTCTCTCTCTCTTCTTGTTTTTTTCTTCTTTCTTCCTTTCTTGTAGTTTGATAATATCACATACAACCAAGAACAGACGTTTGGCGAAAAGTTGCTGAAGGAATATCATCAAGGCAGCCCGCTGGTCTTCTTTTGCATAGCAGTAAGCTACTTGGAGCGTGCTCTCGGTGACCTGGGTTTGTTGTGTTGTGTTAGCGTCTATGTTCACAATTTTTCGTTTTGTTGTTGTTGTTGTTCTTCTTCTTCTTCTTCTTCTTCTTCTTCTGCTTCTTTGTTCTTTGTGTTTTCTTTGAAAACTGTTTATTAAAAACATAACAACAGTGTTTTGGAAAAGCCAAGGGCGGGAACGGGTACCACGACGACTAAACGATCTTCTTGTTCATCCTGTTCTTCTTGAGATATTCGGTCCCGATGTGGTATGCTTTCATTCTTTCTTCTTTCTTGTCGTTTCTTTCTTTCTTTGCTTTATTTACCTGCACCAGATATATTTGTTGAGAACAGTAATAGGTCCACCGAGTGGCATCAATCTTCGTAATGTATGTTGGCATGGATTTCTCTCCACACATGAGTTCCACGGGGCATGGGCCTCTCTTTTGCTTTGTCTCGTTTGCTCGCTTGGACATTTCCTTTCTGAACAACCATCTGGTTCTTCTGCTTCTGCTGTTTCGAGCAAAGAAGCAGGAAAAGGAGGAGAAAGAAAAAACAAAGAAAACGGAGAAAACGAAGGCGGTAATGATGACGAAGAAGAGGACGAAGAAAGCGAGATGGAATCCATGTTGTCAGCTGTTTGTAAATGGAGGAAACAAGTGGAAATAGACGGAGAAAGAAGAGAGGCAAGCAATAACGCAACCAAAGAAAAGAAAGGATTAGGAGGAACCAAGAAGCAACAAGCCAAAAAAGGCAGACTTGCTAAGTACCAGGGAGTGTTTCTTGGTCATCCTCGGCGCATGGAACGCATGGATAAAGTGTGGGATGGTTCTATGATTGCTTTGGGCAGTCCTCGTGTTTCCTTACTTGGTACTCCACCTCTCTCTCTCTCTCTCTCTCTCTCTCTCTCTCGTTCTCTCTTCTCACTCCTCACTTCCTTTAAAATGCCCTGCTTGTCTCCGCCTCTCTCTCTCTCTCTCTCTCTCTCTCTCCCTCTACCTCATATTTTCTTGCTTTTGTTTCTTCTGACGAGTATCATAGGAATGCTTCCAAAGAGCGATTTGCTAGAACTTTATTCCTTATTCGAACGAAGCTGGTTTGTATTGCCACAACGAGTAGATCTGTGGAAAGAGGCAACACAAGAATGGTTCTCTATACGGCAAGAGCAATGTAAAGATGATGATGAGGATACAACTACTGCTGAGTCGGAGGAATTGCTACAACACAGACACCATCGCTGCCTCGTTTTGTTGCTGCCTCAATTGGAGCACGGCATTCGGCAAGTTTTTGTCCGTGTCAACAATTGTCCTGATCGTATTTTGACTGCAGGTTTTTATATACTTTCTTTCGCCCGTTCTCTTCTTCCTTCTCCTTCTGATCCTCGTCCTTCACAACGTTCTAATCACTGGATATTCAAACCGAAAAGAACCGGCAACACATTATACAACGCTGGATTTGCTGTTGAGCGAGAAGCTTGAAGATGGCCAGCCTAATCTTCTGTGTCATGAGTTTGGTGCTCCTCTCATGCATGCTCTGCTTGACTTGTTCGAACGAGCTGAAGGACCTCGTTTGAGAATCAAGGTCCGTTTGCTGTTTTTCTTGCTCTTGTTGTGGTTCTTCTATTTGCCTTACCCCCTCTATTACAGTTATCGCACGGAGTTGCTCACAGCGCCTCTCTTAGCAAGCATCTTACTGATTTTCTCTTCACCATCTCTCTCGCTCTTTGTTTTAAATACCTTTCCCCACCTCCTCTTTCTTCTTCTCCTTCTTGTTCTTCTTCTTCTTCTTCTTCTTCTTCTTCTTCTTCTTCTTCTTCTTCTTTGAAAGAGAAGATAAATGAGCATTCTTCACTTGCTGAGAAATGTTTATGGTGGATAGAAAAACGGCCGTACATCTCTTTTTTTCATCCAGTCAGTTTTCTTCACAGAAAGACGCTTCAATGTCGCGAAGCATGGATCTCCCTCAATCGACTCGTCGAGTATGATGTGAACGTCTTTCGAATCGAACAAAAACAAAGAGAAGATGAACACAAGCAACAACGACAACGAAGCGCAGAACTGAACGAAACGAAGCAAGAAAGAACTCAGAAGATAGAAAAAAAGAAGGAAGAAAAAAAAGAAGAGGATGAAGAGGTAATGTCAGATCGGGTGAATGCAATTATTGAAGAAGCAAAGAATTACTTGCAAACCCGTTTTGGCGTTACTCCTCTTCTCCATCATCACGACAACCGAAAGAACAACAAAGAAAGGGAAGAGAAAGACGACGACGACGAAGCAGCGAATAGTGGGCTTGCACTATTGCCAAGAAAAGTCCATCCTTCCAAGTATGAGCTCTGCGTCATTCACCTATTGCACGAGGTAGTATCCGATTGTATCTCTATCATCTCTCAAGTACGTCTTTTCTCTCTCTCGTTCTGATTTCATTTTACCAGTTGTTGTTAAACAAACCGCATAACAGATCGATGAAAGTTACAGAGAGTTGTCCGACTTGGCAATGCATCACAAAGCCAACAACAGCCAACGCAGAGTCTTTGCCAAGCTGCAGCAATATCTTCCGTTCTTCTCCCAACAAATGATCCCGCTTTTCCTCACAATCATCGAGGAGGTGTCGTTTCGTCTGTTTGATGCACCCGCAGCGAAAGAAGACCGCAAAACGGAGGAAGCAACGAGAGAGGAAAGCCAGAAGAACAGCGGTGATGATGACTTTTCAAAGGAACTGTTTGACTTTGTGGGTCGCACGCTGACGAGCATGAACGAGAACCAATGGGTACCATTATCTCTTTCTTCTCTGTCATGTTTGCTCTGTCTTTCGCTATCGGCTCTTTCTCATTCCACTCAAACAACAACAAAAAAAAGGTGAAAGCAAAACAATTGGTGTTGTGTTGGGTGGGCCAAGCCACTGCGGAGGACTCTTCTTTCTTCAGCCTCATCAGCAACCGGGAGCGCCTCAAGTTCTGGAACAACGCTCATCATCGTCTTTCTTTTCCTTCTGCCTCTTCTGCCTCATAACTGTAAGCAAGTATAAAAGAAAAAAAACATCCCCTTTTTTTTTTCTACACTCTCCAAACAACAAAAATATCTTTCTTCTCCGTCTTTCCTCTGTCGCTGTCTCTCTCTTCTTTAGCAAGCACAACCACCCTCTTCCACTGCTGTGCTTCCAGAAAGATCAACGCCCCGTCCACCGGTCCCTCGTCCCGCACCAGATCCCGCTCCAGCCCCAGATCCCGCTCCGGCTCCCGCCCCGTTGTTTGGCTTCATGGTCTTCTTGATCTCGCGGGCCATGGTCTCAAAGGCCTTCTCCACGTTGGTGTTGGCCTTGGCCGAGGTCTCCACAAAGTTCATGCCGAGCTCCTCGGCGAGGGCCCGACCGCGCTTCTCCTCCACCACTCGCTTGGTCTCCAGGTCGCACTTGGTGCCGACCAGCAGCTTGGTCACGTTGTCGCTGGCATACTTCTCAATCTCCCCGATCCAGGTCTTGACGTGGCTAAAGGAGGCCTCGTCCGTCACGTCATAGGCTATGATGATGCCGTGTGCGCCTCTGTAGTAGCTGCTTGTGATGGTTCTGTTTTTTTTTTTTTTTGATTTGTCGATCGATACGTATGATGATTAGATTGGGTTGGTTGTTTGGAGGAAAAAAAGAGAAAAAAACAACAAAAAAAAAAATCATGCAAGGGCTAACATCAAACCAACAGAAAGAACAAACAACAAATCGAAACGATACGACAATGAAAAGGGGAAAAACAAGAGAGAAGGAGCAACAAATTCCAAACAAGAATAATAAAAAAACGACAACATACTTGAACTTCTCCTGACCGGCTGTGTCCCACACCTGAAGCTTCACCACTTTGCCGTCCAGCTCAATGGTTCTGATCTTAAAGTCCACCCCAATGGTGCTGATAAACGTGTCCGAGTAGTCGTCGTCCGCAAAACGCAGCAGCAGCGCCGACTTGCCCACGCCCGAGTCGCCAATCAACAGGATTTTAAAGAGGTAGTCATAGTCCACGGACGCCATTCTTTGTTTTGTTTTTTTTTTTTTGATACCACCCACCACCACAACCACTACTCCAAAATCTAAAAATAAATAGAAAAACAGACGTTGGCTTCTCTCTCTCTCTTTCTTCTCCTCTGCAACAAAACAAAAAAAAAACCCCCACCGCGCGCTACGCTTTTTTTTTTTTTTTTGCTCTTGCTTTTTCCTTTGGCTTTTTTCTTTTGCCTTTCAAAGGAAAGCAAGGCCAAATCCTGCCTATTCGCACCGGGGGAGGAACCCTCATTCGTAAAAAATGTCGACGTGACCTCTCGTCACGCCTTCTTTGGGGTCGGAGGATTTTTTTTTTTTAAGGAATTGTTTATTGGCTATCTAGTGGGTTGAAACCGCTCAACCTCGTAGGTACATACATACAAACGGCACCTCTTACTTGTCCCACTGCCGCAGTGGACAGAGCACTTTGGGAGACACAAAGGTTGCTAGAAATCGCCACCATGTTCTCGGCAGAGTATTTTTCTTGGCTCGCCGGGTGAGGCCAAGGCCAGGCTTGTTGAAATTTTTCGTCGACCACTAAGTGCGGCTCCTTGGAGTCGAACACGCGGCCTTCCCCTTTCTGGCAGGCTATGACCAAATGGTAGACCACTCGGCCATGGGGGTGGGCCCCTCGGAGGTTTTTTTTTTTTTTTTTGGAAATAGTTTATTGGCTATCTAGTGGGCGGGGCCGCTCAACCTCGTAGGTAGAATACCTACGGCACCGCTTACTGGCGTCAATGCCCATCGGGCAGAGTGCGTTGGGAGGCACATAGGTTGCTAGAGATCGCCTGTTACACGTTTTGAAGTTGGGAGGGTGTGGTGGGTGTGAGAGATCGCTTGTTCCAAGTTTTGAAGTTGGGATGGTGTGGTAGATAGGTTGGCTTCCATTGGAGGTGCAAAGGCAGATGTGTCATCCAGGCACGGATTCCGCTGGCAGTCCGCTGGCACCTGACCGGGCTGGCAGGTTTTAGGAGGTCTAACCTCCTGTGGGCTTTTTCGGGAAGGCCGCTCGGTTTTGTTACGAGTCGTCGAGGAAATGCAGTTTTTTGAGTTTCTCATTTCGCTTGAGGAAAATATTGGTCCTGGTGCTGTCGATAATGTGGGTGATGCTATTGATATCTTTGTTTTTGGTGCCGTGTACCGTTAGATAGTAGGGGAGTTCTCCTTTCCAAAAGTCTAGGTTTTTCACTTGTTGTGCCAACAAGGAGGAAATAAGGATGGTTCGTTTTGTTGGTTTTTGTTTTTGTGCGTTTGTTTGCTTGTGTGTTTGGGCTTATATTTGTGTTTGTGTTAGCATAAGTATTTATATTCAAAGAATTAGATGCGAGAGATTCAAGATTTGCAGTTTTGTGTGAGGGGGTTTTTCGTGATTTTTCGTATGGGATGGTGGGGGGCGTGCTTGGAGCTACCCATACACTCAACTTTACCCACAAAAGTCGAGGGCACCCTTCGGATTGACGTGGTTGGGTGTTCCCACGGCACTCGTAAGATTTACATGGGCGAGTGCCCCCATAAAAGGGAGGGGAAGGGTTAACGCCAACGTTCATACCTTCTCGGCACCGCCCACGCAAGTCGGAGTGATCAAATTAGACAGGGGAAAGATAAAGTAGGAAAATCAAAATCAAATCAAAGTTAGTCAGTCGCGCTCTGCTGTCCTTCACTCTCCTCCGTCTTCCGTCTTCCTTCTCTCTCCTCGGAGGATTTTTTGTTTTTTTCTCCGAAGGGATGACGTCAGGTTGCATCGGGGGGACATCCCTTCGAAAAAGAAACCGCCTTGCATGTTTTTTTTTTTTGCCGATGGAGTAGTGCGGCATGTGTCTCACCCCCAGCCTCCTCCTGGTGGTTGAGACAACCAAGTGAGAGAGAACGAGAGAGAAGAGCGAGAGGGCATAATTACTCAAACAACGAACGAACAAACAAACGAACATGGAGCAAACCCTTTCTCGTGTGTGCGTTGTTGTGGGCGTGGGTCCTGGTCTTGGTCGTGCTGCAGCGCAGAGGTAAGGCCCGAGTTTCAAGTTGGTTGTTCTTGTTCCTTTCCCTGAGCCTCTTCCTTGCGGTGAAAAACAAAGATTTGCGAAACAAGGCTTCTCGGTGGCGCTGCTTGCTCGTTCCAAGGAAAAGCTGGAGGCTGTTGCCGACAGCATCAGCCAAAGAGGAGGGCTGCCAAGAGAATCCCTGCTGTGCGTGCCCACCAACGCAACCGACCCTCAGGCCATGGAGCAGAGCTTCAAGACGGTGGTGGAGAGGCTGGGACACCCCGAGGTCATGATCTACAACGCCGGTGCCTACAAAAGAGGAGGCATTCTGGATATAACTCCAGAAACTTTTGAGGTAACTCACCCAAACTTGCCATCCTTTCCTCTCTGGTGTCTCACGTTCCTTCCTTCCCCTCTCTTCTCTTCTTCTCTCTATTCCATCCTACCTTTGTTTCCCCTCTCTCTTTCCCCTCACTTTTTGGTCTCTTTGTTACCGGGCATGAAAAGCAATGTTGGAAGAGCAATTGTTTCGGAGGTTTCCTGGCGGCGCAACAGGTACTGCCTCACATGCTTGAACAGAAACGAGGCACAATTATCTTCACAGGAGCCACTGCCTCGTTACGTGGTGCTGCCAACTTTTCCTGTTTGGTTTGTTCCTGCAGTTGTTTTCACTCGTTCTCTCTCTCTCTCTCTCTCTCTCTCTCTTCCTTGTATCACTGTTGGCTTGCTTAACATTTCCCAACAACAAACGAACAAACCGTACAGTCGGTTGGAAAGATGGGGTTGAGGTCGCTGGCTCAGTCTATGGCAAGAGAGTATGGCCCAAAAGGCGTTCACGTGGCTCACGTCATCATCGATGGGCAGATCGATAACGAATACCAAGTTGGGGTACGAAACCACACCACCCTACGCAAAACCATTCTCACCAGCATTAACATTTGTGCTTGGTCTTTTTGTTCAGGCTCAACCAGATCGTCCTCGCGACTCCTTCTTGAGCTCTGACGCTATCGCGAAGGAATACTGGAACCTACACTCGCAGGATAAGGTAAGGTTCTTGCTTGCCTGCCCTGCAATAACAGCTGGACTGAATATCGATTTTATCTCTATTGCCACAACCAGACCACTTGGACCCATGAACTGGACCTAAGACCATACTCGGAAAAGTTCTGAGCACAAGCACCGAACTGAGACTGCCTGTGTTGGTCCTACCTAAAACTCGGGCATACCCTCTTCTAAAGTTGTACATAATTTCTGCACCAATGGTTGACAAGATTCCTTAAATTTTATTAGTAAAAAAAAACCCCCTTGGGGTTCGGGGCATTACTTAATCCATCGAAAATTCGTCCGATTTTTGAGGTGGACTTTGGTTCTCTTCTCTCCCTTGCTAACGCGGAATCATCGGAAGCAACAACTTCAAAAAAAAAATGAGGGTGCCACTCAGAGCTTCTGCTCTTTTATTTCCTCCGTTCTTGTTCATTTCTCCACTCCTCTGGAGCTTGACGTCAGCTTAGCCTTATAAAGTAAAATTATTTCAATCTCTTGTCCTATTTTTGCCCTATTATCCCGTATATGGCAATTTTCGTTGGAAAGTTTGAAAAAACCCCTCAAAAGAATAAATAAAAGGCAAAAAAAAAGGTAGCGAAACAACAAGGAGGAACGAGAGAAAGGGAGAGAGAGGAGGCGGTCCCCAGGCGTAGCGGCAGGCGGAAGAGAGAACAAAGCAAAGAGAGGACACCACCACCCCGTTGCGTTTTTTTTTTCGGTTCGGTTGGTCGGTGGAAACGGAGGAGCTGTCCAAATAACCAGAGTTGAAAGCCCGTGGGGGAAAAAAACAAACGATAAGACAGCGTGAGAAAGGAGAGCGTTGATTTTTTCTTCAAAAGATTCGCTCTTCGTCTTATTCTTCTCCTCCTCCTCCTCCTGCGTCTTCGTGCTTCTTCTACGCGCCAACACAACGAACAACCACTCGAGGTGGACAAAAAAATGCAGCATTAAATTCTCTTCTACATCAACGTAGCAAACAATCCCCCCCAAAAAATCTTTCAACTTTTTTTCCCTTTCCCTCTCACTTTCCATCCGTCTTCAAAAATTCTTCTTCTGAGTTCTTAAGCTCTCCGCATCTACTAGCAAGTCTCCGATTAGAGGAGGATTATTTTAAACCGACGCGGATAACAAACAGATCTCAACCTCATCTCCACTCTATTCCTTTATTTATTTTCTGCTTCTCTCCTTCCTTACTTTTACATTCTTCCGTTCACTCTACTCCTTTCTTGTCGTTATTTTTTCCTTCTTCTTCTCTGCTTCGTCCTCAATCTACATTCTACGACCCCTTTGACACAAAAAAAAGCAATCGATCGAAACCAAAAAAAAAAACATCAAAAAAAAAGACTAAAAAAGACAAAAAAATGGCCAGTTTATTTGAACTTCAACACTCGACGACCTCTTTTCCTCATCATCAGCCCTTCTCTAGTGGTGGTAGCGGTGGCAGCTTGTACGGCTTGTCAGGAAGCTACGGAGCAATAGGAGGAGCAGCTGCAAGCGGAAGAGGAGTGGGAGGATCTGGTGCCTTTGTGCGGAACTCCACTGCTTCTTCTCAGCTGCTCCTACAGCAGCAGCAACAACAACACTCTGCTCCAATGCAGGCTCCTCTTCATTCTCAAAAAAAGCATTACCAACAACACGAGTTGCAACAACGCACCCAAAACCACCAACCTTACTACGGATCCTACTCTGCTGTCGGTGCTGCCGCAGACCCCGCCGCCAATAATAACAACAACCACGGTAGCGGGCACCAACAGCAGCACTCATACGGTCATTCTTCTACTCTAGCTTCTTCTCTGTATCAACAACAGTCAACAGCCCAGTATCCGCTGAACAAGAAGAGCAACAGCACTGGCAGTTACTTCAATGGCCGTAGGAACAAGGAAGAGGGAGAGGCTGTGAAGAGGAGCGAATACAACCTCTTCCCTTACTCAGCCTACTGTCCGGTGCTTTCTCCTATTCAACAGCAACAACTGCTGCAGCAACAAGCACCACAACAACCGTACAGCTGCCTTGCCTCCTCCTATCATCAACAACCTCCTCAACACCACCACTACCTCTCTGCCAGCAGCTCCCAACAACAGCTTCCCCCTTTTCCTTACTTCTTTGCCCAACCATCTCTCCTCTCCGCCTTTTACGCTCTGCCGGACTCCTCTTCCTCCTCTCTCTTCTCCTCGTCGTGTGTGGCGTCTGCTACGACCAATCCCTCTTCCTGTTCGGCTCCTCCGCATCATCAGTCTGCATCTGGCCATCTCTCGATGTATGTTGGCGGCTTTCCATCTTCATCGTCATCATCGGCAATAAGGGATGAGATGACAAGCGCTGTAGAGACGGATGGCGTGCAGAGGAGTAGTTGCTCTTCCTACTTTGCGGATTCTAATGATAGCCGTCAATCGTTGGCCTCGTTCCATCCTCATCGGCAACAACAGCAACAGCCGCCCATGCCTCCAACAAGAACAACAGCGAACCTCTCGCGCACTCGAAGCCTAGAGTTTGTTACTTCTCACAACAACAGCAATAGCAACGAGAGCGGTGGCTTCCACCAACGCACCTATGATGCTGCTGCGTACTATTGTAACGATGATGGTGATGACAACGTTCAGCACGTTGGCTCCCATGTTCATCCTCATCAGCGACAACTCGTCCCCGCTACAGTTCCTTCCACTTCGCGCGGCGATATTACGATGAAACCACAACAGCAACACCTTTCTTCGTCAAGGCCACTCGCTGCCAACAAACCACTGTTTAGCGACAGTGGTCATGGAGCTGAGTCTCCTTTGGGGTACATGATGACGACAGCGGGCCTGTTACAGGTCATGCAAAAGAGCGCGTTGGCGGTGGCAACGGGTGGAGTTGGAGTCCATCCCGCTTCTTTCTTGTCATCATCATCTTCTTCTCAACCAGAAAGCAACACGTATTTCAGCGGTTGTGATGACTTTGACAACAACGGCACCTTTGTCGCTGCTTCTTTGCAACACCAACAGCAAGGACAACATCAGCACAGAGGAGGAGCCCCTCCTCAGCAATCGCTTTACCACTTCTCTCACGAGGAAACGTTTGCACCGATGTTTGGCCCGTTGGCAGTAGGAGGAAGAGGAGGAGCGATGGAAATGGCGACGAGCAGTAACGAAGAAGAGGCCGTTGCTACTTTCTACAATCCTTACTCGGACCTTATGATGACGTCTTTACAACCGACTCATCCTCATCACCAGCAGCAAGCTAGAGGAGAGGCCTGTTCTTCTACTTCTTCCTCTTCTTCGTTGGCTCGCAGTCGTCGTCACTCCGCCTACAATGACAATAGCGATGACGAGGGTTGCGCCATGCTCCTTGCCTTCGAAGACCTTCAGCAACATCAGCTGTCCCTCTATGGCAGCAACGCAGGCGCAATGGCGGCACCAACTCATTCTGACCAGCAACCTATGCACCCTTGCTTCCCTGATTATCCAGCTTCTGCTTATGCTCAACTGCCACCTCTTTCGCTGTCGTCATCACAACAGCAACCAAGTCTTCATCAATTGCAAAGAGGAGGGACAGTGGTAGTAGCAACAGGAGGAGCGATAGGAGGCGATCATCACTATACTGCTGCGCATCCTTACAGGGTCTCTCCTTCTCCTTCTCCCTCGCCTTTGGGCAAGAGTCTTTACAGTTCACCAAGGGCGGAGCAAGAAATACTTCGCCTCCTACAGGATATCACCACGATGGCGAGGAGAAACTGGTTCTATTCCTCTCCTCTTCCGTCTTCTAACAACCACAAGAAGCAACAGAAGCGATCTATTGTGCACTCTTCACCTTCTTCTTTCTTCTCCTCCCCTTGCAACAACGACCCCCACTATGTTGCCAGTGGTTCTGGAGAGAGACATCTTCGCAGTTGTAGCGAGAGCGGAAGAGCACGTTCTGCCCCTTGCCTCGCTCGCTCTGCTCCTTCTGCTGCTCATCAACAACAATATCAGCACTTTCTTCAAGAAGAGGATGACGCTTCTGTCTGTTATTGTTGTGGAGATTCTATCTTTTGGAATCCTTCCCAACAGCAACCTCAATCCTCCTTTTGTGGTTCTTGCTCTTCTCGCGCTTCTTCTCCCTCTTCTGCATTCATTGACGCCATCGAACAACATGAAGACGGAGAAGATCAACTCGACGACCAACTCGAAGAAGTTTCTGGTCCTTCTCTGGAGGAACAAATCCGAGTGCCACTCGAAGTGCTCTACGTCTTCCTCTGCTCCTGGAAGATGAAGCACTTTTTGCTGCCTTCCATGATCTATGTGGAGCGATACATCCGCAGCGTTGGCAAGTTGGACGCGGAGCATATCTTTGAAGTCTTCCTCACCAGTATCATCCTCACCGTCAAGTACTGGTGCGATGAGAGTGTGAGTACCGTCACGTACTCCAAGATCTTCAACGTTCCCAAGAGCTATATCGTCCAAAACGAGGCTAACTTCTTGGCCGCCATTGACTTTCGCTTTGGGTTGACCACTGGGGACATATTGGAGTTTAAGGCTCGTTTGAAGAGCCAACTACCGCAATCATCGACGTCTTCGTCTTCATCTTCTTCGTCTTCTTCATCTTCTTCATCTTCTTCTTTTTATGCTTCTTCAGGAAGAATGCCTTTGTGAAGCGAGCAAAGAAACGAGAAAGCAAAAAAGCAAGAAGAAGATCTAAAAAGAACAAGACAAAAAAAAACAAAAAAAAGACAAAAACAATAGAACAAAAAATAGACAAAAAAAGAACAAAAAAAAAAGAAAGAAAAAAGAACAGAGTCTTTCCGTGGCAAACCATACGGTGAAGAAGACCGAAAAAACAACTGAGTGCCTTGATTGCTGTATGAAAGCCTATTCTCTTTTTCTATAATGCCGGCCGGTGTACATACTTTCAAACCCTTTTTAATTGCCTGCCCTGTACGTTCTCTCTCTTTCTGTGCTGTCTTCTCGCTCTTCTCTCTGACTGATCTCTCTCCCTCCCTTCAACATTCCATCCTTCTGACTAATTTCTCTTCTCAAAACCAAAATAGCCGCAATGCACCAAACGCCAGCTTCCCAAAAAAAAAAAAAAAAAAAAAACACACCACACAAACCAACCACGTTACTTCTCTCGACTGAGACCTTTCCATGTGGAACATGCAACACATTTCGGGAGAAGTGCCATTTCTTTTTTTAAAAGGAGAGACAACGATGCTTTCAAAGAAGAACGGTTTATCTCGGAGTTGGCTTGGATACAAAGACCAGAGGAGGAAGAGAGCTTGTTCATTCCAGCCTCCCTTCCTGTTTCTGCTTGAGGCCCACCAATGTACCAATTTTTTCTCCAACAATTTAACAAGCACGAATCTCTCCTCAATCTCTTTTTGACACCGGTGTGTGTTACACCTTAACGGAAACAAGGCCAAAAAATAATACCCGTGTTGTTTCTACTTTTTTCCTGTTCTTCGGTCATGCCCTATTTTGCGTACCGATGCAATATCTTTGGAAAAAAAGAAAGAAGGAAAAGCAGCACCCCACCTTGATGGCGCCAGATGCTGCGGCAGAGGTAAGTGAGCGAGATAGGTGGGAGCATTAGATTGATTCAATCTGCGACCCTTTATCTTGTCCTACAACGTGTCAGGTCGCGGTACCTTAAATATTTTAAGGCGAGGAGGAGCCGGGAAACGCAGGTCGTGCACCCGCGTTTACAGAAATTTCGATTAAAAGTCCGGTTGAGAATGGCATGTGCAGGCCCATAAATGGATAAATATACCCTAAAAGGAATGTTCGTAAGATTATGGCGTTTGAATTGCACCAATCCGCGTCAGTCAAACAGACGCGTCAACAGCACCAAAGCCCGGAACTCCTTGTGCTCGTCGGAACAGGATTCTCCTCACACGCGTAGTCCAGTTTGCGGAAAAATTCTCTGTCGGTTCTGGGTTTTCCTTTATTTAGGAAACGAAGCCGATTCTCAGTTTCTGTTCTCTCAATCTTGTGCGATCTTCCGGAGCGGGGCTTCTTTCAAAAAATAAATAAACTCGCAACTCCTTTGTAGGAGGCCGAAAGCGTAAGCATACAACCTGTAAGTCGAACCTTTCGAGGTTGGGAAGAGCGAGAAAACCCCATAAAAGCAGAAAACACCCCAATCCTATAAACACAAGATAGAGCAAGATTATGGGCACGAGAGACGACACAATAGACGGATGAGAGAACAGCGGAATCTGCAGAAAACAGATAGCAAGTGGTGCGAGGCCAACGCTACATTTTTCACACCACCACAAAGAGGAACTCCGATTTTTATTCTATCCATTATTTTGTTTCGAGAAGCCAACACCTCCCCACCACGCTTTGCTGCCCTTCCTTCTCTTTCCAACCACCAAGGAAGAGAACAAGGCAGCTTCTTGTCTCCTTCCCTCCAACGACCACTTTAATTATTATTTCCATTATTTTTTTTTATTGCGAGAGTTTGTTCTTGTTGGGGACCAACAACCAAACACCACACCGAAGCAGTGGTTTCCCGACGTATCCTCCTGGATCATCCTCATCTTCATCATCCCCCTCATTCCCTGCTCCTCACTGCTTGCTTTTTTTTCCTCCCACTGCATCCAACGTTCTACTTATTTGGTTTGCTTTGGTTGAGCCTCAAGCAACAAACAAACAAACAAACCCGGAAATAACGATCCTCGCCTCGCTTCATACCACTTTGGTTCACCACCTCTCCTCGGCTACCACACAGCCACCACACAACAAACCAAGCCACCGAATCCCCCTCCCAAGCAGCTGGGTGCTGGCACAAAAAAGGAGAAACAAACCGACCCCCACCCACCCAGGAGAGGAGAGGAGGAGAGGAGAGGTGAAGGGATCGGTTGTTGTGAGACCAACAACAACAAAGGTATGTTTGGGGGAGGAGAGGGGTGGTGGGGATTCGCCTATCAGACGCCAGCCTCAGGATCAACCAGCACCCACGACCTCCAAAGCATTCCCAACCTCACCGACTTGTCGCGACACCACCTCCAACGGCATCCTCAACCACCACCACCACCATCATCAACGGATGCGCCATCGAGGACGCTCCTGATCAACGACCATAACGCCATGACCCCGCATCAGTCCGCCTCGCCTCATCAACTCAACAGCCGCGACGTCTCTTTTGTGGAGCAGCACTACCCACCGCATTCCTCCTCGATGCCAACGACCCCGCTCTCCACCATGCCGGATGGACGTCTTCATCCCCACCCTCGTCATCACTCCTCGCCTGCTCAACTGCAGCGCCCGCTCCATCCCCAGCATCCGCCGACCGGCAGTGCTGCTGCTGCTCGAGGGTATGGCTCTCTATCCGGCCCATCCTCCTCATCCTGGATGGAGAGAGAGACTCACTCCATGGTACGTGTGGGGTTAGGAATGTTTCGTCTTTTTTTTTTCCGTCCGTTATTTTATTTTTTTTTTCCGTTTTCTTTCATCTTTTTTTCTTTTCTTTTCTTTTTCTTTTCACCTTTTCACCAACACTATTGACCCAACAGGACGCGGCGCCTCTGCGGAACTATGGCTTGCCCATTGTGGAAAGCGAGACACAGCTCTTCCATGAGGAAGAGGACAACGAATACACCTTTGCTTGCGATCAAGTGCGCCTCTCCCTCTCATCTTCTTCATCTTTTCTGTTTTCACTGTATGGTTTCCCCCCTCTCTAACCAATCTCTTCTTCCCTCTCCTTTCTCTCTCTCTCTCTCTCTCTCTCTCTCGCTCTCCTTTCGAAGGCGGTAGAAATAGCCCACCAGGTAATACAACTGGCCGCCCTCGCCAAGAACAGACGACTGACAGCAGCGCAATGCTCCTCGATGGAAAAACAGATGGAAGAGCTGGAGCACTGCGTGCAAACCATCGTCTCTCCCATTCTCAACCCCTTTTCCTCTTCTTTCAAAGTATTTGCCTCTCTCCTTTATCTTCTTCCCTCTCTTCGTCTTTCTCTCTTCTCTCTCTCTCTCTCTCTCTCTCTCTCTCTCTCTCTCTCTCTCCCCTTCTCTATTTTTTGCTAAGCTTTTCGCTTTCTCTTTAACCACACTCAAAACACAGACTGAGATGAAACCAAGAGACTCTGCCCCTTACTGCTCCACCAAAGAGACGTTGGAGCTTCGGACCAAACTCATCCGCGCCCAACAAAGCCTCCAAAAACAGAGAACAAACCCTTCTACCTCTGCCACAGCATCAACAATTACTTCTGCCAACAAAACAAAGCATCGACGGAAAAGACAAAGTCCTGCAGAAAGAGAACGACGAAAAAGCTCTGCAAATACCTCTCCTACAATGTATTCCCCCTCTAGTCCTTCCGAACAAACATCACAGCAACCGATGTTGATAACCTCTACCCGAGGAGACTCTTCTTCATCAGAACATCATAAAAGCAACAAGAACAACAAATCTACATTTTATCTTCGGTGGAAGAGCTATTCCGTTGGCGAAGGCCCTTCCTCTCCCACTTCTCTTTCTTCCTCTCAAACTGGCAGTAACAACTCCACAAGCAAGGGCAAACGAAAAAGTTCCAGAGGAGAATACCGCAACGAGGGAACCGGGAATCTTCCTACCTCTTCTTCATCTTCTCGACAAAGTTCGTCATTGAGCAACGTATTTGCGGAAGAAGTAGAAGATAGAAGTAGCAGTTCATTTGCAGAGGCGAATGAAGATGTCTATTCAACTGCTCCAACAGAAGGGACAGATAGAAGAGTAAGAAGAAGAAGGAGCCCAGATATATCAAGTACTTTTGATGGTGGAGACGAGGCCAATAGCGAGGAAGATGAACAAACCACGAGAAGGAACCATGTGGAGCAGCGGTTCTCTCGTCCTATCTCACCTGAAAAGGAGCGACTCACCATCGATTACTTGTTGAATCACGACTCTTCCTCTTCATCATCTTCTTTTGATCCTTCCGCTGCTTCCTTCACAAAGCATTAAGCGAGAAGAAGAACCCTTTTCGTTCTTTTTGTTATTGTTATTATTTGAATGAGAGAAAGAAAAAAGATTTTACTGCGTCACAACAGTGTTCGTTTGCTTTGTCGCATTTCAACAGCTTGGTCGAGAGCTTGAAGGATTGGTGCGAGCACTTTGGCGTAGATTCCTCTCTTTTGCAAACGCTCTTTTTGGATGTCATCATACAGTTTTCCGATCGAATTTGCCACTCGCGTCACTTTGGTGAGTGGAACAAAAGTGAGAAGAGAGAGAGAGAGAGAGAGAGAGAGAGAGAGAGAGAGGAGTAAAAGGATTGAAGAAAGAAACCTTTATCAGCGAGAGCTTTGGAGGTGATGGGATAAGATCCCCAAAAGTGCCGCAGTAACTCATTAGCCCGAGTGAAATTTGCAAAGAGCTTCCGTTTGTCCTCCTCTGAAAGCTGCTCCATTTGGTGCGCCAACTGACCTCCCTCTTCTTGCTGTTCGCTGCTATTGTTATTACGGTGATGCGTTCTGTCTTTGGCAAGCTTTCCGATGTCTAACACAATGTCCATCGCTACTTGGCTGGGAATGAATTTAGGTTGTTTGATTGAAACTGAAGCAGCTGAAGAACTGTATGCTTCTTCTTGTTCTTTCTCGTTCTCCTTTTTCTTTTTCTTTTTGGATTTGGGAGGAGGAGGTGGCGCGGGTGCGTTCTCCTCCAACCAATGTCTAAGTTCGTTGCTCCACCACTCCCAGAGTTGCTCTGGTGTGCTCTCGCTCTTGTTTCTCATTGTTAGAAATAGAAAACGAAAGGGAGAAAGAGCAAAGAGAATAGAAGAGCATAGAGAAAAGAAAATGTGCGTACATCACTATCACCAAGGATCCCAGTCGAAGTATGACCTTCAAAGTACCGTCTTTGGTCGGTGATGTTCAATTCCACGACTTGTTCCTCTTTGCGCTCCTCCAATTCTGTCCACTCGGTGCTTTGCTGCACCACTTGTTTGTTTAGCGATGCACCATGATTATGATTACGACCATCCTTTGCTGCTTCACGAATACCATTTTCTTTGTTGCGTTGTGGTGGTGGAGAAACACTTCGCTTCTTTGCTTCTTCCTTCTGTTTCTCTTTTTCTTTCTCCTTCTCCTCTTCTTCTTTCATCTTGTCTTGGAGCCGTTTTGCGAGTTGACTGTTGTTAGTAGCTGAAGAGAGCGAGGAGGACGAGCCACCACCTGAGAGGAGAGAGCGATCCGTGCCGAGAACCAAAGCGCCATGACGGTTGTAGCGACGAAGGAGAGTGAGAGCACGTGAAGCTTTGGGTGCTGTCGGACCTACAACAGAGTCGCTAACGTTACCATAGCCATCCTTTTATATTGGGTTTTGTCAGTGATGTGAAAAGTTAAAAGAATAGAAAGTTGAAGAGGAAAGGGAAGGAGTAGCAGAGCCGCACATCAGTGATGAGAGTATCTCTTGCTAGAGCCAAGTTCGAGGTAATTTCTACGTGCTTTACTTTTGCCCCTAATCGTGCAGAATCTATTCCAAAAGAAGGAAGAGTTTTGTGTTAAGTCTTCATCTCTCTCTCTCTGTCTTTTGTTTTTCTCTCTCTGTCTCTCTCCTGTCTCTCTCTCTCTCTCTCTCTCTGTCTCTCTCCTTTCTCGCGTTTCTCTTTAAACCATTGCCTCACCTTCTTGAATCAATTCATCATCCTCTTCAGCGCAGCCAGCAAACACCTCATCAGCACTATATACCGAAGAGTCCATCACTTCTTTGGGACGGCCCGAAGCGGAGGAAGAAGCAGAGGCAGAGGGAGCCGCCCCCTCTGCTCTTATGAAAGTATTGACTTTGAAAGTACTTTGTCCAAAACTCAGTCTCACTGAGCTTATCGGGAACCCATTCCTCATAAGCCTTTTTCACTGCGGGATACTCCACAAAGATCTGGCGAATGACGGTCGGAGTGAGGCGGTAGTGAACGGCGTTGCAGGTCTCTAGAGCTGGTTTCACGTCAGCCAACAGTTCGGAGGACATTCCACGTTGTTGTTTTGCAACGCTTTGTGCTTCTGTTTCTAACATTTGCTGTTGTTTTTTTTAAAGTTATGTTATGGACGAAGAAAGGAGAGAGAAGAGAAGAGAAGCAAGAGAGAGAAGAGAGAGAGAGAGAAGAAAGCAAGCGAGAAACCTTACGACTGCTCCAAAACTCTTCCTCAGAGATGATACCAGAAATAACGAGCTCGTCGTGCAAGGCCCGCAGCGTGTCGTTTCCCGCCAACAACGCAGCCCTCTGCTTGGCCTCCTCCAGCCGTAACTTGGCCTTCTCCCCCACTCTCTCCACCATGGGCTTACCCCTTTGCCGTTGTTCCTCCATGCGCGCCTTTTTCGTTTGCTGTTGTTGGTTGTTCTTCCTCTGCTTTTTCCATCACTTGCATCAGATCCATTTCTAATTTCGTAGCTTCTTCACTGTCTTCCTCTTCTCTGGTTCTCTTCTTCTTGTTCACCTCTTCTTCTGCTTCTGCCTCTTCTTGCGCCAACTTTTTGTGAAGGGGAACAAACTGAGCGATCAGGTCCCGAAAGCCGTCCCTCTCCCCAAAGGCGGACTCAGGACCCAGCCGGGAGGTGAACTCAAAGACGCGGCCAAAGGTCTTCTTCTTGCGGGTGGTCCTCTCCCGCACGTTGGGCTTCTTCTTGCTCTCCTCCTCGATCCGCCTCCGCTCGTCCTCCTCCGTCATGACCTTCATGTAGAGCGGCGGGGCGGCCGACTTGCTGACGAAATGGGAGTGCAGGTCCTTGAGGGGGATTTGGACCATCACTTCGTTGGTGGCGGCGCGGCAGAAGATCAAGCGGTGGTTGGTGAGGATGAGGGTGCCGTCGCGCTTCTGGTGCTTGGCGTCGCTTTGGAGAACGACCTCCTCGCCTTCGTTGAGCTCGAGAGCATTCATCTCTTTCTTGTTTTTTTTTTTTTTTTTCTGTTGACGTCAGATATCAGCTTTTTAAGAGATGAATGACGTCCGTTCTGTTTTTTGTTGCTTGAATTTCCGGGGGAAATTTCAGAGTTGGAAATTTGGTGGAAAACCCGCCCAAAACGAACCTATTAGTCTGTTTTTTCATGTCGACATTTAGGAGTCGACAAAAATATTGCTCCCTGGTCGGGATAGGAGCTCACGGCTTGTACTTCTTCTCGAGCGTTGTGCTCCTTCTCTTCCGACGTGGCTATCGATTTTGTTTCGTCTGGTTGTTTCTCTCCTTCTTCTTCTTCAGTGAGCAAAATCCTATTTTTCTTTTGTCAAGTGGGAAGGGATGCAAGCAGTGATGGATTTCGGCAACAAACGATCCACTGCCATTGGCTGCTCTCGCTAAAGTCTTGAAAGAGGGAACGCTGTGTAACGTCCTCTTTGAGACAATGCAGGCCTAAAGCTTTCGCTCGGCTCGTGAACTCGGCTATTCCCTGGTTTTATTTTGTGTTAGATAAGAAAAGAAAGAAGAAGGAAAGAAGAAAGAAAAAGAAGAAGAGAAAGTGAAATGACGGAAGAGAAAGAGAAAAGGAGGAAAATGAAACTGAAAGATAAAAGTTAGAAAAAAGGGTAGAAAGCATTACAAGGCGGTTGCGATGGGTAACTGTGTAAAATAGACCCTGCTCCGGATGAAGATAGTGATGAACCACGTCGGCCAAATGCATTGCTGATGTTTTGTCGTAGATGAGAGCAGATCCCATTATCACCTCGAAACGGCCTAAGTCAGGAACTGCAACTGGAGAGCGGTGATACTGTTCAGAAGCAGTTTGTTGCTCTTGCCGTTGAATGATGCTCCAATCCAAATTTCTTTTGTTGTTCAAAAACTAGAGTTGGAAGGAGAAGCATAAGAAGAAAGCGAGCATTACTTACATTACTTGTACATTATTGTCTCGAAGGTTATTCAAGCTCAAATTGTATTGAATGTCTTCCACAAGCTGAATATATCAAGACACATGAGAATCATCAACACGGACATTCATGAAGACGAAGTATTCACCGCATCCACCAATTGCTCGTGTTACTTTACTACTTGCTTCATCAACAAGTACAAGGAGAAGGACAAGAAGCAGAAGAAGAAGAACAAGAAGAAGAAGGGGGGGGGGGGGGGGGGGGGGGGGGGGAACAAGAAAACACAAAGAAAGAAGAAAGAGTACCTTATCGACGCAGTCAGAAATGACTATTTCACGGCAGTAAGGAGCAGCCAAAATGCCGACCAGGCCTACTCCAGCTCCCAACTCCAACACTCTTTTTCCTTCCAACAAGTTTTGACGTGAATGCCACCACCTGTAAGTAGTAATGAGAAAGCTATGAAAAAGGAGAACATACAAAGAAAAAGAGAGTAAAGAAAAATGACCGAGCAAGAATGATAGCAGATTCCCATATCTTCCAGCCAACACCAACGTTGTCCATGTGATCAACGCATATCCGAATCACTCGCTCGTTTCTCACCATTTCATCCTTACTGCTTCCGTCTTCGACGCTATCATTTGCTGAAGAACCGACAAACCGAAACGTTCGTATCTTATTTGTTGCTGCATAATGGATAGTCAGGAGTCAGTTATTTTTTGAGGTTTAGAAGAGCGGCAGAGAAACGGACCTGGCGCTTGTAAAAGATTAAGAGCTTCCATAGCTAAGCTACAAACCTCGTTATTGGTGCTGGAAGAAGAAGAAGAAGAAGAAGAAGAAGAACAAGAACAAGAACAAGAAGAAGAAGATGAAGAATTGCTACGAGCGAGTTTGTTGAGAATAGGGAAACCACCAGCGTCTTCCACTTCGTTTTTTATGTCCTCTGCATTATCATAGAATGTTCGTAATGACTAACTAGTAACAAAGAACGGGAGAGAGCGGAGAGCAGAGAGAAAAGAGGTGAAGCGAACCAGCGGAAGCACACGCCACGAGGGCAGTAAGCGCAGCTTTCTTAATGGCAGCATCATTGGAGGAGAGCAGGCGGATCAACGCCGGTACCAACAACAACGTGTCCCTTGCTTCATATATGTTGTTCTCTTTTTGTGTTTGCGTGTGAAGAAGAAAGATGAACGAAGAAGAACGACAAGAAAGAAAGAAAGAAGAAACAGAAGAGCAACAGTCAATACTCCATTGCAGAACGAAAAAAAACAAAAAAGAGTAGCAACCAAGTCGGCTCCATCGGACGATGGCTTCGGTGGCAGCAACAGCAACGCCCGGTTCCTTGGCTCCGAGTTGATCGATGACCTTTCTCAAACCCTCCGGCCTTCTCATGTCCTCTTCATGGCATGCCTTCTTGTGGTTGGGCTCCTCCTCCTCCTCCACCTCCATTTTCTCTTTTGATCCGATCATTTTTTTGTTTTTTTTTTTATTTATTGGGAAGATATCAAATGAGCAGCACTTGTGCACCAATCGAACACATTTCCGTTTGATTTTTTATTTTTTTGGTTTTGGATTGGTTGAGGTGTTAGAATTTTTGTTGGCTAGATTCTAATTAAGGTTCTCAGGCCCAACCAATGGTTTTTCATAAGATGCTATATTAAAGGAGCAGATCAATAAAAAGACCGAAACGATAGAATTAGTGTTGTAATTAACATTGGAAATGAGTCAATAACGCACCGAAGGAGAAGGTGTGCTGGTATACGCGGAGTTCGTACAAGCAAAAATGATAAGCGGAAAAGCAAGTGTTTCAGCAGCCCCAATGTTGCCGCTGCGGACGTTTCTAGTTCTTTCGCTGGTGGTGATAAAAGCTCTCCTCACATGCAGCGGCATCGACGGACAGCGGATTGGGCTGCTGACCACTGAAGTGGACCCGCGCTACAGAGCGGACGTGACGCTGCGGTTGGAGGAAACAGGGCGGTTCGAGAGCATCACCTACTTGAACGTGAGCTCCCTCCCGACCTTGGAAGAACTTGTGCAAAACTTCGAAGCCCTCCTCGTTTGGTCCGGCCTGGCTTCAGACTACCCTATCGTTCAAGTGGCACCCTTCCCCAAGCCGGAGGAGTTGGGAGACTTGTTGCAGGGCTACGTGGAGCAAGGCAAGGGCGTAGTGCTTGCTGCAGCTGGCTTCAACGGACCGACCGGCCTCGAAGGAGCTTTTGTCACTCATTCCTCCGTTGTCCTGCCCCAGAAAGCTGGTGAGGTCACGACTACTCCTGGCGGAGGAGGAGGACGTAGAAAGCTTGGCGTGGTGCACTTGCCGGAGCATCCCACCATGCTCAACGTCACCTCCTTTGGAACCGGCGGCGAAGCCCTTCGCGCCAACGTTCTACCTGCTCAAGTGGAGAAGATGGAGGAAGGGTCCTACGTGGTGGCTGACTATGACGATGGGGTGGTGCTGATGGTAGTTCGCGATGAAGTTGGTCCCAACAAGAGCAATCGTGTGGACCTCAACTTCCATCCTGTCACGGAGCTAAGAGGTACGGAGGATCTTGATGCACCAGGACGCGGCAACGGTGGTTGGAATAGGTCCACAAACGGAAGAGAGCTGATGGCCAATGCTTTGTTTTATTCCATGAGTGGTATGTATGCTCGGCCTATCTTCCTGCCTCAACATCACTTAAACGAACGCATAACAGGGTGCGGGTCGTTTGCTCCTCAACCGCTCGCCATCGTCTCATGCAGCGAGGCAATGAGCGCAGAGAAAGAGGAGACAGAAATAGAAGTGCCTGATTTCACTACCTCCACTTCTCTTCGTGTGGTGGGCACTTGCCATAGTCCCATCAACATCACCCAAACCCCTCCGCCGGGCACCCTTCTTGCTGCTGGTCTGCACGACGTCATAGTGAAGGTGGAGGATGCCCATGGTACGCGGGTCCAATGCACCACAAGCTTCACTGCCATCAAACTAGACCCCGCTTCAAGCAGTGTCAGCAATGAGGAGAGCTCAAGTAGTGGTAGCAGCGATACGGGTTCTCTTTCTCTTTCTTTCTTTCTCTCTCTCTCTCTCTCTCTCTCTCTCTCTCTCTCTCTCGCTCTGTCTCCATTTCTTTTCTTTGGCATGCTCCTTTGTAGGCTAATCTTTATGCATGAAGACACAAGTGAACGGAATACGGCAGACGGTGACAGCAACCTCCCTCTCACCTTGGGCCTCAGTCTGGGTCTGCCCTTGTTGTTGATCTTGGTGGCGGGCGTCGTGGCGGCAGTGCTGCTGAGACGAAGGACCATGGCGAAAAGGAGAAGAATGCAGAAAGACCTGGAGGAAGGAGGAGAGAACATGTACCAAAGGAATCCCATCCAACCAAGCAAGCATTCAAATCGCGCAAGACATGGAGGTGGAGAAGACAGAGGACTGGGTTTCAGTTGGAACATTCAATTCTCTGAGTTGACATTCGGCGAAGAGATTGGGCGAGGGTATGTATATGCATTTGCTTTCTTATATGTGTTTCTTTCTTGCCAATTCTTTCTTTCCTGTCGTTCCTTGTGGTTTGTGTCTTTCTTGTATTTTCTTCGACGCCGTTTCTTTCTATTCTTCCTTCTTTCTTATTCGCGTTTTTTCAGAGGGTTTGGCGTGGTGATGAAAGGAAAGTGGAGAGGAACACCCGTGGCAATAAAACAGGTACTCGCTTATTCTAGTTTATGTTTGCTATCTAATCTGATTGTTTGCTAGATTCTTGCCAAGCACAATGATGAGTTGGAGCAGATGCGAAGCGAGATGGAGATCATGCAGTACGTTTGCGTCTATTCTGATTCTTTCGGTTCTTCTACCTTAAGCTTTCTCTCTCTCTCGCTCTCGCTCTCTCCCTTTCTCACAATGATACAGAAACCTGCGTCCACATGGAAACGTGCTTCTCTTGTTGGGAGTGTGCGAAGACGATTTCCACAATCACTACGTGGTGACGGAGTTCATGCCCAAAGGAGACTTGAGACATTTCCTCATGTCGGAGGAAGGGGAGGCAATAGTGAACTACAAGATGATGGTTCAAATGGCCAGAGAGATCGCGGTGGGCATGTCCCATCTCCATTCGGAGGGCATCATTCATCGCGATTTGGCTGCTCGCAACTTGTTGCTCACCGAGGAGTTGACCATCAAGATAAGTGGTATGTTCACCGCTCTGTTAACATGTTGCCCGTTGTGTTGTTGCTTATTGTCGTCATGCCCAAACGGTGAGACTTTGGATTGTCGCGGCTGAAAAGGGACACGGAGACCGATGAGCAAACAACCAGGTCCGAAGTGGGTCCCTTGAAATGGTACGGTTCTCCAAATGATGTTGCTCATGTTTTTTACAAAACCATTTAACCTGGATTGCAGGATGGCCCCAGAGAGCATATCCCAACAAACCTACTCCCAAAAGTCGGACGTGTGGAGCTATGGGGTGGTCTTGTGGGAGATCGTCAACTTTGGAGAGGAGCCTTATGCTGACCTCTCTCTTGTTCAAGCTGCCATCGCCGTGGTTGATAAGAGTATGTATGCCCTCTCGCATGTGTTTTTATTTTGTTTCCTGAAACGAGTCTGCTATGTTTGTCCAAAAGGAGCGACGCCGGAGATCCCGGAGGACATTCCGGAGGTGCTGAAAGGCATCATGAAGGCGTGCTGGCAATACGACCCCAAGGACCGCCCCACCATGGACGACATCGTCTCCATGCTCTCTCCTCCCTCCAAATGATGTCTCCAACGTTATCACAATGTCGTGAATGAACAATGTATAGCCTTTAACTTTTTTTTTTGAGGATTTTCCTCAAAGCTTGGTACAAGGCAACAGGTCTTCGTTGTGCCGAAAGTAATACTCTCGCCAAAACTGCAGCCGCCTCATGTCCGAACAGTTGTGAAAGTCGGGCAACACCCCCATTCCTCTCTTCGTTCGGTTCAGCTGTTGTTTGTGTTGCTGCTTCGCCATAAAGTATTTTGTGTTGAGGTACTTGTGGGTGTTCTTGGGGTGGTTGACCTGAGACCAGAACGAAAAGGTTCGTTCCCGAAGGTTGGCCTCCACTCTCTCTTTCTCGCTGTTGCAAAGGAAAGTGCCGTAGAGCCCCGAATAGATGTTGTCGCTGAGAGCGATAAGCAGTTGTTCGTTGAACTCAAAGTGCCGAGGGTATTGTTGCGTTAGCTGCCATACGCACTCTATCCACTGATGAAAGATAGGAGCTTGTTCCTTCTCGTTTTCCTTGTGGTTGCCCAACTTGGCGTTGTAATGACCGCATCGGTCAGCAAACTTGTGGCCAAAACTCAACCATTCCTTTTCGATAAGCACTTGAAAGCCTTTCAAGGTGCGATAGTAGCCATCCAGCATGAGCTGTGCCAAGGCTGACACTTGTGGCGTACGATCCCAGCCATCGCTATTGTTATGTTTATGTGGTGCTTTTAATGTTAGAAAGCAACAGAAGAAAAAGACAAGAGGTAAAAGAAGGAAAATAAACCTGCAGTGAATAAGAACAGAGCAAGAGCATTCTTCGACGGCGTGAACGACTTTAACGGCACCCCTCAACACAGACTTTAGATGCCACATCCACGAATTGACTGCATTGTTCCAATCGTTATCGTTCTCTTTGTACTGCAAAAAAGAAGAATCTGACGAACTAAAAGAAGACTCCGAAGCGGCAAATGCATGTTCTTCTTTGTTCGAGCTACCGTTGGAAGAAGAACCATTTGAAGAGGACGAAGAGGAAGACGATGAAGACGGAGAAGTGTTCATTAAAGACGGATAACACTGCAGCAAAATGCGTCTCTGGCTCTCTCTCATGACGTGAATGTTGTCGATGTTGAGGAACTTGAATTTGGTGTCCTTGTATACGTCTTCTCTCTCGTAGCCCGCTCCTTTAGCCATTTGATTAGCCATGGCGTTGGCTTTCGGCCGAGCGTCCATCAGGTACAGCGTCTCGGAGGTAGGATTGGCGCGAAGGATGTTGGCAATGAGAAGCTCGTCGGCGTGGCCTCGTTGACGAGAGAGGCCCACTCGAGGCTGGCTGCATCTGTTTTTGATAATGAGGAAGAAGAAAACCAACAAGAGGATTTATGAACAACAAAATAAAAAAGAGAAAAGAAGGGAGAGGAGACGCAGATAAAAAACCTTGTAATAACAGCATTGCTAGTGGGGTGCTTCCAACAACAAACAGGAATCCTGCCTTTGGTCCTAAACTCCTTCACGCTGGGTAACAGCTCGGGAGGAAAACGTTTCGGCAGGCAAAGCACCTGCGGGTACGTGGGGCAGAGCCCAAACGTGCTGTTCACATCAGAGAGAAGCACCCAATGATCGTTTGGTAAACCCAAACGATCATACTCCGCAACTGCATCATAAACTTTCCATCCATCATCATCATCTCGTTGTTCTTCGTTGTTTGTTGTTTGTTGTTTATTGTTGTCAAGTGAAGAGGGCGGAAGAGGAGACTTGAAGTGAGTTGGGACAAATGAAGAAGCAGAAGTCGAAGCCGAAGAAAGGGGAGGTTTGGCAGGAAGAGGAGGAGGTAAGGGACGAGATTTTGAAGAAGAAAAAGTAGGAGGAGGAGAAGGGGCACGTTTAGGAAAGATGCTAGTAGTAGGATCATTCTTGTTGCTATTGTTGTTGTTGTTTTGACGAGGAGGACGAGGAGGTGGTGGTAGTGGTTTACGAGATGAAGCAGAAGAAGATGATGAAGATGAAGATCCGGAAGATAATGAAGGAGAAGGAAGGGCTGCAGGAGCTTCTTTGGAGGTAAAAGCCGGTTTTCCACCTACGTTTGCCGGATCAGATAAAGAGCGATCGTTGCTTATGTTATTCTGTGAAGAAAATGGTGATGAATGTTCATTCTCGGGAGGGTTGTAAGCAAATGCGAACATTCCGTTGATGGAAGCTGGTGAGTGAATGCTTATTGCGTCCATAAACTACAGAGAAGAAAAACTGGTAAACGAACGAAACCTGAAAAGAAATACTGAAAATACAGCCGTAAAGAAAAAGGAAGCAGATAGAAGACACAGAAGAGAAAATAGGAGGAAGAAGGAAGATGGAGGAAAGAAGAAGGAAGAAGGAAGAATACATACTTGTTTTCGTGCGTCTGTTTTAGGGAAGAAAGAGAACCGCAGGACCCGAATATCTTTGGAAATGACTTCCAAGAATTCGACTTGTTGCGACTCATTGTTGGTGTTGACTGCAGACACGTTCTTTGCGTGCTTCTTGTTCTTGCCCTGCCCCAAAGGAAAGCGAAAGAGTCTACCATAGTATGTGCCTCCCTCTTGACCGCCGTTCGAATCGGAAGAGAGTATTTCCACTCGAGCTATGGTTGCCATTGGTACTTTAACTTCTTCGTAGAAGGTATCTTCTGGCTGGTTTGGGGTAATAAAGCAAAAGAAAGAAACAACAATAAGAAAAGAAACGACCATGATATAAGGAAGAGTTAAAAAAAATACCAAGAACAAAGGATCCGGAACAAAAATGAGTTGAAAGTTGGAAAGAAACAGGCTTCCTTGGAACCGCATCGCAGAGGAGCGATAAAATACGACCCGGTGCTGCGTGTGCAATATCGTTTCTCCTTCCATCAGCTCGCGTGGCCTCAACTCCATCATCGTTCCATGAAAACGACTTCGCTTTCTTCCCTCTTCTTCGTCTTTAGACGAGGAGGCGGCTCTAACGTCCATCGAGTTCGTGTCGACGGCAAGACGAGGAGAAGGGCTGGGCCGGTCGTTGTTGATCTGCTTGTGACGCTGCAACGCCGATGCCTCCAAAGAATATGTTTTCTTTAGTGTTCTGGTATTGTTGTTGTTGTTGTTGTTGCTCAAATTTGTGTTTGTGTCGAGACGTTGCGGAGGTAAATGGGTTGGTTGTTGTTCGTTGTTGGGGCTGTAGTCTTCATCGATGTAGATTTCCTCATCGAAGGAGAGCAAGACCTCAGGCGGCACGTGAGGTGGTTTCGTATCTTCGGCGTGCTGTTTGGATGCTTCAATGGTGCCATTGCTTCGTGGGCTCAACAATGCTCCTCCTGTTCGTGCGGTTGTTAACGCGAAGAGAAGCAGGGGAGAGTGGAGGAGAGGAGAGAACGAGAACAACACAGAGAAGAGAACGAGAAAGAGAGAGCAGAGGATCGAAAGGACAACAACAAAAAAAAAAAACGATCGAGAAGACGGAGAAGGCCCAAGGGAGGGGAAAAAAAGAGAGAGGAGGGGAGGCCATGTACCGGTAATAGCGGCCGTGCTGCCACGGTTTCTGCTCAGGAGGCCTTGCCTAAACTCCACGATATGGCTGGTCAGCTGGTCGATCCACCATTGACGCTCCTCGTACGTCTGTTTTTTTTTTTGTTTTTTTGGTGAGAAGGGAACGGAACAACAAAAAAAAAAGAAGAAGAAGAAGTTAAACGACGAACGGCAGCACAAAGAAAGTAATCTCGTTGAGCGACAGTCAAACGGAAGCCGTAACCGTTCTTTTATTTTGTTGTTGTTGGTCAGTTTTGTTTGTTTTTCAAAACAAAAAATAAATAAAAAAGACGTACGCGTGACTTGATGAACAAGGGCTGCACTTTCGTGGCCTGCAGCAGGTCGATGAAGCCCTTGGGCTCCTCGTCGGGGGCCTTGGTCTTGTAGTAGAAGAGCTTGTTGCCTTTCTTGATGAACCAGCGCAAGCGCCAGGCCTTGACGGCCCCTTTCTCTCCCTTCTTGTGCAGCCATCCCTCCAGGTTGGAGGTGGAGGAGGAGGAGGAGGAGGAGGGCGGGGTGGCCGTCGTGCCGGCAGCTGCCGCAGAGGGGATCATTACCGGTCAACTTCTTTTCTTTCTTTTTTTTCTTTTCCTTTTCTTTTCCTATTTTTTCTCAATTATGCGTAATTATCGGCAATATTATCAATAATATTGGAGTCACGCGTTCGATTCCAGCTGGCAGCAGCAATTGAGTTAAAAATTGTTTGAACCAATCATCAATCTAAAGAGAATCGTTCAATAGGATTTCAAAACCCAAATACTCCATCAGAGAAATAAATTGTCGACATTTTTGCCATAAATGGTAGGAAATTTCTAGTAATAATGAATTTCAATTTCATGCCAAGCTGTTGCTTTGAGCAACACCTTTTTTGGGATTTGATTTGTTTAACTTTTTTGTTTTTGTTTATTTGTTTTGGGTAGTTAGAGAGCAAGAACCATAGATTACTTTTGCAAGAATGAAGAGGAGAGGATAAGAGCACAACTACTGGTGATTCCTTGGGAAACTGTAGTAGACAGAGATTTTTCTGCACTTGGCCCAGTAATCAAATGAGCTATTCAATGCAAGCCATAAAAGCTTCCTGTGATAACTGCTGCTCCTCTTCACTCTATCTTCCATACTGCTTTTTTGGGACTTCAGAAGAACATACCCTTTGTACAGAGCAAGAGATCTTTGATGTGTTTGGCCATCACACAAAGAGAGAGTTCAAACATGGCTCTTATTTAGTGATGGCCCTTGATATTATGGTCAAGTATTTGACAAACACAGGGAAAACACAGCTTAGATTGAAGTACTGTGTTTATAATTGTCATGATGTGCTTCAGTGGCCAGAAAGCTATACCTTTAGGTCATTATTTGGTTTTTGTTGGTTTGCTGCTTTTTTGTTTTGTTTTTTTTGTTTTTGTTTTGTTTTTTTTTTTTTGTGATACTTACTTTTGTTTCTTTTTGTTTCATATTGTTTCATTTTGTTTGTATTTCTGCAAGAAATAGTGATATACATCATCTTTGAAGAATCACTTATGGATAACTCTTCTGCTCTTTTGTTGGGCCACTCCTATACTCCTCTGCTGGGCCACTCCTCCACTCTTCTATTCCTCCACTGGGCTGCTCCTACACTCCTCTGCTGGGCCACTCCTCTGTTCTACTCCTTTGTTGGGTCTGATACTGGTTCCTTTCCCTTTTCTCTTTTTCTTTCTTATTTTTTCTCTCATTTCATTTTTTCTTTTTCCTTTTATTATTAAGTTAACAACTGCATGCTTGCATGCATTTGCACCAAAATCACTTGTGTGTGATCTTTTTTCCTTCCGTCTTGATTGGACATGGACCAATGAGAGTGGTTCTTGTAAAAGCAAACTTATTTTCAAGGACAAACTTATTGTCTTTGGTTAGGGAAAAAAAAGAAGGAGCAAAGGTGAGCAGGGCACTCTAACCCCTCACCAAGGATCGCAAGGCCTTGGGCTCCTACAATAAACTGTTATACCACTCTTCCATAATACCTATCCCTATCTCTCCTTGTATATATATTTATTTCTTTCATTATATTAAAGGTCTTTTCCTTATACACAACGAGTTGGTATCCATTGGGTTGTTCCCTCACCAGCCTTATCACACAACTTTTTTATTTCTTTTCCAGTTGCCTTCAAGTTCTTCCTGGGTTAAAAGGTTTTACCTTTTGGCTTGGCACAAACAACAACAACAATAACAACAAATAAAACAATAGGGATGAAAATGACAAAAAACAAGAAGAAGAACAGGGTCAAGCAGAAGGAAAGGAGGATGACGCAGAGGAGAGAGCAGCAAACGGACCACCACAATAGTAACCATAACAATAACCCTTCAAAAAACAAAAATGAAGAAGAGACAAAAACAAAAACACCCCTAATCTAAAAACCTATTTTATTTGTTGTTTTAGTGAGTTTTTGCTGAAACTTACATACATACATAAAAACACAAACAAATGCAAGTAAACTTTTCCTTCTTTTTTAAATTTATTTTTTGGTTTCACAGAAAAAAAGCAAATTAAAAAATATTTAATTTTTTATCATTTTGATTTAAATTTCTTTAATCAAAAAAATCACAAAAAAAATAAAAACAACAAGCATGGAAGGAGACGTGGAGGAAGGAGCTCTCCAACAACCGCAAGCCGCGCTGAGAGGGAGAAGGCCGCCGCGGCTGTTGTTCCTTGCGGGCGGGCGGTCCAACGAGCTGACGGGGGAGGCCTCCTCACTGTTGGTGGCGATGGAGGGCTTGGGTAGTTGAGGTGGAGCATGCGGCCGACCTGGCCACCGCCTTGAAGAAGTTGCACGAGAAGGAGAAGGAGAAGAAGAGCAGCCAAAAGAAGGACAAGAAGAAGAACAAGAAGAAGACAAAGACGATGAAGGAGGGGGAGGTGGGAACATCTGCTGATGCTTTGCCGTATTACTCTGGTGGTGACCAAACTTGGCGGTCACTCTAATGGATCGAATGCGTACGTTTGAACCTATTCTCTTTGCTTCTCCTTCTCCTTCTCCTTTGTCCTTCTTCTCTTATTGTCCGCTTTGCAGCATCGCTCACTTTGTGTTCAAATGAAAAGGCTTGCCGTTGGTGGAAGCGGTCAGGCAGGCGGACGAACGCACCTTCATAGCGGTGCACAGCTGGACGGCGGCCAACTCTGCGCACACGCGGTTGGCCTGCTTTGACAAGGGAGCCAACATGGTGACAGCCTCCACCTCGGACCTGCTTTCCACTCTCACGGTCATCGCCGCCCAAGGCACCAACAACAAGTACGTTCTCCTTCTCTTTCTCCTCCTCCTCCTCCTCCTCCTTTTGATCTCATCTGATGATGGAGGAAACGAAACAGCAACGAGACGGTGTATCAGTGCCCAACGTGTGGCTTGGAAAACCTCACGGCCTTTCAATTGTACGCGCATCACCCTCTTTACCATGTGAACCCAACACCCCAACCATCTGCCCTCTCTGCACCAACGAGGGGAACAAAAAGAAGTACTGTTCTCTGTTCTATGTTTTTTCTCTGCTCTCTCTCTCTCCTCTTTCCTCTCTCCTCTCTCCTCTCTCCTTTTCGATGGGTTGATGATGTTTTATCATCCATTGAAGAAAGTGGAGCCGATTCCCTGTACATCTGTTCAATGAGCACGCCCCGCCTGGAGCACATATCGAAGACACGACTGAGTCATGTAAACCTTGCCAAACTCATCCTCTTCCATCAGATTCAAACCTCTAACATCCTCTCCCTGTTTGTTCTTTTATGTTGATCGTCTTATTCGTTGTTCTTCTTGTCTTGTTTTGTTTCTTCTTCCTTCTTCTTCCTTCTTCCTTCTTCTCCTTCTTCTTTACCAATAGTGATATATGCATTTGCGTTGGTGGTTTGTTCGGATGGACGTTTTCTGCTTGTGCAAGAGTTTTGCAATACCGGCTGCTGGCAGGGTTGATGCTGGTTTGTTCAAACTTGTTCTCTCTTTCCTTTCATTTCTTGACCAGCATTGTTTAAAGGTGAGAAACTGGGGAAGCGGCCATACGAGAGACCAAGGAAGAGGCTGGAATAGATATAGAACTTACGGGAGTGTTACGCATCGAATGTCTCCAGATCAAAGTTGTAGAGATAGGGTCCCCTGGCAGAACATTAAAGCGAGATGGTAACTTCTTTCTTGTCGTTTCTCTTTCTTCCTCTCTCTCTCTCTCTCCCTCTCCCTCTCCCTCTCCCTCTTCTCTCTCTCCCTCTGCTAGCTTGCGTTCAAGCTCTGGCTTCATCCGTCCTTTGTGCAGACGAATGTTAGCCTTACTTTTTTTTTTTGAACAACAGACCACGAAGAAAAAGAAGAACAAGAAGAACAAGAAGAAAACTTTGACGAAGAAAACAAGAATGAAGTAGACAGTGCATCCTCTTCTTGGTAATGGACCGTATAAACGCTCGTATAAACGGTAAACACATTTGCCTCCCAGTGTATATCCGGCCGTTTATTTGTTTAGTTTAACTAATATGGAGGAGAAAGAAGGCAGATATCCGGCCGTATTTCCGCAAATTTGACCAGTAGAGAAAATGGCGAAGCCGAGCGCCGGCCCTTCGGAAAGCGTTTGATCAACAAGGCCAGAGAATGCCCTTCCTGCCAGGTCATTATTTGCGACGAAGCTTACACCTATGTGACCTGCGGCCTCCTACACGAGGATCATCTGGGAAGAGCAGCAGAATCATCTGGCCAGCAAGACCTTTGCGTGCCATTTTTGTGGCCTGGAAGTCCCTGGAGAATGCCTTGTTCCCAGGTGGAGATGCAGGACATATGTGGACTTTAACGGGTTTGTGTATGTTTAATAGAAGAAAAGAAAAGAAAAAACGACGGCTTTATACAAAAAAAAGAGGTAAAGTGAGCAATGAATAGAGAATAATGGAATGTGTTCCTAGCTAAGCATGACACTCGATTGCCGTTGGCTTAGTAGTGTGATAATGGCAACGCACCCTTCCACACTTTTTTCCTTTGCGCCTTCCAGAACTGAGAATGGCCTCGCAGGCTTCTTCTTGTTTCTCATCTGCGAAACACCCACGCAAGCGATCATAGTGTTCGCTGGTCAAACTCACGCCTCGAAGGGAACGAATCTCGTCAAGGAAGCATTGCACAGCATTTGGGAACTGGAAGGAGTCTCTGCTCTTTAGCAGGGCTTTTCGGGTGGTGCATGAAGAAGACTGCCATGGGAGCATGCCGTTCATCATCCAGGCAATAGTGTAAGCCAGGCTTTCCAAGTCATCATGCATGGTGTAGGTGTAGGCTCGTTGCTCCTCTTCCGCCAAAAGCAGTCCGGTTGGGGAAAAGTGACCAGAGCCCCGAACGATAATTTCCGCCACATCTTCACTCAGAAGAGCAAGTCCCCAGTCCACTAATATCATCCGTTCGTTGGCTAAAACAAGGTTGTGAGGACGAATGTCTCCGTGCATCACCCCACGCTGATGAGCTTCCTCAAGGACACCCAACACTTGCACGGCGAAGATATAAGCTTGTTCACAAGGAAGGAACCCGTCACCAGATTGGATCATTTGTAGTAAAGGGAGTCCACAGGGGGCCATTATCAACGCATCGTAATTTAGGCCCAAGCAAGCTCCATACCCTATAAGGGAGGGGACGCCTTCTATGCCCTTCAGCTTCTGCAACGCTTGCAGTTCGGATTGGAACTGCCCATTTCCTTGCGGAGTGCACTTGACAGCCACTACCGTTCCGCTTTCCATTGTCGCCTTGTAGACTAGGCTCGTTGAGAGGCCCAAAAGGGAGTTCAGGTCAAGACAATGCTCGCCCACCACAAGCGTCTCAGGAAAACTTGGCAATTGATAACCGTGCTTATCAGGCTTGGACCGCAGCAGGCGAACTAGTATTTCGAAGCCTTCAGTCGGAAAGGTGGGCCTGGAAGATCCCTGTGTAAAGAGGAGAGAGACAGAGAGAGAGAGAGAGAGAGAGAGAGAGAGAGGGAAATCGTTAATATGAATGAGGATGAAGGAGAAAGGTAAAGAATGTACTAAGGGGAAGAGTGGCATTTTGTTTGTCCTTGCGATCATCTTCTCTTCCCTCGTTATCCTGACGAACATGATTTCGTCTACAGAAGTCAGAATACAAAAAATAAATTGCCGAGCTGTCTGGGCCAACAATGCGCGCGAACCATAGGTAACCGCTTGCCCAAGTCCGTGGTTCAGCTTCTCCTGCAAATTCGTTTCAATCTCGCCTGTCATCACCAGGTTGTTCCACTGAACACAGTTGTCAGTGGATGAAACCAAGGAAATGTCAGGTCTTAACGGGAGAATGTAGCTGTAGTTTTGGTATTATAATGGTCAGTAGTGTATAAACGCTATCTGAAAAATGACACCTGCTAGGTACCTGTTGTTGAACTCTTTTAGTGGCCCTTGGTGTGTAATTAGCCGCACCATTTGGTCCATGAAGTGTTGAAGTTGTGGCTCCCCACCACCAGCCTCGGGGATGGGTATTTCGTTAAAGACACGCACCCACAGGGATTGGAGTGTTGTAGTGTCCACCGGTTCAATATAGTTGGTGATTATTTCAGTTGGGTCTTCTTGGCCACGACAGACTTGCGCTCCTACTGAGGCATAGCTGGCGGCGCTGAGGGAGGATAGCTTTCTAAGTTGCCGCTCACTCTGGAGCTCTTTTTCTGCCAATAATCGCAGCTCCTTTTCCCTCTGGAGCTCGTTTTCTGCCAATAAACGCAGCTCCTTCTCCCTCTGGAGCTGTTCCTGGACTGATTTTTGCCCTATTGCGTCGAGAGAACGATGTTGTAAGTCGAAAATAATTGGTGACTATTTTTTCAAGTGTAGGGAAGACACTCACCAACTTCCTCGGGAAAAAGGTTTCTTATATGCCGAGGAAAGGTTTCTTTTAGGGCAGTGTATACCTCTCCCACGGTGGCGCTTGCGGCGTTGAGCCTGAAAGGAGTTCCTTGTGAAGGATACACAACTACCTGCCCCTCTTTTATTTTAACTGTGTGAATTTCTTTTCGCTTCCCTTTCCGCACAGAGAGTTTGGAAGCCTTTTCGACCAGATCTCTGGAAAAAAGCTCCTCGTTATCTTCACTCAAGAGTTTCAGCTCATGGCCTGACCCAGACTCCATGGATGGGGGTAGTAGCGGGAAAACAGGCAACCCAACAAGCGCTTTTTTTTTTAACACCCGGGTTGTTTGTGCCTCCTAGATATCACCCACCCCAGCAATAGATCGTTTTGGGGGACGCTGACGTGGAATATCATGTCGTCATTATATGTAAGGGGGCTTATTATCCCATAATATCAAGATGCATACAAAAAAACCCGAGTTGAGTTGCTCAGTCTCTGCACCATCCCAGCTCACTAAGCTTCTTCGTTTTGCTGGTACGCAAGAAAGGGAACGTTGCTGCTCGGGTCCGTGATGTACGCTGCTAACCGCTTCTTCTGGTCCGCTTTTTTCGCAGAGCCTCTGCTGCTGCTTTCTTCGATTGATTCTTCTTCTTTTTCTTTCGCACGTTCTACTTTTTTTCGAGCTTGATACCGCCGTTGAGCCTCAGCAGCCCTCTTCCTCTGCTAAAATCAGCTTCAACACCAGAAGCCCCCTTAAGGCAGAGACGCTGTGGATTTCCCTGCTGCTGGCTGAAAGTTTTTTTTGTCTGCCTTAACCTTTACAGACCGCAAAGCCTACAACCGAGAGTACTACCTTCGAAAGAAAAGAGAGAGAGAGAGAGAGAGAGAGAGAGAGAGAGAGAGAGATAGGATAAGAAAGCAGAGGTAAAGCGCCTGCAAGAGGCGAAGGGAATTCGACGGAAGAGGGCTGCTGAGGCTCAACGGCGGTATCAAGCTCGAAAAAAAGTAAATCGTGAGAAAGAAAAAGAAGAAGAATCGAAGGAAGCAGCAAAGGCTCTGCGAAAAAAGCGGCTTCGACAGGAGCGAAACCAACGCTACTACGCAAAGAAGAAGCGAGCTAAGTTGGTTGCACGCCAGACCCAAGGCACCTCCACACCTTGTTCTCTTCAGCCCTTGCTTACACATCTGCTGATCTCCTTGCTACTAGCAAGATAGTCTTCTTGCCGACCTCCTTGCCGACCTCCTTGCCGACCTCTTCGCCATCCTTCGTGCCAACCTCTTTGCCGACCTCCTTGCCGACCTCTTCGCCATCCTTCGTGCCAACCTCCTTGCTGACTTCTTCATGGCTCTTATCATCAAGTTCTTTGATGACCTCTTCACCAACCTCTTCGTCGACCTCTTTGCCAAGCTCTTTGCAAACCTCTTCATGGCCCTCTTCAGCAACCTCTTCACTAACCTTTTTGCTGTCCTGTTTGTCCTCTACACCAACTGCCTCTTCTACATCATTGTCAACCTCACCAAAGATTAATCTAAACGGAGAAAGATTTATGGTAGATGTGAAGTGTTGGATACAAGCTCTCACAAACGTTCCATCGATCGCTCTCGAGTTCATCGTCAGTTGGATGAAATCGCTGAAAGGGTGAGAACGACTGGAACAGCAGACGCATGACTTGCGTGCTTATTCCTCTGTTTCGTCCTTGGAGCAGGAAGAAGGGCCGAGCGAGCGAGATAGCAAAATGGAGGATGCGGCGAAGAAGTTGATCATGTTGAATGAAGTCATGTTTAAGGAGCTGGGGTTCGTTGGAGCTGGTGGCGATGTTTATTACCGCCCTGAGAACAACTTTATTGATGCTTTCTTCAAAG
>JAVKOQ010000086.1:115000-190401 GCA_031835245.1 Balamuthia mandrillaris | reverse complement strand
TTTGCATGGCCCCATCCCACTCGGGGTTCTGCAGGCTGAAGCCTGTTGCCTCGCCATCACCAGGGGAAGGAGAGAGCTGCCAGGTGTTGCGGTAGGAGGTGTCCACCACGGTTTTGTCACGCACTCCAAAGGGGGCCTGCTCGCAGAGGGCCTTGAGGTCGGGCAGCGTCCGTTCCGTGAGGGGCAAAGGGATGACGCCGAGCGTGGGGCAAAAGAGCTCAGGCAACATGGCCAGAGGGTAGCGGTCGCTGAAAGCGAAGACGCCTTGCTCTACGGAGTCGAGTTGGGTGTAGAGGGCCTCTCCCACTGTGTGTGTGTGTGTTTCACAGCGTGAGAAAAGGAGCGAAACTAAGAGGCGAGCACATGTTTGTTAACGAAAGGGAGGAAGAAGCAAGTCAAGCCGTGATCGTGTCTACCATTCGATATTTCAAGCTCTTCTTCTTCTTCTTCTTCCTCTTCTTCCTCTTCCTCTTGTTCTTCATACTCATCTATGGTGATGACCGGCGTCTTCCTCTTCATCTTCTCTCTTTTGACTTTGTTGTTTTTTTTTCCTGTAGTTTTTGATAGTAAAATTGCTAATATCTAAGAGAAAGAGAGAGAGAGAGAGAGAGAGAGAGAGAGAAAGAAAGAGAAAGAAAGAAAGAAGAAGAAAGAAAGAAAGAGAAAGAGAAAGAAGAAACGACGAAAGAGAAAGAGAAACGACGAAAGAAAGAGAAACGACGAAAGAAAGCGACGAAAGAGAGAAAAGAAAGAAAGAGAAAGAGAAAGAGAAAGAGAAAGAGAAAGAGAAAGAGAAAGAGAAAGAGAAAGAGAAAGAGAAAGAGAAAGAGAAACGACGAAAGAGAAAGAGAAACGACGAAAGAGAAACGACGAAAGAGAAAGAGAAAGGACGAACGAGAAAGAGAAAGAGAGAAAGAGGAAGAGTGTTGTTTCTTCTTCTCAAGGAAAAGAGATGGAAGTAATAGAGTGGTAGTAGCCAGAGGCGTCAAACTTTCCCCGTTGGGAGAGATGAATGCCGCTCAGTTTGATCTCGCCAAAGCTTCGTGAGGAGTGACGGCTGAGCAGCTGGGTGGCATCGATTGGGATCCGTTCCTCCTGGTCTCTGCTTCCTCCTCTTCCTGCTCCGCCTCTTCCTCCTCTTTGTTGTTGTCTACTTGAGGTGGACTCTTCCTCTCCTCCGTCTTCGGCTTGTGTTCTTAGCCGCGTGTTGATAAGCGTGGCATGCAGCTGTGCATGTTATGCTGTGTCAGTGTCTCTTTATGTATTAGCCTGTGTTCTTGTTGAAAAGACGAACCTTTACGGGACGCATCTCAGCCTCTGATATGAGGCCAGCCTTTGAAAACTCTTTCTGCAGATATTCTATAGATATTATGTTTGTTAAAGTTTGTTGGTTAACCCGCAAGAGAGAGAGAGAGAGACGTAACTACAAACGGCAGGCAATCGCGGTGGCTCCTGCAACTCCTTCACACCCATGTACACCACATCCACCCTGCTGGGGTCATCGTTCATCATCTCCAGGCCCGTCAGCGCCACCCTCAGGGAGGTCGTGCCCACCACGTCGTATACCGCCGCGGCGCAGCCCCTCAACAGCTCCTTGGCCCTCTCCACCTCCCTCTCGCTGTAGAGCTTCAGCATGAGGAGGGTCAAATGCAGCTTGGCGGGGTCCACCAGGATGGACTCCTCCAGGCCACGCCGCTGGCCCTGCTGCTCCTCCTGCAGCAGTTGCCGACAAAACTGGCGCACGCCCTGGAGGAGCTCCGCATCCGTCGTCAAAGGGATGGACAGGAAGTGGGTATAGGGGAGCCTCTCCAGGGCCTGCTGGCAGAGGATCTCGATGCGGCTGTGGGCCGAGCGCACGGCCTGCCGGGAGGGACCGCGGATGACCACCTGCTGTTGGTGCGGGGCTGCACCCTGGCGAGGGATGAGGAGGGTGGTGCCGGTGTCGCTCTGCAGCTTGCTGCGCATCTGGCCGCCCTTGCCGATGAGGAACGGGTAGAAGGCGGGCGCCAAGGGCAGGCGCAGCACGCAGAGCCCAGAGTCAGGTTCCTGTTCGATGGGGAGCGCGTCCTCTTCCCCTTCTGCCGTGTCGACCATCATCTGTTCTTCTTCGATGAGGTTGGCAGAGGGAGGCAGAGCGCTGCAAACGGGTTCATCTTGTTCAAAGCGTGGTTCCTCTTCGGCTTGCTTTTTGTTTGCTGTTGTGGAGGTTGATGATGGTGCAGAGACCCTACGACGACGCGTCGAGCTGAGCGGACGGTCTACCTTGGCTTTACGAAAGGTCCTGCCGTGCACCGTGACCAGGGTGATCCCTTCCTCGTGGCTGTAATCTTCCATTTCTTCGTCTTTATCTTTTCTTCTTTGGGTCTTTTCATGACGACACGAAATTTGTTCACGTCGTCACGAACAAATATTCATGTCGTCATGAAAGAATTGCATTTAATACAAAGTGAAAAGAGATGCACAGCACTGCGCAGATGGGAAGAGGAGGGCTGCTGAAGGCCTTCAGACCCACCTGGACTAAAAAACCTTACCTTCCTTCCTTCTTTTCCAACCCATCTTCATCCTCCTCTTCTTCCTCACTTTGCAGCCATTTCTATTCCACCACCAGCAGCAGCAGCCAAAAGCATAATGGAATGCTGAGCAACGAGCAGAGGGAGCGGTTCCGCAGGGAGGGCTTCTTGGTGCTGCCCGAGCTGCTGGACCGGCGGCTGGCCTTGCGGCTTCAGGCCAAGGTGGAGCCGCTGTTTGCCGGCGAGTTTGACACCGGCGTTTACCCCGACGAGTGGCACTGGCGTAAGGGCATGAGCAGGGACGACGTTACGCGCGAGATCGTTAACGCTGTATGTACGTTTTGTTTATTTATTTATTATTTTTTGTATTTTTGTTTAGTTTTATTTTATTTAATGTTATTTAATGTTATTTTATCTATTTATTTATTTTTATTTTATTTTATTTTATTTTATTTTATTTTATTTTATTTTATTTATTTATATATTTATTTATTTTTGCGATGGGGTGACAGTGGAAAAGCGATACGACGATAGCCAGCGTTGTCCTGTCGGAGAGGCTTGGCCGCATCATCTCCCAACTGATGGGCTGGCAGGGCACGCGCATCGCCCAAGATGACGTCTGGTTGCCATCCCTTTTCTCCCTCTCCTCCTTCTCTCTTCTCTTCTCTTCCTTTTTGGCTTTTGCTCTTCTTTCTTTATTCTTTTCTTTCTGTTTTAGTACTTCTTGCTTATGCGGAATGATATGCAGGTGGAAGCCACCAGGCACCGCTGCTGTCGCTTTCCACCAAGATTCTCCTTACTTCGACTTTCTTGAACCAGTTAGTCTTTATGCTTCTTCTGCTTCTACTTTTGCTTCTTGCTGCTTCTTCTTCGTCTTGTTCTTGTTCTTCTTGTTCTTGTTCTTGTTCTTGTTCTTCTTCTTCTTCTTCAGCTTCTGCTTTCTTGATATCTTCTCTCACCATCATCTCTGCTTCTTAAAGGCCAATGAAGTGGTGACATGTTGGATAGCATTAGACGACACCACAGAAGAGGCAGGCACTCTGCAATACGCCCGAGGCTCTCATCTTTGGAAGCCGACAACAACAAATAACAACAATGCCGACGATGAAAGCGGCATCATGAAAGACTTTTTCACCAGTGTGGACTATCAAAGAGCACTTAGGAAAGCGGCTGCTGCCTCTGGCGCACAACCAGACATTGTCTCTGTGGAAGTACCCATTGGTGGATGTGCTTTTCATGTTCGTTCTTCTTTCCTATCTATTGTAACTTATCATTGACCTTCGACAACAAACAACAAGGATGGAAGGTTGTGGCATGGTTCCGGTAAAAACGTGAGCAAGGACAGAATACGCAGGAGCTTGGCAGTTCATGCCATCCGTCACGACTGTCGATTCAAGCCAGACAATGTTGGCGTACGATTCTCTCTCTCTATCTCACCCTTTTCTCTCTAACTAACCACGTCTCTCTCTCCTCTTCAACACTCGTTTTAACTTTTAAACAAAACTGGGTACAGTACATTTATGGCAGATATAAGATGCACGGGAAGACCGAAATGGAGGAGACCTTCTTCCCGATCACGTGGAGAGAGGATGGCTATCGCTCTCCTTCCATTGCGCACTACGCCGCTGACCCTGTGGCCTGACCAACCGACGATGTGTGCGAACTTTGTTTTTTTTTTTGAAAAAAAAAAACGTAGCAAAAAAACGTAGCACCTTTTTTTTTTTTTTGGTCTTTCTGTCCTCCCTCCCTGCAGCAAACGCACAACAAGCACCGCCACGCACACTACCACCCCACCCCTCCCACTTCAACGCAACCAACACGATGAGAGCATGGAAAGCTCGACGACTTCAACCAGCGCTGCTTATGCCTATGATACGTCTTGGCTGGCCAACGCCTCGACTTTTTTGTTTGTGTATGGAGTTCCCAGAGATACACGATACAATCTACTCTCCCGACTCATTGCAAATAAGTGCGGTCTTAACCAAGGTTGGCCTGAGGTGGCGTGGCACGCTGTATCAACAACCGCCGCAACTTCGTGGCCAAACCAAGGTCATCATGACCTTCTTCGAGGACGAGAATATGAGGACACGAAACTGCTACCCCATTCAGATACATCTAAAGCCCTTACTAAACAGCGCTACTTTCAGCTGCAGGTTTGATGGTTTAACCGTAAAGCTTCATCAAAACCTCGTGGACATATCCGTACATGAGCCGACTACCATGGAGTTTGACAAGGAACCAACAAGCGGGGATGAGATATCTCCGTCTACTTCGTCTGCCTCGCGTACTCCGTCCCCTTAGGCAACTTCGTCTTCTTCGTCTCCTTCCTCCCCTTCTTCGCCTTTGTCTACTCCGTATACCACCACTTCGTCCACTTCGTCAACGTCCTCTCCGTCATCGACTTCGTCTTCTTCGTCTCCTTCCTCCCCTTCTTCTCCTCCGTATACCACCACTTCGTCCACTTCGTCTGCTTCGTCAACGCCGTCTCCGTCATCAACATCGTCTTCTTCACCTCCCACGCCTCCTTTGTCTCCTTTGCGTAGGAAATCTACCCCGTCATCTCCATAGCCTACCTGTTGTTGTTCTGTCCAAGTTATTGCCTTTTTTTTTTCAAACAAAACACAAAAGCAAATTTTTGTCGACGTGGGTAAGTTGAGCGGAAACTTTGCGGATTTTCTAAAAGAAATTTCCACCTCTAAACAATCAAAAAAAAAAAAAAAAAAGAATGAAAAATAACGTTTATCTTCTTCGTCTGCTCTTAGCAATCAAAAAAAAAAAAAAAACGTAGCGTTATGTGTTTGGTTTGGCTGTGCGGTCCTCGTCGACACTAATTTTCCCCGCCACCATTTCTTTTCGGTCATGTAGGAAATGCTGCTGCCGAAGCGCCCTCCTGCCGGCCAAACGAACAGCTCCGACAGCTGCACAACAAACTGCGGCCGCCACAGGTGTGTTAACCAAACAAACGTCCATATCTCTCAGGCTTCGCACAAACCACAAAAAAAAAAAGCAACGCCCAAAGAGCAAAGGAGGGAGGAACAAACACAAGCCTCACAGAAGCCAAGCAGAACAGTTGGTGAACCGAATGGAAAGAAAGTTGTGCCTCGCGACCACTACCCCAGATCTTTCTTGGTTGAGCAGAGTCCGGAGCGTTTTTCTTGTGGTGGAACTCCCAGATACTCCCAACCCCATGTGCCCAGCAATCCCGCTGCAATCCAGCGCAACCTTAACCATGCAGGGGGAGGACTGGCAAAACTCGGAATGGCCTGGTGAGTTGCACCCCCACCTGCCTCGTTTACGAGGCGGCACCAAGGTTGTCATGACGTTCTTCGTGGATGAGAGCATGAGTTCGCGCCTGTGCTTCCCCATGGAGGATCACCTACAGGCTTACACGACCCGCCCTTGCACTTTTAGTCTGCTCGCCGGCAATGTTACCCTGTTCCTCGGCCAGAGACGGGCGGCCCTCCAGGTCTGGACATACTCGTTCGCAATGGAGGAGCCGACGGCTGGGGATGAGATAGTTTCTCCTAGGCCTTCGTCATCTTCAATGAGCGAGGCTTGTCCGTCTTCATCATCCTCTTCTCCTTCTTCTCCTCCTTCTTCTTCTTCTTCTTCTTCTTCTTCTTGTTCTTCTTCTTCTTCTTCTTCTTCTCCTTCTTCTTCTCCCTAACCTTCCCTCCCTCGAAGTTACCTCCTTCTACCTATGGTTTGATGTCCTTCCACAAAGATGGGTACTGTACAACAACAACAAAGCTTCGGACTTTATGTTTTTTGATTGCTAAGAGCAGACGAAGAAGATAAACGTTATTTTTCATTCTTTTTTTTTACAGTTCAAACATATCAGAAGCAGCAGCTTCATGAAGGAGAATGGCCTCCTTCAACTTCCGCTCGGTGAAAATAGCTCTCGCCTTATCCCCGAGGCTCTTCTGTACGTGGAACTTGGTGCAAAAGTTATGTTCAAAGTCCACCAAGTTTTCCTGCAGGTCCTCCAAGCGGTCCATCAGCCAACCTCTTCCGCCGTCATCATCACCCCGCCTCTGTTGTTGCTGTTGTTGAGTTTGCTTTTGCAACATGGAGCAATAAGCCACCATCTGCTTCATCAACGCGACAATTCTTCGGTGCAGCTGCGCCACTTCAGCCTCATGATTTCTCTCCTCGTTGCTGTTTTGGGCTTTGCTTCGCTCCTCCAGAAGATTTGCATCATGAAGAAGACGAAAGACCTGATCCTCAAACACACAAAGTTGGTCTTGTGGAGAGAGCGATGCAGTTTGGCCGTTGCGAAGGCTTTGAAGAAAGTTGAGGTTGTCATTGAGATAACTGGCTATCTCATCGATGCGCTGATGGACGAGACGAGCTTCCTCTGTGGAGGAAAAACGAGCTCGTACAGAGAGTTGCAGTTGTCTCACTTTCTCTTTGAACAGTCTGACTTGTCCTTCTACCTGAAGAGATGCAGAGGATGAAGAGGCAGCAGAGGAGGAAGAGGAGTCAGCTTCTTCTTGTTGTTGTCGGATAGCTTCAAGAACCAACTGCTCGGCTTCCGCTTCCAGAGACCGGAGAGCTTGGCCTAAGTCATCTTGTTGATGTTTTGGTTGAGGGAACAGAGGCTCGGAGAAGGAAGAGGAAGAAGCGGAAACCTGTTGTTGTGGTTGTTGCGGTGAAGAGTGGTTTATGTCTTGAGGAAGAGTAATGATAGCGGAATCGGTATTTGGCTGAAGTGATGGATCAGGGAGAGTAGGAGAAGAAGAGGTAGGAGTAACATTAGTATAAGGAGGAGGCAGGAGGGAAGCTGGCAAGATTGCAGGAGACGACAAAGTGAAAGAAGAAGATGAAGCAGAGGAGGAGGAAAGAGGCAACTCAACATTGGTGGCGGTAGGTGGATAAGCAGTTTGTGAAGGCACCATCAACATCATCGGATGTTGTGCTGGATAGAAAGGCGCATGAACAAACGTAGGTTGTTGCTGCAGTTGTGAAGTTGATGGTGGAACATCAGACGACGACGAAGTTGAAGAGAAGGAAGAAGGAGGAGGAGATGGAACATAAGCGGGAGGAGGGTATGGTGATGTATACATCGGTGGTGGCATGTAGTGATAGTAAGCAGGAGGAGGAAGAAATGCGCTGGTGTTAACATTGTTGCTGTTATAGTCCAAGTCCACGAGGCAAGTGTTGTGATCCGCTACATTTAATTCTTGTTCATGATGCTCCTCTTCCTTCCCGGAGGAACCTCCTTCTTCTTCACCGCTAACAGACAACAGGATGGACTCCTCCGCGCTCTCTGCCCATTGAAGAGCTATGCTCATCTGCTCTCTTGCTCTCAGCAACCACGTGTGCAACTTCTTCATCGCCGTCGCCGCTCCTCTCAATGAACGAATCTCAGGGTTAGGCCTTCTTCGATGCGTTCGTTGTTGTAACTGCTCCTTTTCCCATCGCAACTGCTCTACTTTTCCTAGTAATGATGACGGAGTGGACGAAATGGAAGAAGAAGGAAGAATGAGGTCTATTTCTCGTCGTACAGCCGCGCAAGTGCTCGAAAGCTTCTGTCGTTGCTCTGCAAGAATGCCTAAGCGAGCAGAGTCGCCACTGCAACGATCCAATCGCTGTCGAAGATGATGCAAATAGAGCACATTGGTGCGCATGTCATCCAACAATGCTGCCAAATAGCAGGTTTCTCCGTTGGCCAACGTTATAGCGTCTGGTAAGCCTTCTTCGCGTGGGTTCAAGACTAACGGTGGCAGCAAAAAGTTATAAGAGTCCGCTTCCTCATAGTCCGACTCTTGTTGTGCCTCTCCCTCTTTGTATTTGTCCTGTCTGTATTGTTCATACGACTCTTGCTTTGCTCTTTCCTCTTCCTCTGCTTGTTGCATGGCTAGTAGGTGGCTATACGTGGCTCTGTCCATACTTGACTCTTGGTTTGACTGTAGTCACAATGGAGCAATTAGAGGCTAGAAAAAAGCAAGAAGCAAGAAGCAAGAAGCAAGAAGCAAGAAGCAAGCAGCAAGGACAAAGGGAGAAGAGAGCGAAGCAGAGGTGGACGGAAGAGAGAAGAGAGGAAAGAACAACGCAAGAAGCAAGAAACGTACTTGGTGGTGCGGATCCAGGAAACGAAGCATGTACTTGCAGTGAAAGCCAGAGTCGGCCAACAGGCCCTTCAGAAAGCCCTCCAGCTCTCTCCTGCGCTCCTCCACGGTGTCAGGGTCGTTCGAGCCGAAGAGCTTCTTTGGCGGAAACGGTGGGAACCGTTTACGAGGATACTTTTCTTCCATCTGATGGACGATGGGGTCGAGAAGACGTGAAGAAAGAAATGATGAGAAAGAACGAAAGACAAAAAAAAATAGGGGTGAAAGAAAAACCAGCACACCATCGATTTAAAGTCATGCAGAGCGCTGAAACGTTTGGGAACTGCCCATGAGGAGACGCCATCACTGATGAATATGTTGTAGACCTTTTTTTGTTGATGAGCAACCCAAAAGTTACGTTCAAGGTGGCGGATTGTATCAATAAAATGGAAGAGGGAGAGGATGGTCCCAAAACAAAATAAATAAATAAAATATATGATAATATCCAAACAACCAAAAAAAAAAACGAACCGTATAATCAGGGTTGGTGGTGGCAGAGGGTATGCTCAGCGTCCAGCCGCTCAGCCTGCGCGATGCCATTGCGGAGGCCTGTTCACTCGCTCACCGCAACAACAGTGAGTGTTTCCTTCTTTTTCCCCTTTTTCGTTTGAATTTTCGACTTCATGTCGTCCCGAATACTTCCATGTCGTCCCGATACAGACGTGACGGCCCACTTTGCGTCGACACGGAAGGGAAAAATAATAATTTTCCGTGTCGTCCTGGAAATGGAAAAAAGGAAAATGTTGCGATTGGAGGCGTAATGCATACAATACAGAAAGAGAGAGAGAGAAGTCATGAAACCCACTCCTGGGTGCTTTTACTGGGGTCTGCTCGTTGTCTTTGCTTTTCAGCTTCTCTTGGCGTTTGTGCTGCAACACAGCAGAGCTTTGGAGCATTTCTCCCAACTTGGAGAGAGCGAGCGCGACCGTTATAGCCATAAAGGTAGGAGCGACAACACTTCGTGCCCGCAACATGTCGGCCCTCCTTGTCCTCGGTTCTACGTCAACGACATGCCGGACTATCGTCCGGGTGACCCCGTGTTCATCTCTGAGGAGTTGCGTCGCAACATGAGCGTTCGAGGCAGCCAATACCTGGAGCTCATCCTGCAAGGCGCTCCTCCTGAGAGTGACTTTGCGGATGGGTGGGATGTAATGTCTGGAAGCGCCGGTAAGTCCATTTCTCTTGTCGTTTTTTGTTGTTTCTTTCTTGTCGTTTCTTTCTTGTCGTTTCTTTCTTTCTTTCTTTCTTTCTTCTTCGTCTTTCTTCTTCTTCTTCGGCTTATTCTTCAGATGAATTCTTGTTACCACTGACACAACGGTTGAAGTATAGGCAGAGCTCTTTTATTTCTTCACTTGTACAAAAATAGTGTTGAACGGGATGAACAACAAGCTAAGTCTTTTCTTGCCATTGCTGCTCGTTACGTCAACTCTTCTCTTCAGGTTCAACTTTCTCTTTATTCTTCTCTTTATTTCTTTGTTACTGACTAGTCTACAAAAGGCTGTTGAGAAGGATAACTCTGCTGAAAAAAATCAAATGGTTGGTTTCATGTACTCTGCTGTAGGCCCTTACTCCGTGGCTGCTGTGATATACGACCTACTTGGAGACGCTCCAAAGAGCCAAACATACATCTCCAGAGTGTTAGCCACCTTTAAGGAAGTGCTGAAAGGGAAACGAGCCTTTCCTGACCCCTTTGATGAAGGCAAAGCCGGGCTCCTCTTTGCTGCTTACTTCTTGAATGATCACTTTGGAGGTAAAAGAGATGGAGCTCCTTATGTCATCCCAGCAGAGTGGTTGAACGAGTTGGCACACTCTATGTTGAGTGCTGGAGTTCGGACAGGAAACGGGACCGTGTTGAAGTGGCGTAATGTTGCTTATCCAGGTAAGCGCGTATCCATTCGGTCTTTTCTTTTATTCTTACATTCTTTCATATGTTCACTTGTTCGTTCTTACTTTCTATGCTGCTTCCTTATGTATTATGGTGTTCTTTTCCAAAAGATGTCGTGCTATATGACCAAGGCCATGGCACATCTGGTGTCTTGTTCCAAATGATGCATCTTTCTAAGTTCATGGCCAATGCCACTGTATCAAACCTCATTCGCAGCACACTCGACTTTTTGCTAACATTACAGTTGCCCAATGGCAACTTTCCTACTCCGACTGTTCCTCCTCTTCCAGAAGAACCAGATGTGCTTCTGCAGTGGTGTCATGGCGCTCCTGGCTATATACCTCTCTTTACAAAAGCATGGATTCTTTACAACGACCACCGTTATTTAAATGCTGGTATACTCTCTCTCTCTCTCTCTCTCTCTCTCTCTCTCTCTCTCTCTCTCTCTCTCTCTCTCTCTTCCTTCTGTCTCTTTTCCCTTCTCATGTTTTCTGTTAGCAAAGAGAGCAGCTGAGGCAGTTTGGAAAAGAGGATTGCTAACCAAAGGACTAATGTTGGGACATGGAGTAAGCGGCAACACCTATATGTTTCTTTACATGTACCGCATGACCAAGGATCCCAAGTACCTCTATCAAGCAATCCGCTTTCAAGAGTACGCCCTCTCTCATGCGATAATGTCGGATCCGGAGGTGATGAGGAAACCGGAACCCTCTCCTTTCATGTTTTTTGTTGGAAGTTATGCAAGTGCTGCTGTGCTTTGGTCCGACATGTTGTCCAGCTTGAAGTTGGCTTGCATGCCTGCCTTTGAAGTATGTTAATAAGTGGGAAGAATGCACCGACTCCATTTTTTTGTGGTCAGGCCTTTTGCTGCTTTTAGTACTTTAGTTTTAATGTAGAAAAGCAACAAGGATGGAAAGGATTCATGCCGGTTTGAAGAACGGTCCTTTACTTCTACTCCTGACTCTGAGGCGCCTCTTTCTGCAACAGAGACTTAACCAACAGCTTCAGCTCTTCTACTTCCGCACGAGTGGTTGCCAGTTGTTGACGAGCGTCCTTCAGTTCGGCTTCCAAAGCAGCCATTTTCTCTCTGGAGGAGATCAAAGATAGGGACAAAGACACTGGTGATTGTTGGCTTCCATCACTGCTTCTCAGGTTGAGGGTCTGGCTGTCAGAAACGGTGCCTTGCAAGAAGATGTCGCCCTTCAGGAAGAGATCGCCATTCGAGTCCAGCATCATCCCTGTAAAGGACGAGTCACATAACCCTGTTAACGGGTTGGGGTCCCCAACTCCTACCGCGAAAACTGCCTCTCCGGTGCCAAGGCTCGCCTCGTCAGTAGGGTTGTTGCACCTGCCTGCCACCATGCCGCCGATGGTAGAGGTCCGGATGTTGATTCCGTGGGCAAAGGATCCAGGCGCTGTTGCGGCAACGCTGTTGCCACCAAAGGCTTTTTATTCATTTTGGTTTGTGTGGTGTCATGTTCTAGCATCAGCAAGGAGCTCCAGTTGTTCAGGTATCAAAACAAAGGGATGAAAAGGTTTACCCACTCCAGAGGCATGAGCACCTACATCGGTTGCTCTGATTGTTCCATTCCATACAGCTATAAAGAAATCGAGTACAACACAAAATAATCAACGTAGAAGAACAAGAAGGAGAACATTAAGCCAGAAGAAGAAGATGATGATGATGAGCAAGCAGAAGAATCCACAACATACAGGACAAAAAGAACGGGGATTAGGTGAAGGAGAACTCCATTGCTGTGACTATCACCAAACAGAAAACAGAATTGACAAACCAAACCCGGTGGCAAATGCCCCTGGAGCCTTGGCAACGATAACTCCGTTCTCCTGTGCTGTTGGGTAATTGGAGTTAGTTTGGCACAAAACCTTTGGTGCTAGATAGAAAAAAGAAGAAAGAGTAAGAGTGAGGTACCTGCACCCATGGCAATAGACCCGATGGATTCAGCAGTAATACCAGAATTTGCGTCCGCTGAGTCGAACACCCAAGAGAGAGAGAGAGAGAGAGAGAGAGAGAGAAGAGAGAGAGAGAGGGAGAGAGGGAGGGAGAGAGCAAGAGAAGTAATAAGAAGGAGCACTGAATGAAAAGGAGCAAAGAAGAAACAACGCCTATGTACCAATGCCAGCAGCAAATGACCCTGCTTCGACTGCAACAATTGAACTGGAATTTACCGCTGTGATCGCAGACGAGAGAGGAGAGAGGGAGAGGGAGAGAGAGAGAGAGAGAGAAGGGACGGTGGTTGGAGAGGACATCAATCACAACAATAGGTAACTAAGAGACAGTCATGTCACAGTACCAAACCCATGTGCTACAGACCCATCAGATTGTGATTCAATGAGTCCGTTGTCTGAGGCTATGAAGCGAGTGTGTGGTGAGAAAGAAAGACTCACGGATGTCAGTCGAACCATGTGAGGATAAAACCTTTTCCCATAGCAATGGACCCCTCGCCGTTCGACCTCAGCGAGGAACTTTCTTCAGCTGTTCAATGTGATTTATTTAACAATGACGTAAAGAGAGAGAGAGAGAGAGAGAGAGAGAGAAAGAGCGAGAGAGAGAGAGAGAGAGAGAGAGAGAATGATAGACTACAACACAATACATGCAGAACTAGAAAGGATTAGAAGAGAAACTAACCATATCCCAAGACGAAGGCTCCATCGTCGGTTGCAGCAAGCGTACCATCATCAAATGCTGTGGAGAACATCAAAGTTATGCGCTTGTCGCCAAGGAGAAAAAAAGATCAAGGACTGCCGTACTGTCACCCATGGCAAAAGAACCCCAGCCAGTAGAAGTGATGTTACTATTAAAGTCAGCTGCATGTGCAAAGGAAGAGAAGGAGAGAGATAGAGAGAAAGCGGAGGAGAGTTAGGGTCCACAAGAGGAGGGAGACGGGAGGCAGGCTAGGTAGCATACCATCACCCACGGCAAACGATCCATGGCCAGTAGAAGTGATGGAGCTGCCATTGAGTGCTGCACACAACGTGAATCGGTTAGTATGTTCTTTTTCGCTCTTTTGCCTTGTGATGCTGCGTTGGGTTTGAAGAGGGAATACGCACAAAAGCCCAACGCAAAAGTGCCTTCTCCCGTGGATGCTATCTCGCTGTCTTCATCAGCTTCAGGAAAGAGAGAAGGATCAACAATAATGCAAAACTTTACCTTGGGATGAAGCCAATGGACACCATACATACCAGAGCCGAACGCAAAAGTGCCTTCTCCCGTGGATGCTATCTCGCTGCCGTCATCCACTTCAGGGACAGAGAAGAAATAACAGTAAATAAGAACTTGTCTTTGGGGTGAAACCAATGGACACCATACGTACCATACCCCAATGCAAAACTGCCTTGTCCCGTGGATTCGATTTCGCTGTCGTCATCAGCTTCAGGAAAGGAAGAACAATCAACAATAATGCGTTGGGGTTCCACCAATGGACACCATACGTACCAAAGCCCAATGCAAAACTGCCTTGTCCCGTGGATATGATTTCGCCATCTTCATCACCTGCAAGAAAGAAAACAAACAGATAAATTGGCTGCTGCATCAGCCACCCCTTTCCGATTGTTGTTTGCAAACGAGAGATGGAGAACAAACAGTAATCCAAAATGATAAAAGCAAGGTGCAGCTTGCGAGAGGGAAAGAGGCGAGAGAGAGAGAGAGAGAGAGAGAGAGAGAATTGGGAGATTGGGAGGAGAGCAAAGAGAACAAAAAGAGAAGGTTTTACCGTAACCCATGGCTACGCTCCCATCAAATGAAGCCGTAATCTCACCGTCAATGTCCACTTTGATACGAAACAACAATCCGTTTAAACAATCGAAGATGGCGAGCTGCTGCACCCCAGAACGTACCATAACCAGAGGCGTGAGACCCTGTTCCGGACGCTACAATTGTTCCAACACCAACTACAAACGATAATTAAGTACAGGGCCAACGAGGTGCAAAGAATGAATAAATAACACAAGACAGGAAACACAACATGAACAGATAACAAACCATATCCACTGGCGCTGGATCCGAAGCCGCTTGCTTCAAGCCTGCTTTGTACATCCTCCGCTTTAATGTAGCTGTTAGCATTAAAAACAAACCAAGAACTCTAGAAATACAATTCCAACAAAAGCAGCAACAAACCATATCCGAAAGTGAAAGCTCCCTTGCAACCACCCTCAACGACGGTGGTGGCCGTGGTTCTTGCCACCGCTGAGCTGCTGCATTGGTTTGCAGCCCTGCCGCCTGGCACGACGGCACAAACAACAGCGCACACAATCCACAACAGATAAACTTTGTTGCGGTTCATCTCAAGGTTTGAGGTTAAGGAGCGCTCACAGGTCTTGGGCACACCGGTATATGCTAAGTTCGGCGAACCGTTTTCTTTTAATCGTTTAAAGGCTTGCCAAGGCTCAACCTCGTAGATATCCCTTCCTTTCCCATACCTCCAACGGGTGACCGACCCCCTATGGTCTCTGTGGGAAGAAGCATGGACCCCTTGCATGAAGTTTTGCTGACCAAACCCAACCAAGCCAGACGTTCATGAAGAAGGCCCCCTCATTTCCCCACCCGCCCGCTTCGTCCAAACAAGCGGATCTAATCAGATATAGACTCCCAGGTCAGGGGTTATGGCAACGTTGGAGAGCAGGGAAAAGTTGAGGTCTGTGTCCGTTTTTTGCTTTTGGTTGTTTTGTTTGTAAGGGCCATTTACGCGTGTTTCAGTGTTTTGAGTGGGACAGCATTGGGTGTGTCGCTGCTTCAAGCGGCGGAAGCATCCCATCAAAGAACCTGGCCCATAGGAGCCCACCTTGCATTGTTGGCGTGCTTTACATTCTTTGAGAAATCGTTCCAGGAAAAATTTTGTCCGCAGCAAAAAAATTTATTTGTTTAAAAAGATCTTAGACACAGAGAGATGCCGCCACGCCGTGCCCACAAAGCCGCCACGCCGCCTTCTTCCGAGGCTGCCGCCTCTGCAGCTTCTGCGAGCGTTAGTGCGGCTGCGCCCGTGCAGGCCCAACCCCCCGCTGCGAATAATAATAATGGTAATGGTAACAACAACAACTACGACGATGCGGCGACCACCACAGAGAGCTCGAAGAAAAGAAAGGCAGAGGAGGAGGAGGAACAAAAGACGAAGAAGAAACAGGACAGCGACGAAGAAGCACACAGTCCAACTGAGGAAGAAGAGGAGGAGGAGGAGGAAGAGGACGATGACCGACCTGTATGTTGGTATGGCAGCAAATGTTACCGAAAGGTACGTCGTTTGTCCCATCAATTTTTTTTTGCTGTTTGTTTGTTTTACATCGAATCGAATCGAATCGCGAATCTAATCTTTTGATCGTATTTTGCTTTTGTAAAAACAAAAAAAAAAGAATCCACAACACTTTAAAGAGTTTCGGCATCCTCACCTTGTACCGGAGAAAAAACAGACCAAGGCCACCTCCTCCAAATCCAAAAAACGCAAGGTGGAGTCGGATGAGGACAACAACAAAACTTCTTCTTCTTCGGTGGACGTGACCTCGTCCTCCTCCTCTCCGTCCCCTTCCTCGGCCATGCCTTCTTCGTCGAATTCGAACACGGCTACTGCTTCTGCTGCACCCCCTGCTCCTGCTTCTCGACCCGAGGTTGATAATTAGTACGTTGTTTGTTGTTTGTTGTTATTGTTCTTCTTCTTGTTCTTCTGCTTCTTCTTCTTGTTCTTCTTGTTCTTCTTGTTCTTCTTCTTCTTCTTCTTCTTCTTCTTCTTCTTCTTCTTCTTCTTCTTGTATGCTCCTCCTTCTTCTTCTCCTCCTTTCCTTTCCTCCTTCCTTTAGTTCTTTTTCTTGTTCTTGTTCTTCTTCTGCTTCTCCTTCCTCTTCTTGTTTTTGATCCTTCCCTTGCTTCTTACATCCTCTTTCTTTTAAAACGCCATCAACAGCCGCAGCATTGTACGAGTAACTGTGCAGAAGAACAAGATCACGGCAGCCGAGAAACAACTATTGCGTGGCTTCCGGCGGACCTACAGTATCTCGCAACAGGAACATCTTCAAGTATTGAGCGAGTTTGGGTGGACTGAAGAACAATACGAAGATGGAGAGCGGGTACTCTTTTTCATTTATTTTTTTCCTATCTTTCTTTTACTCTTTTTCTCCTTCTTTTTCTTTCTTTTTGCGTCTTTCCTCTTCTGTTTTGCAACGTAACAACTGAATATAAACCAAAACAGAGAGATGATACAGTAGAGTTGGATGAAGAGCATGACATTCTGCAGAGTGAAAACGGTTATGGTATCATCAAGCTCAAAAAGGGTTCTAAAATGACTCAACAACAGGAGAACTGCTTCTCCAAAGCCGTTTCACATTTCTACCAGACTATGTCCAAAGCGCAAGCCAATTATCAGATTTCCGAGGTAACTTTTTGTTCATTCAACTTGTTGTCCCTTCTCCTTCTTCTTGTTGTTGTTGTTGATGTTCTTCTTCTCCTCCTCCTCCCTCTTGTTCTTCTTCTTCTTCTTCTTCTTCTTCTTCTTCTTGTTCTTGTTCTTGTTCTTGTTCTTGTTCTTGTTCTTGTTCTTGTTCTTCTTCTTGTTCTTCTTCTTGTTCTTGTTCTTGTTCTTGTTCTTCTTCTTCTTCTTCTTGTTCTTCTTCTTCTTGTTCTTGTTCTTGTTCTTGTTCTTGTTCTTGTTCTTCTTCTTCTTCTTCTTCTTCTTCTTCTTCTTGTACTACTCCTCCTTCCTTCCTTCCTTCCTTCCTTCCTTCCTTCCTTCCTTCCTTCCTTCCTTCCTTCCTTCCTTCCTTCCTTCCTTCCTTCCTTCCTTCCTTCCTTCCTTCCTTCCTCCTTCCTTCCTTCCTTCCTTCCTTCCTCTTCCTTCCTTCCTTCCTTCCTTCCTTCCTTCCTTCCTTCCTTCCTTCCTTCCTTCCTTCCTTCCTTCCTTCCTTCCTTCCTTCCTTCCTTCCTTCCTTCCTTCCTTCCTTCCTTCCTTCCTTCCTTCCTTCCTTCCTTCCTTCCTTCCTTCCTTCCTTCCTTCCTTCCTTCCTTCCTTCCTTCCTTCCTTCCTTCCTTCCTTCCTTCCTTTTATTCTTCTTTTGTTCGCTGACAAAATTTTCTTTGCTTTAAAGGTTTGGGTTATTGTAAACAGAGGTTTGTAGCAGCCACTTCTTTTTTGTTGCATTCTCTTTCATTTACTCCTTACTCAATTCTCTTTTTTTAACAATTAAATAATCTAGATTTGAAACAACAGTATGAAGAGAAAAAGGCAGATTTTTTATCAGCAGGCAAAGACATAAACGAAGTTTGGGGTTTTGTAAGTCATTTCCTCTCTTGCCTTGTTCTCTTTTTCTTTCTATCTAACATTACACTCTTCTCTCATCTCTTTGTAGCATGGGTCGACACGAAATAGCATGATTGGTATCTCAAAAACAGGTTTCTTGCCGCCAGATAAGCTGCCCAGTCAAGACCAGACTAACAAAAAGTCGAAGAAGAAGAAAACCCAAAAGAAAGTTCCTGATATCACAGTGCTTGATGATGGGTTAGTGCTATTTGTCGCTTAGTCTCTTCTTTTCTCTTTACTCGGTTCTCGTTTCCCTTTTCTTTATTTCTAACGCTCTCTCTCTCTCTCTCTCTCTCGCTCTCTCTCCATCTTGGTGTTTAAACACGAAGATATTTTGGTAAAGGCATTTACTTTTCTGTATATTCGGACTATGCGTTATGGTATTCGGAGGAGCGAGAATCAGACCAGATCCTCCTCACCAAAGTTATTCGTGGCCGATCCTACCGATGCACTGAACGTATGGTAAGCATTGAAGATTATGTTTACTTTTTAGTTTTACTTTAGGCATGGATGATTATTAATATAAAATACAAAGGATGGGACAGGCAAACAAGATGGCTATGATAGTCACTACTCCCCAAAGGGAAACGAGCTCATCATTTTCGAGCCAGCACAAAGTCTTCCTCGCTACATCCTTACCTTTGAGACAAGAGTGAACCATTCCTTTTCTCTGTCGCCACTTCTCTTTGCTATTTTGCTTACATCTCTCCTTTCTTTCTTTCCTTCCTTTCCTCTTGTTGAAACAAACAGGAAGCTGAAGAACGAGAACAAGAAGGCTAAAAACACAAAGTTTAACTTTTCTTTAAACCAAAAAAAAAACTTTTTCTCAGGTGCATTCTTTCATTCTTCGCGATACTGATTGGGCGGTGTGGATAGATCCAACCAAAGGAATTGGTACGGCTGAAGCGACACCTGCAACGTGCCCGACGAGGTGCCCTTGTACTTCACCCCCGTCAACTCCTCGCGCAGCTCCAGCTGCTCCTCCGCCGGGTTGGTCAGGCACTCCTCCGGCACCTCCACCGTGGCCGAAATCTCCTTGCCGCTGACGTTGGACACGATCAACATTTTGTCGACATCTGTGGATCTGACGTAAGCAGCTACTGACGTCAGCTCGTTGGTCAGCCACGTCAGCGTGCCCGAACCAAACGAGGGGTGCTTTCTTCGGACTTGGAGCATCATGCGGATGGCGTGGAAGAGGCTGCTTGGGTCGTGCTGCTGCGAGTCCACGTTCACCCGTTGGTAGCCGTAGACTGCGTCGTTGATGACGGGGGCGTAGAGCTTGGTGGTGGAGGGGGAGGAGAAGCCCCCGTGAGGCTTGGTGTTCCATTGCATGGGCGTGCGCACGCCGTTTCGATCGGGGAGCTGAATGTTGTCTCCCATTCCGATTTCATCGCCATACTTTTTTTAAGGGAGAGAGGGTGAGAAAGATGAAGGGGAGAGAAAGAGAGAGAGAGAGCGAGAGGCATTACATAAATAATAGGAGAGCCAGGTAACGTTAGCAACAAAGAGAAAGCTAGCTCGATTTGTCTCCGATCGTTATTCAGCTGCAAAAAACAACGCAACCCATTAGCGATTTTTGTTTTTAAAACAAAACAAAACAAAACAAACCAAAACAAAACAAAACAAAACAAACCAATGGAGCCAATCGCCTACGAATGCCAAGGTTCAATCTCATCCTCTTCTCCGGAGCATAGACCTCCCACATGTACTGCCGCTCCTCCGGCGTTACCATCTCCAACGTCAACTCATCGTGGTTACGCAGAAATGTCATCCATTGACACTTGGGCGGAATCTCGGGCGTCTCCTCCAGGATTTCTTTGAGGGAGGTGCAGTCCTCCTTGCGGAGGGACATGAAGATGCGAGGCATGACAGGGAAGTGAAAGCCCATGTGGAACTCGTCGCCATCCCCATCGCCAAAGTACTTGCGGACTTGGTCGGGCATTTGGCAGGCCTCAGCAAGCAGGACTCTGCCTGTATAGTTGTCGTCCACAAACTTACGAAGCTCTTTGAGGAAGACATGTGTGCGAGGTAAGTTCTCACAATTTGTGCCCTCTTCTTCGACTGTCAACAGCAAAAGAATGAGACAAAGTCAGCGAGAGAGAGAGAGAGAGAGAAAGAGAGAGAAAGAGAAGGAGAAAGAGAAACGACGAAAGAGATGCATACATAGATAAGGAACAGCATCACAGCGGAATCCATCCACGCCGACGTCCAGCCAAAACTTTACAATCCGCATCATTTCTTCTCTTACTTTGGGGTTATCAAAACTAAGTTCCAAGGTTAAGAAATAAGCGAACTTAGTTACTCTCTTTTGCTCACAAAATAAGATAAAAAGGATACTTTAGGTCAGGTTGCTCCTTATAGAACCGATGCCAATAGTATTGTCCAGCTACTTCATCCCACGTCTATCGCCACAAGAGTAAGAAAGAGCTTCTTGTGGAAAGAGAGAGAGAGAGAGAGAGAGAGAGAGAGAGAGACGCACCCAATTAGAAGGCTCTGTGTCAATAAAGATGATCCGAGCGTCAGCGTACTTCTTGTCAGTGTCACTCCACACAAAATAGTCTCTATAAGGCGAGTTTCTGTCCTTGCGCGCCTCTTGGAACCAACGATGCTGGTAGCTACAGTGGTTGGGCACAAAGTCCACAATTATCCTCATGCTGCGCTCGTGCACGGCATTGACAAAGGTCTTAAAGTCCTCCAATGTGCCATAGTCTGGATGGATGCCTACATAGTCCGCCACGTCGTAGCCATCGTCCACCAGCGGGGAAGGATACATAGGGAGCAACCACAAGCAGTCCACGCCGAGGTAGTGCAAGTAGTCCAGCTTGCTTGTAAGCCCCACAAAGTCACCATGCCCACTCCCCGTTGAGTCACAAAAGGCTCGCACGTAAACCTTTGGAAAGAAAATTATATCAGATCTGAGAGTGATCGAGGAGGGAGGGAGAGAGTGAGAGTGAGAGAGAAGAGAGAGCGAGCGCGCAGAGGGAGAGAAACGAGGAAGAGAGAAAAACTTTGAGGAAGTGAGAAAAACAAAGTGAGGGAGAGGAGACCTCGTAGAAGACGGCTTCCTTGTACCACAGTTTGGTTTCGGAGGGAAAGGACAGCTCCTCGTGGGTAAAGTAGTCAATGAGCTGACCGGAGTACTCATGGTGATGCTTCTCCTTTTCTATCACACTATGAAGCATCCCAAAAAAAAAGTGAGTTTTTAGAAAAAAAGGGACTCCGTCGTCGATCTCCCACACTCACCCATCTGCTTGCCCGTCTTCGAATCGAGGCTCCAACATGATCTGCGCACACTTTGCGATGAGATTATCACTCACCAAAAACTCCCCCCTCTGGCCAGTCGCTACTCTTTTTTATTTTATTTCTATTCCCTTTTCCTTTTGGTCCACCTAAAAACCCCTTTTTGATTGATTTGTCATCCACAATGGAAAAAAAAAAAAGGCTCCATCATTAATCATTTGGGCAATGTGGGATGAACCCTCTACAAATTCCCTTTTTTAGGATAATATGTCGAGGGTTACTTGCTTTATTTGGAGAAGAATTCATTATTTCCGCGGAAATTCATTCATTTTTCCGGAAATTACGTCAATCATTGAACTGAGTTTTTTTTTTCTCTCTTTCAAATTTTTTTACTTTTATATTTTGCCGCCTAAAAGACCAGAAGAAAGAAGAAAGAAAGGAGTGACACTCTCCTCTTTTTTTTTTTTTAGCGTGGTGTGCTTTGTCCATTCGCCCTTGCTTGTGTCCTCTTTGGTTTCTTTTATTGAAAATAGCGGAGAGCACAGAAAAACAAAAATGCAAGCGCCAGCCGCAAAGATTGACACTGAGGCCACGGCACAAGCTGCCGCTCAACACTCCGCCTCCTCCTCTCTCTTGGCCAAAGCGCTGGAGGACAACAATCTCGGTAAGCTAAACTACACTACTCCATCTCACTACCTTTTTTTTTCATCCCCATCAATACACAAAAAACTCACTCCACTGTTCTCTCTCTCTACTCTCACACAATATTATGAGTAGATCTTTCTTTGATCGGAAACTGTTCGTTCAGTGCCCTTGTCGACAAGAAGGGCTGCATCGTGTGGTGCTGCATCCCCCGCTTTGACGCTGACCCCGTCTTTTGTAGCCTCCTGAGGAAGCAGAAGGACATTGGCTTCTTCGACATTGACCTCCAGGGCTTTGCCCGCAGCGAGCAGGCCTACCTCAAGAACACTCCCATCCTGCGCACCACCCTCCATGACTCGGCTGGCAACTCTGTGCAGATCACGGACTTTGCACCGCGCTTCCAGAACTTTGGACGCTCTTATCGTCCAACTATGGTGCTCTCTTCTAACCTCTCCCTTCTTTCCCTATTGTTGTCTGTTCTGTGTCCACGCTTCTCGTTTTTTGCTCTTCTCTCTTCTCTCTTCTCTCTTCTCTCTTCTCTCTTCTCTCTTCTCTCTTCTCTCTTCTCTCTTCTCTCTTCTCTCTTCTCTCTTCTCTCTTCTCTCTTCTCTCTTCTCTCTTGTTTGCTTCTGTCCTCTAGTTTTGTTCACTCTCTTCTCTTGTCTCTTTTCTCTTCTAACGTATGGGGAAACAGATTATTCGTATGATCAAACCACACGGCCGCCCTCGTATTCGTGTTCGTTTGAGGCCCACTTTTGGCTATGGTTGGGGCACACCTGAAAAAACAAGAGGCAGCAACCACATTCGGTACTTGGTGCCCACTGGGACCCTCCGTCTGACTAGCAATGCACCCATCGCCTATTTGTTGCATGAGGTTCTCTCTCCCACTCTTTTTTTTTCTTTCTTCCGCGTTTCTCTTCTCTTCAATGAGGCCAAGATTAGAACGTACTCTAGATGACCGCGTGGATGACATCACATTCAAACAAATTCACAATCTTTCGCATGAGCCATTCCGATTTTTCTCTGTTTCTCTCTGTCCTTTCTATTTCTTTCGTGTTTTGTTATTTCTTGTTTTTTAACTCTTTGCTTTCATGAACAACAAAAAGGTGTCCTTTGAGTTAGAAGGACCTATTGCTCTTATTCTTATGCCAGACGAAAGCATGACCCAGGGTATTGAAGAGTTTGTTCTCTCCAACTTTAACCGAACCAAGAGTTACTGGGAACAGTGGTCCAGCCAACTTAGCGTACGCTTCCTTTCGTTCAGTCTTCTCCTTTCATTTAAATGCTGATCACTCTTCTTTCAATTGTCAAGTTGGCATTCGAGTGGCAAAAACCACTTATCAGAGCGTGCATCACTCTCCAGCTGTGCAGCTACGAGGAAACTGGTGCAATCATCGCCGCAGGCACTACCTCCATCCCCTCCTCCTCCAGCGGTGCCGGCAGGCAGGATGAGAGGTTCTGCCGTGTGCAGGACATGCCCTTCCTCATCCGCACCCTCAACCGCATGGGCATGATCAACACCATGGAGAACTATCTGAGGTATATCTCCAACATCGTGGTGGAGTTTTGCAGCACACCGCATAGCAGCACGCGCGAGGCTCTTCAGCCCCTGTATGGCATTGCCTTGGAGAGCTTGCTCTATCAGAAGGACGTGCATAGGTTGGCTGGTTATCGTGCTCTTGGACCTGTCGTTGTTGGAAACAAGGTATCATCACTTTTTTCTTTAGCTCGCTCTCTCTGCTCTCTTTGTGTTCTCTTTCCTCTCTTTGTGTTCTCTCTCCATTTTGTTTATTCCTTATTTAATGATTTATGAACCATGATAGGAGTTCAAATTATTCTCGTCGGATACATACGGAAGCGTCATTTTGGCCCTCACACAAATCTTCTTTGACGAACGATTGTTGTTCACTGGCGACAAAGTGTATGTCTCTTTTTTGTTTTTAATACCTTTTCTCTCATTTCAGTTAGTTACATTCGCATTGACAATATTTTTATTCTTTTTCAAAAGGCTGTTTGAGAGAATGGAGGAGCTGGGCCGACGCCTCCTCCAGGTCTACAAAGAACCCTCCCACGACCACAGGCTCCACATCTATCCCGTTGTTCTCAGTTGGGCCGGTTGCGATCGTCTTGGTTTGTTTTTTCTTTTATTAGCACACCAAAGTTTGGGGTGGAGTTACTAACAACAAACCTAATGACACCTACAGCAAAGATCGCTCGCACCTTGGACCTCGACAAAGAAGTAGAGAGCTTCTGGAAGTCCTCCGCCAAAGAGATCTTCCAATTCGTTGTCGACACCTTCTGGGACGAGGAGCGCCAATTCTTCCGCTGCACCGCCGTGGGTGCCAGTGGCGCAGATGGCGGGGATAAGCTGAGCCATGTCCCGGAGGTGGACGGCCAGCTCTTGCTCCTCCCCGAAGTGGGCTTTGTGTCGTTCCAAGACCCGCGATTCCTGTCGACGCTGGCCAAGGTGGAGGAGCAGCTGGTGGACCCGCACTCTGCGTTCTTGCGCCGGGTGCCGAAAGATCACCCTAGCGGCGTGAGTGCGTCTGACACCGCTACGAGCATTCATACCATCTGGTTCGTAAACCAAAAATCCCTCTCTTTCCATTCCTTTCTCTTTCGTCGTTTCTCTTTCTCTCTCTTTCTCTCTTTCTCTCTTTCTCTCTTTCTCTCTTTCTCTCTTTCTATCTTTCTCTTTCTCTTTCTCTTTCTCTTTCTCTTTCTCTTTCTCTTTCTCTTTCTCTTTCTCTTTCTCTTTCTCTTTCTCTTTCTCTTTCCCTTTCCCTTTCCCTTTCCCTTTCTCTTTCTCTTTCTCTTTCCTTCTTTCTCTCTCATCCCTCTTATCGTTTGTTTTCTACAGGTATATAATAGCGTTGCATGAGGTGGGAAGAACGGAGGAGGCGCGCTCCAAGTTCAAGGAGGTGCTGGCCAGCTGCAACAACTGCGGCACGTTGAGCGAGAGCATCGACCTCCAGAGCCGCGAGCTTTGGGGCAACTTCCCCCATACCCTCACCACCTGCGCCCTGTTGGACTGTGCCTGCCGCTTGAGCCTTCCTTGGGAACGTGTCCTCTAAAAAACCAAAAACAAAGTATTTGAAAACAAACAATCATTGTTCATTTTTTTTTTAAAAAAAGAGAAGGAAAAAAAATTCTTACTTTAAGTTTCATTTTTGTTGGTTGAAACGACACCTCAATTTCTGATTGGACAATTATATGAATTAATTATGATTTTCGATATTTTATTGGACGGATAAAATTCATTTTTATGATTTTCGATTGGATGAAAATGAATATGAAAGGTAACGTTACCGACACGAGGCACAACAACCTACAAAGAAGAAAAAGAAAGAACATGAAGAAGTATGTGCTGGGCGCGTTGCCCGTGTTGGTCGTGTGCTTCTCTTTTGTGGTGTTCCAAGTTGCTCACGGAGGACTGTTTACGCCTCCGTTGTGCGCCATTTTGGGGGTCGGTTGCCCAGAGATCGAAATCAGAGGCTTCGTTGCGCCCAATTACGAACCCGTTCGCGAGCTCTTCCACCAGCACTTTCTTGACGGCAAAGAAGTCGGCGCCTCTGTTGTTGCTTATGGTTTCCTCCGTACTCTCTTTTTTTTGTTTAAACAAATTCTTTTTAACCGTTATTGTTTAAAACAATAGTGAATGGAGAAAAAGTGGTCGAACTGTATGGAGGAGTGATGGACCGCAGCGCCAACGCTCCCTTCTCCGAGCGAACCCTGACCACCGTTTGGTCCTCCGGCAAAGCGGTGGCCGCCATCGCCATCGGCATTCTCGTCGACAGGGGCCTCCTATCCTACGACAAGCCGATAGCCGACTACTGGCCAGAGTACGCACAAAACGGCAAGGCCCTTTTCACCGTCTCCGACTTGCTCTCGCACAGAGGGGCCATCCCATGGTTGGAAGAAGCTGAAGCGGAGGAAGGAGGAGCGAAACTTCTTCCTTTGCAGCTGGAAACGGCGTTGGACGAGAAGGCCTTGAGCCGATTGGTGGAGAAGAGCCCCGCCATTTGGAGTCACGGGGAGAAGAGGCAGATGTACCACTGCATCGTGGGTGGCTTCGTGTTGGACCAGCTCGTGCGAAGGGTGGACCCCCAGAAGCGCTCCATGGCCCGTTTCATCCGCGAGGAGCTGGCGGAGCCACTCGGCATCGAGTTCTACCTGGGCCTCTCCGAGGAGGAAGACCCCGAGCTGGTCTCTCGCCTCTCCACTCTCTATCCGATGCCTCTCCATCAGATCTTTCTTCGCATCATTCCTTTCGACGTTATTCCCGAAGACTATCACTTCGTGATGCGTCCGCTCGTTCCCTCCCTTCAACCGGAGACGGACCTCCACTTGCTCCGTGCTTTGAAAAACAGCTCCAGCATCATATCGCGAGCCTGCTCCAACGTTGCCTTCGATCCGGTGAAGTGGCTGGCGGCGGACGTGCCGGCTGCCGGAGGCAAGTCCTCGGCCGCCAGCTTGGCCAAGCTGGCTTCGGTGATGGCGAATGGAGGGGAGGCGCATGGCGTTAAGTTGATGAGCAAAGAGACTTGGCAAGCTGCTCATGTAGACCAGGAAGCACGCTTTGACGAGGCTCTCTTAACGAACAGCATCATGACAGTAGGTGGCTTCGGCAAGACGCAACCAGAGATCTATCCCGACTCTCGCTACTACGGATGGGGAGGCAACGGCGGCTCTCTCTTCCTATGGCATCCCGAACTGAAGATCGGTTTCTCCTACGTCATGAACGCGATGCACCTACGCTTGTGGGACCATCGCTCCATCCCTCTCGCTCGCGCTGTCGCCGAATGCGCTTCCTCTCAACAATAAAGGCTCTCAGCACTCATGTGATAAAATCCACCAATCATGGAAGAGCATTACATGTAATGATTTTGACTTTTCAGTGCTTTTCGTCCGCTTTTTCTTTGCAAAAGATATCAGGAGGAGAGAGAGCAACAAGAAAATCAAGAGGAAGCACCAAGAATCGAGAGAGAGAGGTTGGCCGCCATCGCCTAAACCACCAACGAGTTTCTCATGAACGTTACGCTCACGAGCACCTTAAAAACAAAAAACAAACAAACTCAAAAAAACATTTCACAAAGAGAGAAGAAAGAGAGAGCAAACGACCCAGAGCAAACAAAAAAGAGAGAAGGGGGAAAAGAGAAGGAGGAAGAATGGAAGGGCCGTTCACGGTGAAAGCGATTTGTGGAGAGGAGCAACGATGGTTCCTGTGGCCAACAGGGGGTTGCTTCCGAGAGCTTCGCTCCTCCATCACCTCTCTTTACGCTCTTTCTCCTGTGAACGGGGAAGTAAGGCTCCACTACATCGACGATGAAGGAGACGTCGTTGGCATCACTTCGGATGACGAGCTGAGAGAAGCGTTTCGACAGAGCGTCGAGTCTTCTTTCTCTTCGACTCTGCATCTCCTCGTTTCCATTCCTTCTTCTTCCTGTGTTGGTGACCAAGAAGAAAAAACGAACAACAACACTAACAACACCAACAACAAAAGAGTGGCAGAAGCGACTGTGGAAAGCTGTAGAGCAACGAGCGAGAGCATATCCAAATCATCGAAGGAGATTTCCATGCAAATCGCTCAACTTTCTCGAGAAGATTTACTGCAATTTGCAGAAGCAGAACTCAGTAAAGAGAGTCTTCAACAAAGTGAAGAGGAAGAGGAAGAAGCAAGTTGGAGGGAGCAAAAAAAACAAACCGTGAAAAAGCTTTGTGAAGAGTGCAGCGAGAATGCAAAGAGAACAAGAGAAGATAGCCTTCGTTCAAGCTCTGAGATTAGAACGTTGGTTATGCAAGTCTAAAGAGAGAAGTGAATAGTTTTCTATGTTTGAAGTGAGAGCACTTTGTTTTGTGTTAAAACTGTAAATACGTTAGGACAGTTTAACTCTGTAAATAAATAAGTTGTCTATTTTGTTCAAAAAAAGCAACGAGAAAAAAAAAACAGAGCGGAAAAGGAGGAACGAACAGATAGTTTACGATGCGATTTACAGGGCAGAGAAAGAAAAGAGATGAGCGTTCTCTTGCTTTTCTTTCTCGTCCTGTCGCTTCTCGCGCCAATGGAAAAGGAAAATGATCACTGCCAAAGCGAACAGTGCAGAGAGAATGGCTAAAGCAACCCACAGAGCCAAACCGGATGGCTTTATGTACAGTTCCAGCTTCCAGCTATTAAATAAAGAATGAGAATAGAGAAACGGAAAGAGAAGCCAGGCAGAGAGTGAACGGGAGGAGAAAGAGAAGGAGAGAAAGAAAAAAGAAAGAGGAAGGCTGTACCTTTGTGGGTCATCAGGCTTGTAGGGAATTGCCACCAACTGTGAGTTTGGTATGATGCAAATCCAACTATTCCAATTAGGATCCTATTTCAATGGTTGTTAGACAAAGAAAGTGACATTTTATGGAAACACAGAGAGAGAGAGAGAGACTTACATGATTAGAAGAGATACCGTATGCAAAATCTTCAATGTAATTGGACGTACGACCCAGTCCAAAAACGTTGTAAGGCGTCTGTAGAGGGAGATAAGAGGACTGATATAATTGACCTCCTTGTCGCATTCGTTTCTTTCCCGACAAATCAGTTACTGTAAACTTGCTGTAAAGTAACCATTCCTAAAGTTAGAAAAGAGAAAGGAAGAGAGCAAGAGAGCAAAGAGAGTAGAGAAGAAGCTGCACGAACAAGACTCCTCCTGCATAGTTAACGCCATAAGGTTTCGGATCGGGAAACTTCGGACCACTATTACACCATTCCGTGCACACCCCGTTCAGACCTTATTTTCCGATTCAACAAGTTAGCTTCAACAATAAAATTAAAACAAGAAAAGAAGACGAGAGTTCGATAGTACCTAATGTTTTGAGGAAGAACACATCGTTCTGAAAGTTATTGAATATCGCCTCTACGCGACGGCCGTTGCCTCCTGAAATCGAGTCATCGACCATCACCAGAATGTCGGGAGAACCCTATTGATAGTAAAATGTTCCCATCTTAATGCCTTGACAGTTTGATTCATTGCAAGAAGAAAGCAGAGCAGAGAAATAAAAACAAAAACAGTGGAAAAACAGCGAAACACGAAAAGAGAAAGTGGTACGTCTTCGTTAAGGTCAAAAAATGCAGCGGCATAGGCGTTGTCGATGCTTGTTAGAGCTTTTATTTCATCGTCGTCGTCGATAGGAACCAAAGTTCGATCCGCGACGGAGCCGACGTGAGAGCCTTCCCGCTTACATCCATACTTGGCATCTTCGCACGCTTTGTTTTTCCACAGCTGCACAAACACGCGGCCATGTGGGTCGATCACAGGAATCAATAAATCTGTATAACCATCCAAGTTATAGTCACCTATATAAAGAAACAAGTGGCTGTTAAGATTTTGTACAAGAGAGAGAGACAGAGAGAGAGAGAAGAAGGAGAGAGAAACCTGCACGTAAAGTGATTGGCATTTCCAAGTGTGGATGCTTGTAGAAGCGCGCTCCTTTGAATGCAGCTTGTGGAACATGAACCACATTCTAGGAAAAACCATTATTTATGTTTGTGAGGAACTATTTTAAACAAATACTAAGACAAAATAGCAAAGAAAAGAAAAAGAGTACCTCAGAAAAATGAGGAGCAAGGAGTTTGGTATCCTTCAAATAATTGCTATCGGCGGAACAAAGCTCTGTGGAGGGCCTACAATCGGAGTCCCACCATCCTCTACAAACTGGTTTTTGTTCGTTGTACACTATTATCAAACTATTCTCCGTCGTGCATGTATTTGTCGGTATGCAAATTGGATAGACTATGTCTATAGTGCCATCTCCATCTTTTTTTTTTTCGATTAGAAGAAAAAGTGATGTCAGAAGAACAAGAAAAGAAAAGAAAAGAAAGAAAACAGAAAAATTTTGTCATACTCATATCGGCAAACAATGGCTGACCAGCGCCATCAGGCAGTTCAAAGCCTTTACCCTGCCGCCGCACGAATGAGCCCTTTTTGTTCTCCCAAATCTCAATGAGAGAGTTACCGCTTTGTGCTTGCTCCTCCTCATTCGATGTCTCTCCCGTTGCGGTGACATAAAGATCAGACGCACAGTCTCCATCCAAATCCACAAATGCGTTGAAACGAGGAGCCGCTAAGGGCTGCAACTTTGATTCTTCTGTTGATTGTTCCGTTCTAATGTAATGTGTATGGTGTTTTAACATGAGATAATGGAGAAAGAGAAAATCAAAAAGAAGCAGAAGTAAAGAACAAGCAAGTACACTTGAATGGAGAGAGAGCGAGCTTTGCTGGTATTGATCCAATAGGAACGCTTTCCAGTGACTGCGCTAGTGCCAAACAGGTCAGGAAGGAGGTCCCCATTGGAATCCAAGACCAGCACTTGGTCCAGTGACTCCTCCAATACTAATGGCGGTTGTGTATCTAGTAACACAAACAACAATACAAAGAGTAAAGAGACAAAGAAAATAGAAGAAAGAGAAAGGAGACACATAGAGAGAGAAGAAGAGAATAAGCACAATAAAAAATAAAGATAAGAAGTGCGAGTTTGTCAGGCTACCAAATGATCTGTAGTTTCCAAGGTATATATGGAGATAATAGCTGCCGGTATCACCTCTCTTCGCGGGGTCAATGTTCCTGTCTTTGTTGACGCTAGGACCAGAGACAAGCAAGTCCAGCTTGCCGTCATAGTTAAAGTCGGCGCCGACCACATTTGTGATGGGCATGCTCTCCTGGATCGTTGCCTCTGGCTTCTTGACAAAACGGAACTTATCTTTAACGTTTGTTCATAGAGTTGTTTGTAAGTGGTTGTAGTAGGTTTTCGCTGCAGTGATTGAGAAGAGAGAAAATAGAGAAATGTGGCAGAAGAGAAGAGACTGATGAAGAGAACGATGAAGAGAAGAGAAGAGAAAACGGTACCGTGATTCCAGACATAAACATCGATTCTGGTCTGGTCCTCTCCACTCACTATGAATAAGTCATTACTGCGAAAATGAAGAGCGTCACGAATGGGAAACAACGAGGATGAAAAGACATACAAGAAGAAGAGGAAGAAGAAGAAGAACAAGAAGAAGAAGAAGAAGAACAAGAAGAAGAAGAAGAACAAGAACAAGAAGAACAAGAAGAACAAGAACAAGAACAAACTATTTGTCACTGTCCATGTCGCCAAAGCAGGCGACGTGGCCTTCCACCTCCTTCAAGCCAGCCTCCAGGGAGTAGAGCCGCGACTCGGAGAAGCTGGGTCCGTTGTGGTTGGCCCCCACCTCGTCAAAGAAGCGGAAGAAGCTGTTGCCCTCCACGGCCACCATGACGGCGGACATGGCGAGGAAGAGCAGGCAGCCGGACTTGAGCCCCCCTTTATGCACCTTCATCCTGGCGAGGCAGAGCGTGGCCCCAAAGAGTGCGGAGAGGAGGAAGCTGAGCAGCAACAGCGCTGCCGTGTTGAGATTCACTTCCAGGGTTTTTTTTTTTTTGTTGTTTTTGTTTCGTTGGAGTTGTTTTTTTCAAAAAAAAAAAAAACACACAATGGGGGAAAAACAACAAGTTTGTGGAAAAAGAGAGGGAGAGGGAGTGTGACGAAAACCAAAAAAAAAAAGTGAGGACGTGGTCACCTCTTCTTTCTCCCTTTTCCTCTTTCTCTCTCTTCTTTCTTTTTCTCTATTTATTTTAGTCGACATTTTTCGTGTCGACTCGATGGTGAAGATTGCACATGTTGTGCTTTAAAACTCCAGCGTTTGTTTTCAACCTGATCAGTACGTGTACCGTGACTGTGCAGCAATACAGCATCTTCACTGCACCTATTGTGCTTCCACTCTTCAGCACAATTTGTTGTATTCGTGTCGACACCCAAAGGTGCAGCAATGGAGCACAAATGTTACACAAATTCTCCACTCGTGTCGACACCCAACAAAAAAAAAAGAAAAGTGACAAAAAAGAAAAGGAAGGAAGGAAAAGGCGGGGAAGGAGGGAGTGGCCCTCACCTTTTGGTTTGGCATCTTCCTAAAAAAAAAAATACTCCTTCAACAACCAACAACAAAATATGTTTGGCTCTCAACAACCGCACCACTATAGTGGAGGTTATGGTTATGGTGGCGGACCCTCTCAGCCATCACCTGCTCCTTCTTCTTTTCCAGGGGGCGCGCCTCCTCTTTCTGCCTCCTCTTCTTCTTCTACTATGATGATGATGCAGCTGATGACCTCTCCACCACCGCAACCTTACCTTCAAGCTCAACCGCCAACCTCTCCTTACGCCTACGCCACCGGGAGCCCCGGGCACAACAACACGATGATGTGGCAACAGCCGCAGCAGCTTCCCTCTTGGGGGCACCTCCCTCCCTCCTCTCTTTCTCCTTCTCCTTCTCCTGCTGGGGCTTCACTCCCCTTCTCCGCTTTTCCCGCTCCCTCTTATGCTGCTCCTTCCTCTCCTTCTCTTTCTTCTTTTGCTTCTTCTTCTCCTTCTCTTTCTTCTTCTTCTTCTTCTTCTTCTTCTTCTTCTTCCTTTTCTGCTGCTCTTGCCTCTTCTCCCTCTCTTTCCTCATCTTCTTCGTCTGCCTCGTCTTCTTCTCCTCTTTCTTTAGCTGCTCGCTATCAACCCTCAAAACTCAAACAACTGCAACCGCAACCACAGCAGCAGCAGCAGCAGCAGCAGCAGCAGCAGCAGCAGCAGAAAACTTCCTCCCTCTCACAACAAGTAGGACCGCAACAGCAACACCAGCAGCAAAAGGCAAAGGAAGAAGAAGAAGAGTTTGGCGACTTTTTCACCTCCAACAACCACAACCACCATAACAACCATAACAACAGCAACAGCTTTCCCGACTTGCTAGGCGATGACAACCCAAGTGCAAGTGAGAGCGTGGTGAAGAGAGAGGAAGGCGGAAAGCAAAAGGAGGAGGCAGCGGAGGAGCAAGACAGTTTTGGCTTTGGCGATTTTCTTGCAAGCGAAGGTGGAACAGCTGGCAGCAGTGCTGTGAGTGGTCAGATGAAGGAGGTTCCGTCGTTACCATCTGCATCACCACCATCGCTCCCTTTAGCTTCTGCTTCGTCTTCTGCTTCGTTCATGTATTTTGATGAAACCGAAACAGAGACAAAAGACGAACACAAAAATGAGGAGCAGCATGAAGAAGAAAGAGAAGCAGAAGAAAAAGAGAAGGAGGACGTAGAAGAAGACAAAGAAAAGGATGAGCAGAAGCACAAAGAGAAAAAAGAAGAGTCAGCGGAAAGAGCGAACAACCAAGACATTCTCTCTGGCGACTTCTTCTTTCCTCATTCGCGCAACAAAGCGGCAAACCAGAAGAACACATCCAATGTTCCAACATACAAACAAAGCAGCAAAGCATTTTCGTGGGGCAATCGCTCTGCGTATGGCAGCGTATTTCAAACCTTTACTGTTTCTTCCGCTGCATCTTCTTCCTCTTCTTCCTCTTCTTCCACACTATCTCCAGCTTCTTCTTCTACATTAGCTCCATCTTCCTTTTCCTTCGAGGCGCCATTCGATGATGCACAAAATGATGCAATGGAGGCTTCTACTACTGATGCTCCATCAGCGTCCTCTTTGTCTTCTCCTTCATCTTCCTCTTCGTTGTGGTGGGACTCTGCATTATCATCAGCACCAACAACATTACAGCCATCCTCTCCTATATCTGCTTCTTGGGGAGATTTTGCTCAAAGTGGTACCGACGCAAATGGTAATGGTGCTGCTATCGGCGAAGGCAACAACGAAGATGTTGACGACGACTGGGGTGGTTTTGCTTCAGCCACTCCCTCTGGAACTATCAACGACATCTACGCCACCACCAACACTTCTACAATGTTTGCTTCACAGCATATCCAACAACAACAACAACCGCCGCTTACGTCTTCTTTCTTCCATGATTCCTCTGTACAACATCTTCAACCAGAAAAAGAAGTAATAGTTGAAGAAACAAAACAAGAAGCCGACGGTGAAAGAAAAGAGGAGAGCAAAGAGGAGGGTGCTTCTTCAGGAGCAACCATCATCCATACTACTAATCAAAGCGAGGATAGCAACGAAGAAGCAGACGAAAATCCCAAAGACGAGCTGGACGCTTCCCTCAAGAACGAAGCTTCTGCATTTTTTGATGAATGGTCGTTTGTTGGAGCAACGAGCTCGCCTACGTCTTCCTCATTGTCATCTTCGTCGCTATCAGCATCATCCACTTCAGATAGCAATACACCAACTACTATACTTGACTCCATTTTAGCATTTACTGCTTCTCCTCCTCCTTCTTCTACATCTTTATTCTCTCCTTCTTCGTATTCTTCTACTGCCTTTTCTTCTTCTTCGCTTTCTTCTTCCTCCTCCTCCTCCATATTAGCTCCATCTTTCTTTTCCTTCGAGGCATCAGTCGGCGATGAACAGAATGATGCAATAACTTCATCCCCTTCTGCTTCTTCATCATCGTCAGTGTCTTCTTCATCATTATTGTGGGACTCGTCATTACCATCAACAACGACGGCATCACCGCCATCATCATTTTCTTTTTCTGAATTTTCTTCTTTTTCTGGATTTTCTTCTGCTTCCACATTATCTCCATCTTCCTCCGCCGTTGAGGCATCATCACCACCGTTCTGCGATGTGTCCCATACAACAACAATGTTCGGTTCGCAACAATCTTTCCTCAATGATTCCTCTTCACAACAACTTCAACCAGAAAACGAAGATAAGGCCACTGAAAGAAAGGAAGAAATAGCGGAGATCAAAGAGGATGTTCCTTCAGCTATCATCAATGCTAACAACTACGAGGGCATAAGTACTGAAGAAGATGTCAAAGAAGAGAACGAAGACGAGAAAGCAAATGAAGTGAACAACACTACCACCAAGAACGAAGCTGCTGCCTTTTTTGATGACTGGTCTTTTGTTGGAGCAGAAGCGACGAACTTGCCTACGTCTTCCTCATCACCATCATCTTTCTTAGCGGCATCAGCATCCACTTTTGATGGCATCACTCCCGACACGAGACTTGACTCCATTTTAGCCTTTTCTGCTTCTTCTCCTCCTTCATCGCCATTATCTTCTTCGCTTTCTCCGTCTCTCGCTTCTTCTTCGCCTCCGTATTCTTCCTCTTCAGCAAATGCCTTCCTCTCTGATTTCACTATTGCATCTTCATCTTCTCCATCAACTACGATACAGCCAAAGGAAGATAAAGGGAAAGAAAAAGTGGCAGATGTTAAAACCGAAGAAGACGACTGGGGTGACATAGGAGACTTTGTAGCACACCCTCAACAACCCCAATCGCCTCCGCTGAATTCGGTTGAACAAGTGCAAGAAGAGAGCAGCGTTGTGCAGACGACAACAACTACAACGGCTCTACTTGATGACCTTTTCTCTGGTTGGCAGCCAACGAACAACAATCAACAAAGTGAGCCACAAGAAGATAAAGCAGCGTCATCATTGTCATCACCTCCTTCAGATGATTGGACTAGCTTTGCTGCGTTATCGCCACAGCAGTCATTTTCTGCTGTTCGTCCTCCCGCTCCAACACAACCTTCTCCAGAATCATCTGCCTCACTCCTCCCTTTCGATTCATCTTCGTCTTCGACATTGGCTTCTGCCAACTCAACTATAACCAAAGAAGCGGAGGAACAGAAGACAAGCAACAACAACGCATTGACAAAGCGACACGCCGTTGTTGTGCTGCAACAGAGCGCCGCTCTATTGTCCGCTTTCAATCGGCCATTGGAGCAACTACTGCAGCGACACAGCGCTGAAGATGTTGCTGAACAACTCTCGCTCGAAGCGTCATTTGACGGGCAAGCCCGAGGTACATTTCTCATATTCTAAAATCCCATTCTCTTCACTTTCCTCTTTCTCTCTTCTCTTCTCCGTTCGCTCTTCTCTGCTTCTCTTCCGTCTTTTCATTTTGATGGCTAATGCTTTCGTTTAAAGCTTTGTTTGCAATTGGAACAACGGCAAAGAGTGTTGCAGAGAGATACTCGAAAGGCGCAGAGGATGATGAAGTAACAGCCCAGCTTCACGACCAATGGCGTAAGTTCAACGAACTGCTCTCTCGTCTCCCCATCTCTGCAACAGAAGAAATGAACGAAGAGGCAAAAGAGAAAGAGAAAGAGCGAGTTGAGGAAGAAGGCGCGAGATGTGCGCTGTGCGCCTCCACAAGCGAGAAGCAGATCATTCATTGGGAGGAAGTTGCGTTTCACGTTCGTTGCGCCAACCTGTTGTCATGGGCGATGTCCTCCGCTGCCTCTTCTCTCACCAACATCAACTAAGAGAAACAGTATACTTTATTTTTGTTAACAAAGTCGTAACTCTCTCAGTCTTTACTTGCCTTTATTCTTCTTACCAAACAGACCGAATCGCTTCTTTTCTTTCTTCCCTCCTCCAGAAGAAGACTGTGAGGAAGCGGAAGAGAGAGCTGTTTTCACGACCTGGTCCCTCAGCTCTCTGAGGCCCTCCTGTGTGAGCGCGCTGCACTCCAGATGCTGCACAGCGCCTATCCGTTTCGCCATGCGCTCTCCCTCCTCTTTGCTCACGCACTCCACCTGTTCTTCTTGTTCTACTCGATCACTCTCTTCTCTCTCTCCTTCTCTATGGCTATGATCGCTCTCACGAGTATTCTTTTGGCGAGGAGGAGGTGCGGCCTGCTGTTGCCTGGCATCTTCTTGCCTCCTGCGGAGGTCCACCTTGGTTCCTACCAACAGCTTGGGAACGTCGGGACAATGGTGCTGGACTTCATAGTTCCACTTGGCCTCGACGCTGAGGAAAGAGGGCGGAGAGGCCACCGAGTAACAAAGCAAGAAGACGTCGGTGTCAGGGTAAGAGAGCGGACGTAGACGAGCGTACTCGTCGCTGGCAGCAACCGGGTAAAGCTCCAGCTTGACCGTTTGTTCGCCGGCAGAGAGGTTGGCAGAGAAGCAGTCAAAGGCCTGAGGGAAGTGATCGCCGGGAAAGGAGTTCGAGGTGAAGGTGACCGCCATGGCAGTTCTTCCAGTGCCATCATTACCGACCACCCTACACTTTATCGTTTTGATGTTTGTTGTGGAGGTCATTCTCTTGGTGGGTTGTTGTTGCTTCTTTTTTGGTGGTTGTCGAACAAAGTTTGTAAGAGGCTGCACTAAAGTATTTCATTTCGCTTCAGTTAATCATTTAGTGAAGTAGAATAAAATGGAAATGAAAACGTGAGAGTTAGGCGGAGAGCAGCTTCCGATAGTAGTGGGAGTAGCTGATCTCGTCGGTGCGATGGAACTTGGACATGAGCTTGGCGTACTGCTGCTGGCTGAGCTCCATGATCTGCGGGAAGGAATGCCTCTGCTCCTCCAGCGAGTCCTGGTGCGATGGGATCAAACGACACTGCAAACATCGAGCCATCGATGACCCCTCCTACAATTGTTAGAGAGAATGTTAGCACTTTCTTTACCGTTGCTCTTCTCTCGTTCTCTTCTCTTCATCGTTCTCCTTGTCTTCCCTTCTTTTTGGCTTAGTTGAAGAGGATAATAATAACAAACCTTGAAAATCATGAGTTGTGGTTGGGGCCAACGGTCTTTAGCCACCTGGGAGGCGTATCGCCTGCAAAGCTCCACCAAGTCTGTGCGATGGGTGGCCTCATTCCCTATCCAAATGAAGATGTCAGTGTGATGGTCAAGCAGCAGCACAAAGTTGGACTGCAAGGCAAGGTCTTGGAGGGGGATCCTTTGGAAGACGCTCGTATCGGCCAGCAGTAGGGGAGGGTCGATGAGCCGCAGGCTGTCCTCAAAATTGGCGTTGAGAAAGAGACAACGTAGAAAGTCAATATCATCGGGGTGTTGTAGGATGGGAGAGAGCATGGGGCCGCGTCGAAGCAAGTACATCCTTTGTTTGTTGTAATTAACAGAAGGAAAAGCGAGAAGGGAGAGGAGAGGAGCAAAGAAATACGAACAAACGAGGAATAACGGCAAGCTCAGCGGGAAGGCGAAGCAAACCAAACTTGTCTTTTTGACCACAACCTTTAGATATGTTGACCAATGTTTTATCGCTGATTGCAAAACGTGAGAAAGATGATAAAGAAGGAGGAAGAAGAAAAGAAGAAAAGAAGAAAAGAATGTACAGATGAGTTATGGCTTCAGTCGGATTGTCTACTTTGCGAGAGAGGAGGATGATTTTCTTGGCAAGCAAGATTGCAGTTAGGTGAGCATCTACCGACGCGCAAAACTTGGAGAAATTGGCAGTAGTTTCTAAGCGTTGTGTTATGATCCGCAAAATACTACAGTTGAAAAAGAATGAAACAAAGACTTTAGCATGATGACTGAAAGAGGGGAGAGAGAGAGAGAGAACCATTGATTTGCATAGTTGGTGTAACGAACAACGAATTGGAAGTACACATTTGAGGCCATAGTATCGTCCCCAACAGAGTAAAACAATGAATAACAGAGAGACGGGGTAACGCATCCCATTCGGAACTCATGACGAGCTGTTTCCGCTGTAAACAATTAACATAAGTCATAACAATATCATCGCAACAACAATTGAGCATACATGAGTCACTGTCACTGTTGGAGGCAACCGCAGGTCCGATAATATGTGTAAACACAATTGGGGATGAGCATTGAATTGAAAGATGACCATCTCTGCCACAACCTTTTTGCAAATAAACGGAAGAATGTGAGAGGTAAAACAGAAAGGAACAGAGCAAAAAAGAGAAAGCGATGATAGCACACCTCGATGCAAGGTGAGCTCAAGGGTGATGGCAAATTCAGCTCCAAACTCCTTTTGCATGATAACTGCTCCACCGTTACCCAGCACCAAGTTTTGTAAGACAGGCACGTTGAATCGCTTTAGTCCACAACAGAACAGGTCGATGCTGGCGTTGGCAGTGAGGGCTTGCATGTCCAGTTTCTTGAAGTAGGCAGCTGCCTCCTCCCTGTAAAACTGCTTCTTTTGGGCGTCCGCTTGTTCTCCCTCAGCCTCCAGTCTTCCGGGTCCCAGATTGCAGCCGCCATTCATGAATACCACCACTCGTCCGCCGTTATGTTGATGAGAAGAAGTAGAAGAGCTTCCATCATCAAACTCGTCGAGCGAAGCAGCAAACGAAGCAGGGGAAGGGAACGACGATGCAGAAGCATTGATGAGAGTCAAGGCAGCCTCCAGAGCAGTTCCCAAGCATCGCTGCTGAATGGGTTGTTTCTCTTTGGGGGCAGAGAAGATGAGAGCCTCCAACACTCGATCCACGCATTCCATGCTGCCTTCGTTTATCTCGGCGGTAAAGGCATGAGCTTTACCCGCAATGTAAGCCCTATCCTCCGCCAGCAAGCCAGCCACCCCCGAGAATACCTCCGCTGAGGCCACCACCGCCGAACCCACCGCCATCCCTTCCATCACAGGATTCAGCTCATAGATCGACACGGTGGTGGAGAACGCCACTATGCTAACGCGCGGCGGCGGACCCTCCACAGCAGCGCTTGCCCTCCCCCCAGGCTGGCTCTCGTCCCCACTACCATCACCGTTCTCTCCCGGCCGAGCCGTCTTCATCCCTGCCACACTGCTCAAGGCGGTTTTGATGGAGTCACCGATGACCTCCAGGTCATCCTGGACCAGGTTGGCATCCACCACCAGCACAAAGAGCGGGCCCAGCAGGGGCGACGCATGCTTTTGCGGCGGCTGCAGGGTGGGGTCCAGGTAGTCCACCACCTTGCGGGTGAACTCGGGGAAGAGGGCGCAGGAGGGCTCGCTGTACTCCTCCGGGTGGCTGTTGAGGTGAGAGCAGAAGACGCAGCGCCAGCGCCCGTCCTTGAGGCCCGAGACGTCGCAGTACTTGTTGACGTAGGCCTGGCAGCGGGTGCACCGCACGGCCGCACGACGAAGCCAGCTGCTGCTGTTGCTGGTGGGAGAAGAGGAAGAAGCAGATGAAGAGGGGACAGGGATAAGAGGAGAGAGGAGAAAGCCAGAGGGGAGGCCTCCAGAGGACTTCCAGGCGGCGCGTGAGCGAAGCACTTTGGTGGAGCTGGAGCGCACTATGTTGGTCCCTCCCTCCATGTCCTCCGACGCAGCACCCGTCGATTGCAGCGACGCGTTGTTGCTGCTGTTGTTGTTGGATGCCTGTGGCGCGTGGGAACTGGCAGAGGCAGCAGCAGAGAAGGCAGAAGGAGTGCTGCCAGGGAATGCATCTGGGCCTGCACCTCCTCCCAATTCAAGCACCACGCCTCCATGACCCACCTGTTGGTGTTGCTGTGGGTATTGCTGCAGTGTTATGGCCTGCTGTTGTGGTGGCACAGCCGGCGCCCCACCGATCCCACCTACTGCTGTTGGTAACATCTCTCTTCTTCTTCTTCTTCTCTTTGTTTCTGTTTTGTAGATATATGTTATTTGTCGACGAGAGTTGCTCAAATAGTGACCAACCATTGCACAAAATTACAACGCTTGTTCAGCAGTCGTGCACGCATTCCTTTTTGTCGACAAAAGTTGCTCAACAATTGCACAAAAATTACAACGCATGTTCAGGAGTCGTGCACACGTCCATTTTTGTCGACTTGAATTGCTCAAGTAGTGACCAACTATTGCACAAAAATTACAAGGCTTGTGCACACATTCATTTTTGTCGACATCAAACGCAACCCGATGATGCAGAGGCGTCGCTTCCTCCCTCTTCCTTCTTCTTCTGTTGCTGCTTGGAGAGCTTGGTGGTGATGGCCAAGGCCGTCTTGGAGCGGGTGGCGCGGCCCAACCGCTCCGACACGAAGTTGCCCACCCGCACGAGGGCGTGCAGGTCGACCTGCCCCACGTCGATGCCCATGCCTTGCAACATGTACACCACGTCCTCCGTGGCCACGTTGCCGGTCGCTCCCTCCGCGTAGGGGCATCCCCCCAAGCCTGCCACCGAAGAGTCCACCACTGTTATTCCCATCTGTTTTTTTTTGTTTTCAAAATGTGAGGAGCAAGAAGAGAAGAGCAAGAAGAGCGGAACGAGCGAGAAGAGACAAAAGAGTGAGGATAGAGAAGAGAGGACCTGAAGAGACGTGAGAATGTTGCTAAGAGCTTGGCCGTAGGTATCGTGGAAATGTACGGCGAGGTTTTCTTTTGGTACTGCCCTCAACACGCTCGATAGCATTGCATAGGTTGATCCTATGTGCATTTATGCTCAGCAGAAGAAATGCAAAGAAAAAGGAGAAGAAACACAAGACAGACACAATACACTACCTGGAGTGGCAACACCTATGGTGTCACCCAAAGAGATCTCATAGCAGCCCATTTCATAGAGCTCCTTGGATACAGCAGCTACCCTCTCAGGAGAGATAGGTCCTTCATAAGGACACGCAACCACACATGACACATATCTAACGGTAACAGTAGGAAGAAAGGAGGGAGTGAGATAGAGAACAAGAGAATCGGAGAAAAGAAAGGAGAATATTGAAAAAGAAAAAGAGAAGAAGAGACGGAGAGGATAATTGAAAAAGAGAAAAAGGAGAAGAGAGAGCATAATTGTTTGAAACAATACCCTCTAACTTTGATGTTGTCCTTGTTTGCCTGTTTCAGGATTTCTCTGGCTCGTTGAAGGCTCTCCTCTAACGTACAGTTTGTGTTCTTCTTGACAAAGGCCTCAGAGGCGGACGTGAACACAGCCACGTGAGATGCTCCAGCCTCGATGGCTTCGCTGTAGCCTCTTATGTTGGGTGTGAGCACAGGATAGACCACGCCGGCCTGCCTTTTCACTCCTTTCATAACCTCTGCTGCATCCCCCATCTGTTTTGTTTGTCCAATGTTGAACCAAAATGAGACAAAAACAAAAACAACGAAAACAAAACAGAAAACAAACGAACAAAATAGAAACCTGAGGAACCCATTTCTTGGAGACAAAGCTGGTGGCCTCCACGAACTTGAGGCCGGAGGCAGCCAGGCGCTCCACCAGCTCTATCTTGAGGGAGGCAGGCAGCGGCTGCCTCTCATTCTGCAAGCCGTCCCTGGGACCCACCTCATAGATGGTCACTTGTTTGGGCAGAGGCGTCAACTGTGTTTAATTTAAACGTTAAGAAGAAAAAGCAAAAAAGAACGAAAAGAAAGAAGAAAAGAAAGAAGGAGTGGAAGTAGCAAAGGATGGCAGAAAGAAGAAAGAAGAAAGCAAAAAAGAAAAAAGAAGAACGAAGAAGGAGCAGAAAAATGAAATGAAAAGAAGAAGAAGAAGAAGAAACACCATAAGAAGAAGAAGAAGAAGAAGAAAAAGAAGAAGAAGAAGAAGAAGAAGAAGAAGAAGAAGAAGAAGAAGAACAAGAAGAAGAAGAAGAAGCAGCAGCAGCAGAAAAAGAAAAAGAGAAAGAAAAGGAAAGGAAACGAAAGCAAAAAAGAGATCAGATGGGAGGGCTACTCACCCAAGAGACAGTAGCAGAATAATGCCGATGGATAGTCGAGAAGCGCTTTGTTCGAGTGGCCGCGCTTGGGAACAGGCCTTGTGTAGACCAATGCCCCCACAATCGTGGCTTTTGTTGTTGTGCTGCCAGTCCACCACCCCTCCCAACAAGCGCGTAACAGCTCTTGCTTCTGGAAGCAAGACTCATCTTTATCTTTTGTTTTTGTTAAATTTTTTCAAAAAATCATTCAACGATCGAAACAAAAAAGCAAAGAGAAAAGAGTAGAGAGAGAGAGAGAGAGAGAGAGAAGAGTGGTAGTACCCTGTTTTCTGCAACGTTGTGGCCGCTGCTGGTGTTCTGTTTTTCAGGTGGTTCTTCTCTGCTGCTTTTCTTTTTCGGTCGACAAAAATAAAAAAGGAGGATATCCTCCGCGACCTCAAAAAGACGTCAACTTTTGCAGGATTCGTGCTCCGCTTCCACCGAGGGGTCATTAATTTGCGCAGACACGAGCCAAGACACGAGATAACCCTGCCTGGACACGAGATATCACCAAATATCAATGTCGACATGAAGCAAAATAAATATTTATAAAAAAGAGAAATAAATGAAAAGATTAGCGTAGAGAGAACGGAAAAGAGAGGGAAAGACGACACGCAACCGTTGGAAGAACTGGCAAGGGGTATATGGGGAGGGAGGGGCGGGATGGGTGGGACGGCGGGAGTGGCGTGCTTGTATGAAGTCCTCAATTCACCTCTCAATTCACTGCTCGCTAACCCGTCGATTTTCTGGCCGCGTGTAGGGCCGCCAATGGATGGATCCGAGAGTGCCGCCAATGACCCGCCGGCCCTTCTCATATTTAAACGAAAGCGCCAAGGGTGCTCCTCTCGTCTCTCATTCCTCTTCTCCACTGAGAAACAACAACAACAACAACAAAACAACACAACACCGAACAAAAAACAAACACATGAAGACATACTTGCTTCTTCTGGCGCTGATGGCCGCCTCCTGTTGCCTCGCTCAACAGGAGGAGCAACAGATGTGCAACGTGGTCGTGGTGAACGCGCTGGGCATCGACGTGCCGCTCACGGTGGAGGTCGGCGACCAGATGGTCAACGGGCTGATGCCGGAGCAGTGCGAGACCCTGATGAACGTCCCCTGCGGCATGCAAGGCGAAATGCAGGCTGAGGTCCCCGTTCGTATCTTCTCTCAACAGGAGGAGGCGCAGCAGCCACAACAAGGACAACAGGCCCAGCAACAAGAGGGACAAGAGGCCCAGCAACAAGAGGGTCAAGAGGGCCAGCAGCAGGAAGGCCAGGCTCAAGACCAACAACAGCAGCAACAACAGCCGGAGGGCTGTGCAGACTACATCGCCCTTGTCAACTTCGACACATCGGCGGAGGCCATGCAGATGCAACAACAGCAAGGCGCCCAGCAAGAAGGCCAGCAGCAACCAGAAGGTCAGCAGCAAGAAGGAGGCCAGGAGCAACAGGGAACCGGCCAGCAGATGCAAACTCGCCAACAGCAGCAACAGGAGTTGCCGGTGCACTACCTCGTCATCTCCCACCGCATCCAGGTCTCTCCTGAGGTGCAACAACAGATGGAACAACAAATGCAACAACAAGGAGGCCAGCAGCAGCAAGGACAGACTGGACAGCAGGCTGGCGCTCAGCAACAGACCGGCCAGGAACAGCAAGGACAACAAGCTCAGCAGCAGGGAGCCCAAGCCCAAAACCAACAGCAGCAGCAGCAGCAGCAGCAGCAGCAGCAGCAGCAGCAGCAGCCAGTAACGGTGGTAGGCTCGTTCCCGATCCAGTTCGAAGGACAGGAAATCCCTCTGGCCCTCATCTACGACAAGGTTAATGGCATAGATATCGAGGATAACCAAGTGGGCCTGGCGTTCTGGCACACCGCCGCCAACGCTCCCTTCCCCCTCACCGTCCGAGTAACGGGCTCTCAGCAACAACAAGAAGGCCAGCAGCAGCAGACCGGCCAGGAGCAGCAAGGACAGACTGGACAGCAGACCGGCGGCCAGGAGCAGCAAGGAGCTCAGACCAAGCGGCAACAAGAACAGGTGCTTGAGGAATTCGTGTTGTTCCCCTACCAGAGGATGGACTGGACGCCTCTCTCTCCCGATCAAGTGCAGTCCATCGTTGTCCTCGGACAACAGCAAGGCCAGGAGCAGCAAGGTCAGCAACAGACCGGCCAGGAGCAGCAAGGACAGCAGACCGGCGGCCAGCAACAGATGGGCGGCCAGCAACAACGACGACAGCAGCAAGAAGGCCAAGTCCTCTTTGAGATTCCTGGGGACGCTCCACAGCAACTCTCTCAATTCACGGGAGATCTGTTGACCACGTTCTTGATCGGCCAACCCCCTGAACTTGCTCAGCAGCAACAACAACAGCAAGCACAGCAGCAACCGACTGGTCAGGAGCAGCAAGGTCAGCAACCGACTGGTCAGGAGCAACAGACTGGCGGCCAGCAGCAACAAGGCCAGGAGCAGCAAGGTCAGCAACCGACTGGTCAGGAACAACAGACTGGCGGCCAGCAGCAACAAGGCCAGGGACAACAGGCACAGCAGCAGGGAGCCCAAGCCCAAGACCAACAACAGCAGCAGCCCGAGCTCTCCGCCTTCTACACCACTTGTGCTACTAACGTTGTGGAAATGATGATACAGGAGCAGCAACAACAGGCCCAACAAGCCCAACAAGCCCAACAGGAACAACCCCAACAAGAACAACCCCAACAAGCAGCTGCTGCCCCCGCCGCTGATATCGTTGTCGGCTACTAAACTCTTTTAAACCGCCTGTTTTCTCCTTCTCCTTTATAACCCTTTTCCGTTCGTTCTTTTTTATGTTTTAGTTATCTGTTCTTCTGCCCTTATCATTTAAACTAAGAAAAAATATTTTTTTCTTCAACGCGATGTTTTTGAAGGAGAGCAAAAGAGAATGGTAAAGAGGATAAGAATCTACGAGAGAAGAGAAGAGAGAGGGAGAGGGAGAGAGAGAGAGAGAGAGAGTGAGAGAGGTGATTCGGCCAAACGATTCCTCCATGAACAAGGAATTGTATTGTATGTTACACTACACTTGTGAAGAAACAAAGAGAGAATGAAAGAGAAACAAGAACAACAATAACAAAAAAAGGGCCATGTGCAGGTTGGAACTCTCTCGCATGGTCATTAATCCTCTTCTACAGAAACACAAACACGAAAAAAGAGTTTAAAAATGGGATGGAGAGAGAAAGAAAGAGAGAGAAGAGCGTGCTTACCTCTTATCCTTGCAGCTCGTGGAGACATTAACAAGCTGCCAGAACCAGCCCAGAGAGGATTTGGTTCGGAGTCCAGCACTGGAGAATCCGGCGAAGACAGCGAGATAACACTCCAGCTGTCGTTGCGTTGACGTAATGCATATTGGGAACGTTTGTCTATAGTAATTATTATTAAAAAAAGATGATAAGAACCAGCAAAAAAAGAAGAAAAAGAAGATAAACATACTTCGCAAATGTTCCTTCTCTAACAGCTTTTCGATTGCGGCCTCTATGGCCTCCACCCATTTGGTCTTTTCTTGCTCGGTGGCAGCAAACATGATAAAGGAAGTGCCTAGCGTTACTATCTCAAAAGTACGAGGATACACTATTTCGAGCAGAGAGAAAGAGAGAAGAGTGAGTCACAAATAAAAGAAGGAAAAAAAAAAGCAAGGAAACAATACGTTCGTCAGTTTTGACCCAACTGGTAATGAGCGAGGGCGAAGCAGTCTTTGACTTGTCCTTTGGATGCGCAATGACCAACATATCATCGAACAAATACACTTTGCAGCTGGGTAAAGAATTGGGGTTGGGCATCTTCTTGCTGTAACGCAGAGTGTTCAAGTCCGAAACCGAGGAGGAACGAGCAGGAGCTCCCACCGTAGAAGGAATGATGACGCTTCCCGAACCGGTCCTCTTTCTGTTACCAGCAACCGCACCACCAGAAACGCGATCCAAAGAAGGGATTTGGTGTTGAGTCGGGGGAGTGATCTTTGTGCTAACGCTTCTCGTCAAGGGAGGAGGGGTGGAGGAGCAGTTGGTTGTCGTGATGGTGACTCCACTGGCATTTGTGGAGGAGGTGGCCAAAGGGGAGCTCGGAGTTGTGGCAGCAGAACCACCGAGGTTTCCTTCCATTCCAGGCAAGACCACCACCTCTCCTCCTTTCCTCCTGCTCTTCTTGTCCTTCTTCTTCTTGAAGCAAGTGGTGTGCATGGTGCCCTCCATGATGAACTGTCTGGAGGGTTTCACAATCTGCACGTTGACCTGACTTTGGATGTTGAGCAGCTGCTTCATGTTGGCCTCTTGGGCCATGGAGCCGTTGATATACTCCGCCACGCCCATTACTTGCTCCAAGCCTGCTGTCAGGTCGGCATAGTCCGCATGAGACTCTGGTGTGTTTTGTACCATTACTTCCAACAACATCTTTGGTGTATTTGGTTTATGTTAACAACGCAGACAATGAAGCAAGAGTTGAGTAAGAAAGAAGAAAAAGAAGAAAAAGAAGAAGAAGAAAAAGAACAACAACAACAAGAAGAACAAGAACAGGAACAAGAACAAGAAGCAGAGGAAGAAGCAGCAGAATAGATACCTTGTATCGAGGAATACGTTGAATGGGCATGATAAGATATCCAGCAATAGTAAGTCCGCCAAATGTCGGTGCTTTCATGCATCTCTATTAAGTTATCATCGATCGGTTACACATGAAAAAAAGAAAGAGGAGGAGAATCAGAGGTAGAGGGAGAGAGAGTTACATCGAGATAAGCAGAAAACTTGGCGTTTTTATCTGTAAGGTTTTGAAGCGTTTGGATGCAGTTGTCATAGTTGGATGTATATTGAGTGTATGTCTTCAAATAAGGAATCTGTTATGTGGTTTTGGTTGTTTAGACTAAACATAACAAGAGAGGAAGAAGACGAAGAAGAAGAAGAAGAGCAAGAACAAGAACAAGAAGCAGAAGAAGCACAAGAAGAAGAAGAGGAGGAGAAGGAGGAGGAAGAACAAGAACAAGCAGAAGAACAAGAAGAAGAACAAGGAGAACAATAGCAAAATAGATAACGAGAAGAGGATAGAAGAACACCAAAGGAAGGAAGGAGGATATTTTTTTTTAAAAAAACGAACCAGCTCGAGGATGAGGTCGCCGAGGGAGGTCTCCACGGTAAACTCTGCAACCCTCTCTTTGATCTTCTTCAAAAACTCTTTATGAAACCCGAGCAGCGTCTCCACGTTGGAAAACAAACTTGTGACCTCCTGCTCCGAAACGATCTTTTCTGCTTCCAATGGTTTTTTAAAGCCCTTTGTTTTTTTAATGTTAATATTTTTTGATTCAAAAACCAAAAAATATGAAACAATAAATAAAAATATAATAATATATAAAATAAATAAAATAAAAATAAATAAAATAAATAAATAAATAAAAAATCAAATAAGATTAAAGTAAAAACAAAAAAAAACCAAAACAAAAGGCAAAAAAAAAAATAGAACGTACGTTGATGAGAATCATCATGCTTCGCACGTAGGTAACTTCGGTCTCATAGAGTTCCTTAGCGGCCTCCACCTTTTTCATTCCCGCCCGCTCCAGCTTTTTGTCGTTCTCCAGGGTCTTTTTGAGCTCCTCGGCCTTCTTCTTCTTCTTCTTCTCCCGCTTCTCCTTGAGCAGCCGCTCCTCGTCCTCCTGCTTCTTCTGTGCGAGGCGCTCCTGCTCTGCCGCCTTCTTCTCCGCCTCCTCGTCCAGCTGCTCGGACTTGGACTGCAACATCATCAACAGGTCTGCCATTTTTATGATCGCGGCTTTTTTTTTTCGTTCGAGACTTCTCTCTCTTTTTCTCCTCTCTCGTTTGGTTTGGTTTCCTCTTTAATAAAATAAAAAAAATAAAAAAAAAAGAAACTGTTATATTTTTAAAGTTATATTCAACCAACAACAAAAAAAAGAGAAACGAAGAAGAAGAGATGAGGAAAAACAAAAAAAAATATTATGAAGGCAGAGAAGAGAAAGATAGAGAGAGAGAGAGAGAGGGAATGGGGGCATTACCAGAGAGGCTTTGGAACAGCGACCCCCGCACAACAGCTCGCTTGCTTTCCTTTCGGTTTTTTTTCTCTCGGGCCACAACAACAACAATTAAATAAAACCAACAAAGCTGGACTTTCGGTCCGACGACCGACCGCTGTAATGAACCACCGCTAAGAGAGCTCGCTAATGAATTAATTGGGAGGGACCCTCGATTTTTCACGTCGACCCGGTAGTGAACCCGTGTCGTCCCGAATTTTTCAGGTGCTCCTCTTTTGCTTCTTGCGTCTTGCTTCTTCTTGGTTCTTGGTTCTTGGTTCTTGCTTCTTCTTCTGCTTTCTTTCGTCTTTAGTCCTTCTTGTTCTTGTTCTTCTTCTTGACACTTTTTTCATGCCTTTTGGAAACGGCGGCCTCTTTTAGAGTTCCTCCGCGGTCGACCATCGCAACACTCGAATGGAGGTAGTTGAAGCAGAAGCGTTGCGTCTTTGTACGTTTAGCCTACTTTTGTAACTCCACCGCTCCTGTGGAGTCTTGTAGTCTTGGCAAAATATAAAGTGGAAGAAAACGAGGAGGAGAGGCTGTGCGAAAGGAACAAAGAGAAAGAGAGCCAAATATTACTTATTACTCGTTTGAACGCTGTTGTAGTTGCTGGCAGACAAAGTTGTGCCACCAATAACCGTTGTTGTGAGTGGGTGGGGGAATAGATGAGTAGTCTTTCTCCATTCTTTTCATGGAACTGATGCCTAGGGCGTCCACCGAAATGACATTCATCATTCTTGTGCTCTTGCTTTTGCCCGCGGCTTCTTCTTCATCTACTCTACGGTCGGGAACGCACAACGAAACTCTTGTTCTGCTTCTTCTTCTTCTTCTTCTTCTTCTTCTTCTTCTTCTTTTTCTTCTGTTTCTTCCTCTTCTTCGTCTTGCCTCCTCTCGTTACCAACTTTACCGTTCAAGGCCGGGCTCGGCCCTTTCCTTGCCGCAACTTTCCGGCGGAGCGATCAACCTTCACGTCACACCGCCACGCCAACTCGCAGCGTCATCTCCAACCCACCCCCATCCCGTAACGCTGACCTTCGGATGACGCCCTCCGATTATTGGCCCCGTGGGGAAGTACCTCACGATGGCATCAGCATGACAGGAGGGCGTGTAATGCTCCACCGCAGCTTGACGTAACGCTTCGATCAAGAGCGGCCGCAAGCCAATCGGAAGAATTGGATGGACAAGCCTCTTAATGAATTCATTTTGCCCTCTCTCCATCCACTAGTCCATCCAGCCATAAAAAGGCCTCTCGAGCCGCCCTCATCTCTTCCATCTCTCTCTTTCAACACGAATCAAACACTTCCTCCTCCTTCTTCCTCTTCCTCCTCCACAACGCACACAAAACCTTACACACACACACACACACACACACACACACACACACACACACAAATGAAGCTCTTCCAATGGTTGGTGGTTCTCTCTCTGCTTGCCCTCACGAGAGGTCAGAGCATCCTCGACAACATCCAGAACGATGAGGGCCTGACCAGCTTGGCCGCCGCCATCCAGGTCGCCGGCCTGGAGGAGGTGCTCGACGGGGAGGGGAACTTCACCGTCTTCGCACCCACCAATGACGCCTTTGCGGCCTTCCTCGAGGCCAACGAGCTCTCCTTGGGCGACATCCCTGAGAGCACCGTCGTGGCCCTCTTGACCTACCACGTCCTTTCCGGCGCGGTGATGTCCACCGACCTCGAGCCGCTGCAGTTCGTGGAGACGTTGCTCACCAACGAGACCTTTGTGACGCTGGCCGATGGCAAGGGGCAGAACCTCGGCATCGAGCTCAACGGCTCCCAAGTCAACCTCCGCTTTGGCCTCAACACCGAGGCCACGGTCACCCAGGCTGACATCGAGTGCGACAATGGCGTCATCCACATCATCGATGCCGTGCTCACCTTCCCCGAGGCCACCAGCACCACCGCCCAGGAGGCCGGCCTGAGCTCCCTCCTCGAGGCCGTCGTGGACAACGACCTGGCCACCACCGTGGACACCACCCCCTCCATCACCATCTTCGCCCCCACCAACGATGCCTTTGCCATTGCCGATATCGAGGAAGTCTTGTACACTCTCCAAGGCCACGTAGTGTCAGGCGTTGCCTTCTCCACCGACCTCTCCGACGGCCAGGAGATCGCCACGCTCAACGGGGACTCCATCACCGTCACCATCAACGACGACGGCGTCTTCGTGAATGGAGCGCAGGTGGTTGTGCCCAACGTCATTACCCAGAACGGAGTGGTCCACGTCATTGATGGAGTGCTCTTCCAATCGCAGGCTGAGGACGGTGAGGAGGACGGTGAGGAGGACGGTAGTGCGGATGGTGAGGATGGTTCCGCTGCTAGCTCCATTCGCTCTGTTCTATTCTAAACAACAACAAAAAGTCAGTTGTCTTACAAATAAAAACGCAACGTCTTGTCTATGAACAATTTTTATCCCTGAAACTTTACAAACAGTGCCTGTATTTGGTTTGTGCAACAGAAGTTAACTCTTTTCAGAGAGAGACAGAGAGACAGAGAGACAGAGACAGAGAGAGCAAACCTTATTTTGTCATTTTAGAATGAAACCTTATAGCGCCGAACAGTTCCATCACGACAAGCGCTAAACGCAAAGTCAGCTCGAACAGCAATGCAAGTGATCGGTTCGAAGTCTGGTCCCGTAAATGTTCTCTGTGGTTCGCTGGTTGTGCTCGGCAATTCCTGTTCCTGTTGCTGTCGCATGGCGTTCTCTCCATGTTGAGAAAGGTCAACGGAGAAGAAGAGGCCCTCGTTTGAAGCTGCCCAAATCCTTTCTTCACCGCCGAGAGCCGAAGTGGAGGAGTACGTAGAAGTGGTGGAGGGGTCAGCAATGTTGTCCAACACAAAGCAAACATCATTAATGGGAGACAGGCTTCTCTGCACACAAAGTCGGGGGTGGTCGAGCCGTCTAACGTCCCAACAATAGATCTCTCCGTTGTGAGCGCCCGCGATGATGGTATTGCCCAGCATAGAACAGCAGTTGAAAGCTGAGCTCCCTGGCAGAGAGAAAAGACAGGTTCTGTTACGAAGGTCAAAGCCATTCACTATCGCTTTCTCATGAGCGACAATCAACAACTTTCCTTCTGTTCCTACTTCATTGGCTTTTATTGATTGTTAGAAAGAAAGAGAGTAACGAGGAAAGAAGGTTTAGGTAACGAAGTGAAAGAAGAAGGTGTTAATGGTACAAACCAGCCATGGCAGGTACTTCATCAGCGGATGGTGAACCACTGGCCACAGGATGTTGTTGAAGACAGCAGTCGTTGGCGGGACCTGCTTTAGAGGTAGCTTCTTTACCAAATATCGCGATAGTTGATTGTGTTGAAACATCCCAAAGTCTTGCTGTGCTGTCTCTGGAGCATGCTGTTCAATCATTGTTGAACGTTATCAGATACGAAAACTTAAGAGAAGAAGAAGAACAAGAAGAAAAAAAAGAAAAAGCAAGAAGAGATGGAAAAAGAGAACGACAACGAACAAACAACATTGCGTCCTCTATCCACTATTCCACACCCAAGTATGCCACCAGCATGGCCCTTAAGGGTGGCACCACATTCTCCTCGCAGCACGTCCCATATCTTTAATTGATAGTCGGAGGAGCCGGAGAGTACCACTTTGCCGCTGGGGAACCATTTCAACGTGTTTACGTCTCCAACGTGACCTTGCAAGTCTCTCTATGTAGTTTTCCGAAAACGCGGATGAGAGAGAGAGAGAGAGAGAGAGAAAGAGAGAAAGAGAGAGGAAAGGACTGAAGAGAGGAGAACCCTAAGAATGCCATCATTGGCTTGCCAAACGCGAATGCTCCCATTCGAGTCTCCCGAGACGCCCAGGTCGCCTGTGGGCGAGAGGTCAAGGCTGTAGACCGCTCTTTTGGAGTGAAAATGGGCAAAGGCGTGGGTGGGCGCTTGCATGACGGCTCGGTGGTGGCTCTGCGGATCCGTTAAGCTCAGCTGCTTCTTCTGTTGGGTTATCAGCGAGTTGGTTTGTTTTGTGTTTCGACGTGAGCTCCACAACGAGAGAAGAAGAAGCAGAAGAAGGAGAAGGAACAACAAAAAACCTGTTTTTGAAGAGAGACAGCGAATCCTTGCTCGCAAGAGAGCTCCTTTCCTTTCTTGGCGTTGAGGACAGTGCCATGCAATGTTGGCGCGTCCACTGCATCCCCCCAAAAAAAAACAACGACGACAACAAAAAACACACCACGACACGTCATTGCAGCGTTGCGATGGGTGTTTTTCATATGGAAAAAAGGCGTTAGCCAGAGAGTGAGGGGTGAGGGGGCAATATCGATTCCATCCCTCTTTCATTTTGAAAAGCAAAAAATGGGAGTACCTGTGGGCGGATGGTAAGATATCCAGAACAAAGACTTTTCTTCCTTGCAGGCCTGGTCCCAGTCGCATTGCACCAGAAAGCCGGGCAGCCTGGTCGCGGCGGTCACAGCTGCTGCTGTGGTCTGCTCCCTCGCTTCTTCGTTCATCCCTTTTCTTCTGCTTCGATGCTCGCTACTTTTTGTTGCACAAATTGTGCAGTCTTTGTCCTCCTTCTCGTACCAATTAGGAAAATAGATGTATATGACCTATTAGGTTGCAATCTCGAAGTATTATTTTGATATTTTGTCGACATTAAGGCTGTGCAGTAATTGTACAGCATTTGGGCAAAAAATGTTCTTCGCATCTGATGTCGACAAGAAATAAGCACAGAAAAGAAAAGAAGGAGAAGAGATGATAGGAACAGCGCTGCCTGCTTACGGGGAGGAAGAGGAGGCCGAGGACAAGAACAAGTTCCTGCCGGTGTGGAAGCAGGAGGTCAGGGACTCTGAGGGGCGGAAACGCTTTCATGGCGCCTTCACCGGCGGCTTCTCCGCCGGTTACTACAACACGGTCGGCTCCAAGGAGGGATGGACGCCCAAATCCTTTGTCTCCTCCGCCTCTCAGCGGGGCAAGTTTGTGCAGAACAAAGAGGACTTTATGGATGAGGAAGATTATATGGTTTGTTTGTCCTTTCTCCACTCTGTCAACTCTTCTTCTCATTCGTCTCTCTCTCTCTCTCTCTCTCTCTCTCTTCGCTTCTTGTTCATCTTCTTCTTCTTCTTGTTCTTCTTGTTCTTCTTCTTCTTCCTCTTCTTCTTCTTCTTCTTGCTCTTCTTCTTCTTCTTCTTCTTCTTCTTCTTCTTCTTCTTCTTCTTGTTCTTCTTCTTCTTCTTCTTCTTCTTCTTCTTCTTCTTCTTCTTCTTCTTCTTTTCTTCTTCTTCTTCTTCTTTTTCTTCTTCTTCTTCTTCTTCTTCTTCTTCTTCTTCTTCTTCTGCTTCTTCTTGTTCTTCTTCTTCTTCTCACACTCTTTCATTTCATTTGGGTCTTTGAAGGACGTGACGATGGGAGGGAAGGCGCTTGTCACTCGCTCAGACTTTGACTCCTTCGGCACAGAAACCACCAGCAGCGGCAAAAGACAGTCTCAAACCTTTTCTTCACCTTCTTCTTCTACTGCCGCCGCTTCACTGGTACCAGCCGACCTGTTGGTGCCAGCACAAGATCCGATCGGTTGGAAGCTGCTGAGAAAAATGGGTTGGCGCAACGGTCGCATCATTCGCCCGCTGCAACAAAGGACAACGGCAATCACAGAAGACGGAAAAGAGGGGCAAGCTAAAGACAAACAGAAGGAAAAGGAAGACGAGGAAGAGGAACAGAAACCAGAGCAGAAGAGACGGGTGTACGGATTGCAGGTATCGTTGGAAGAGCTGAAGCAAGACAAGATAGAAGCACAAGAGACAAAGAAGGGCGAAGAAGAAGAAGAAAATGAAGATGTTGACTCGTTCATGATGTCGCGGTTTGCCATCACGCAGCAAACTCAGGTGGTTGAGTTTAATGTGAAGAATAACGTACAAGGCCTTGGCTATGATCCATACAAAGGCGGCGGTAGACCCACTCTCGCCGATGGCTCTGCTGCTGGTACGTCTGGCTATCGATACCCTATCTGTTTGTCTACGAGTATTGTGTTTTTCTTCGCTATTCTTTCTCTAATAACATAAACAGGAAGCATAGGAGCATATGGCAAAACAGCGGGAAAAGCAGCGGTGATACCGATGCAAGGCTTTTCCGCAAAGCAGGGTTCCAGTGGGCTTGGCCTGGGCGCTTTTGAAGTGTCCACTCCCTACGACGATGTCTATTCACAACCTGATAGTACGTCTCTTTTTCCTTTGTTTCTCTTTCTATGTTCTCTTTTTTGACTTTTTTAACTTTGTTCCCTTTTATTTATTCGGTACCTAACATCCATTTTTTAAAAGTGCATTCTTACGACATTGCGTTGACGCAGGCCGACGAGGATTATGAGCAACGAAGAAGGCGGGGTGAGAAAAGAAAGAAAGGAAAACGGCGTGAAGAAGGCGAAGAAGAGGATGAACACAGCTCCAAGCACAGGGTGTTTGGAAACTTTGTGGCTGCTTCGCGACCAGTTGTGGTGTCAAAGTGGTATCCTGCTCCAGAACTGCCAAAGGATTTTCGGCCTATCCATCGGTGGGATGATGCAGAGTTGCCTCCAAGTGGTAACGTTTTTCTCCTGTCTTTTCTGTCTTCTTCCCTCGTGCTTCTTGTGCTTTTTCTTTCTTGCTTTCTTTGTATATGTTAAACTAAAGGGACAACAGAAACTCCATCGGCAGATAGGTACATGAGCGCAAGGCGCAGAGGCGAACTATTAGGAGAACAGCAGCTTCCGTCATCCAAGCTATCCTCTACCCCTCACAGTACGTCGTTAAATGCAACAAACATATCCTTCTCCTTCTCTTGTTATTTGTTTCTTACTTCCTTCTTCATGCATTTCTGATTACCAACAAATCAAGAAGTGAACTCTGTGTTTGATTTGATGTCTGCAGCAGATAGAAAGCGATTTGAAGCCATACGAGCACAAACACAAACCGAACAACCACAACCACCAACAACACCAACACCAACCGCAACACCAACACCTACAGCAACAACAGCAACACCACCGCAAAAACCAAGTTGGATGGCTGTACTCCCAGCTTCGATGATGTCCTCTCGCTTCACTACAGCCCAATCATCAGATGAACAACAGATCATTGAAGAAGGACAACCACAACAAAGAGCTGCAGCTGCAAAACAGGTTACTCCTGTTCGCACCGAAGAAGACTGGCTGCCTGTGAACCTCTTGTGTAAACGTTTTAACATCAAACCTCCCGAACGAAGTGTTGCTGCTGCGGACAGCCAAAAGAAAGGAGGTGGTCCGAAGCCGTTAGCTCCATTGACAGCCATCTTGGCCGAATCCTCTTCGTTGGCGGCTGCTTCCTTCTCTCCTACGGCGGCAGCTGCTGCACAACGGTTTGTCGCGTTTGCTTCCTCTTCTGAAAATGATGAACGACAAAGACAAGAAGTCAAGAAGAGAGAAGAGCTACAAGAGGAGGAAGAGGAAGAGGAAGAGGAAGAAGAGGAGGAAGCTACAAAGCGGCCACCCATCGATCTTTTCAAGGCCATCTTTGAGGATGGTGACCTCAAAATGGAAGAGTATTCTTCTACCAATTCTTTAGTCGCAGCGTCAACTACACCAACAACAAACGACGATGATGAAATCCAGAAAACGAAGAACGAAACAACGGTTCTAACAACGGTTGCTAACCCAGAGGACGCGCTATTCTCCAGTCTCTTCGCATCCTCCAGAGAAGAACCTCCAGCCTCTTCACCTTCATTCTCTTCTTCCTCTTCCTCATCATGGGTTCCACCAACTTCTCTAATCAGTGCTGACGGTAGAATGAAGCAAAGCAATGATGGAGTGAAAGAAAAAGAGAAAGAAGAGGAAGAAGACATGTCGTTATGGGTGGAAGCGGCACCACCTCCTTCCAGAACAGAAGAAGAGGAGGCAGAGAAGGCATATCGGAAAAAGAGGAGCAGAGAGAAAAAAGAAAAGCATAAAAAAGACAAAAAGGAAAAAAAGGACAAAAAGGACAAAAAGAGAAAAGACAAGCACAGTCGACGCCATGACAAGGAGAAATCTCACAAGCGAAGCAAGAAGCATCGAAGACATTCTTAGAAGAAGAAGATTGCAAACTCGCTCTCCATCATTTTTGGCCTACTTCTTCGCTTCTGAACGCACAACCAAAAGAAGAAGGCCCGTTTGTGGTTGTTATTCACAGTTGAAGTTAAGCACTCCATTCCAGTTTTACATGTAACTGTTTATAGAGCACAGAAGATTAGAGCACAGAAGATAACTGTGTAACAAACAGACTGATGAAAAGTTAAAAACAAAGACGTACAGTTCCTCTTTCTTGGTCGTGCTCTCCTTTCTTGTTCTTCAGTCTACACAACAGAGAGAGAGAGAGAACAGAGAGTATGAGCGTTCAAACTTCTCATTGAGAGCGAGAGGAGAGAGGGGAAAGAAAGAAAGAGAGAGAGAGAGAGAGAGAGAGAGAGAGAGAGCGAGCTGGCGCACTGGAGCCAAAGATCAGCTGCCTGTCCACTGGCTTTGATCTTGAGCAACTCACTGGCTGGGAAATGATAGGCGCCCATAAAGTCATCTTTGCTATGGTGTTGGTTCGTAAATGAAAGTGACAATCTGCTCTTTCATCAAGAAAAATACCAGGTTGATCAACAAACCTAAACTTGTCGTGGTCAAAAATCCTTAACCGAAGCTCTGAGTCTGTTTGCATGTTTACGCTGTATAATGGCGTGCACATCGTCAGCTATTCAACACGCGGAGAAGAGGCAGAGACTACGAGTAACGCACAAGGTAAACTCTTCGTTCCATTGAGGCCTCAGAGTGGCAGATTTGACAGTAGTTCTGTGTTTCTGTGGCGGCACGCTCAACTTTACAACCGTTAGAGTAATGATCTCTCGTCAAAAATAAAAACAAAAAACAAAATATACCTTAACGTACGGATCAGAAAGGCCATTCTTGTCCTTTGCCAAGAGATCTTTACCTTCAATGACTATTTCATGGCAGCAAAGACTCAATACGTGGGGAGAGGAAGGGAGAGAAGAGAGGGAGAGAGATACCTTTCACCTTTAAGCTCAACGTTGCTAACGAAGTAATGTACATGAAACAAAAAACCTGAGTGATCATCACCTAGAGCAACGAGCAAAAAAAAAAAAGCACAAAGCAGAGAGAAAGAGAAAGAGAAGAGAAGAGAGAGAGAGAGAGAGAGAGAGAGAGAGAGAGAGAGAGAGAGAGCAACAACGCGTACCAGACGCCATAACACACGCTTTCAACCTTTTCTTCTTTTTTTTTTTGTTTATTTATTTTGCAAACGACAATTATAATTGATTGGCAATTAAACTAGTTAAAAAATATGCACGCGTTAATTCACCTAAAAGAATTCCAATAACAACAAAGCACGAACCCAGAAATCTCTAGTTTCTTCGTCTCCCCCACCGGCTGATAACGGTAGCTACCTCTCCTCCACCTCCGCTGGTAGTTGCGCTACTGCTCTCTTCTTCATCCGCTTCTTCATTGCGCTAAGAACGTGTATGAATGGGAATGAGTTCTAAAGAAAGAAGTAACAGAGAAAGAGAGAGAATACTTACGTTGTTGGTTGATGTGGAAAAAAGGGATGTTGCTGGAGCTATTGTTGTGGTTTTTCTCTTTTGTCTCGGTCGGGAGGTAGTGGCAGGCTGCTCAGATGCTGCTGCGTCACTGCCACTCGTGGCTATCGCCAGAATTCCAGAATCCTGTTTCTCCTGCTTCATGACTGCCCGCTTTCTCTTTCCTTTGTTGTTGCTTGTGCTGTCATTGGCTTCGTTTGTTCCCTTGTTAATAGTAACATCCGCAAAGTCATCGTCTGAGTGCAGTTCTTCCTTTGCTGTAATCTGCATAAAAAAGCGATTTAGAAAAATGTTAGCAAAAAGCAGAGAGCAATAGAGCAGAAGCAAACAGAGGAGGAATGAAGAGGCAAGAAGCAGAAGGAAAGAAGCGAGAGGCATACATCGAGGGCATAGCCAGGCTTTTGCCTTGTTTTCTTGGCTGGTGCTCTCTTTGATCCTTTGGAAGAGGAGGAAGTAGTAGCGGTGGTTTCACTGGAAGAACCGGCTTTGGATTTCTTTGTAACCTGTTGAGGTCGCTTGTTGGGAGCCGTTGGCATCACTGAAGACCCGGCTTTTGACTTATGCTTTTGCTTGCTGGCGACCAACAAGTCATCCTCGTTTTCTTCGTCATCGCTACTGTACTTCGGCTTTGCTGGAAATTCTCCTTTCAATGCTTCTTCCTTTCGAATCTCTTCATCTGGATTTCAAATTATATGACCTGAGTTGAAAAATATCATGACGAACAAGCAACAAAAGTATAGTCATACCTAACTCACTAGACTCCAAAGAGCCATGCTAATGATAACAAATACATATCAGCCAATACATTACAAAGAGAGAGAGAGAGAGAGAGAGAGAGAAGGAGAGATAGACACCTGAACCCTGAGTTGGTCAGTTTGCTCAGTGACCAAAGTTTGCAAATAGCTCGTTTCCAGTGTTTTCTTAGGATCATCAGCTACTAAGAACTGTTGCATGTCATTAAGTCTCTTATTCACAAATCTTTGAAGAATAGTATTAATACCATAACAAGTACAAGTACAAATGAGGGGAGAAGCAGAGAGGGGAGGAGAGAAAGATATACTCCGCTATTGCTTTGCTTTCGTCTTTTTCTACAAAATTGTGAAGAGCAATGTTAAACTCATGTTCAGGTAGTATTTCCAACTTTTGGCTGATGCCAAGGTAAGACGTGATCAAATCCTCGATACGAGTGTCATCCAATGGTTCAGGCCTGTGGGCTTTAAGCAATGTTTGTGCTTCACCTTCTTCCTTTTGTTTTGCTTTGGCGATTGGAAGAGGAAGGGGAGGGAAGGGGAGGGAAGGATAAGAAAAGGAAAGAGAAAAAGAAAAAAAGAAAATACGAACGTGTTGCAGTTCTTCTTTTGTAAAAGAGTAAAATATCATTTGGATTAGCCACTTTGCCTACAAACTGCTGTCCAAAACGTTGCGGATTGCACGTGGAAAAGCCACCATACTCTACCTGCCGATATTAACGTTGGAAAGATTAAAATGCGCACTGACTAACCAGAAAACAAGAGAAGGAATGATGTCAAGTACCCTCAAACGAATAAGAGGCAACTTGGGCGCCCGATTGTCTCTAGGAAACTCAGTGCTAACGCGAGCAATCATTTCTCGTACTTTGTCACCCAAAAACTCTACCACCTGCTCTGGGTCGTTCGCATCCAAATCGTGTTCTCTAAGGATGACTTCCTCCATCAAAAACGGGCGGACCGTCTTGAGTGGAATAGCGTTTAATCTGAATTGGTCCTCACAAATTTCCAACAGACCAACATGTCTGTTTTCAATGAGTACGGAGTTAAAAAGAGAAGCGAGAGAGAGAGCAAGCGAGAGAAAGGCGTCACTTTTTCTTGGATTCTCCTTCGCTAAGAGAAGTAGCCACAGAGGATCCAGGCTGTGTGATATAAAAGTCACCGACGGTGCTGGATTGAGGAGTGATTAAGCATTCATGTTCATGTCCCCAAATCACAAAGTCCAAAAAATTGTCCAGCATGCACTCATGAATGTAATTCTTTTGAGAGTGGGCAACCCTACAATAGTATGAATGAGGAAGAAGATGAAGAACATGAGGAGATAAGCGGAAAGAGGACGAACCGGTTCTGGTGGAGAACAAACATATTAAACCATTCTTCCCGACTTTCTACAGGCCGCATAAGCTTTACTTTTTTCTGTTGAAACGTCCTATAAAGCCTTTCATCCCGGATATTGCCTAGACCATAGATGGCCACTTTGGTTTTACCCTTAGTCAGCAAGATCGGATATACAGTTACGTCATCTACATTTTCGCTCTTTCCAAAGTAGTTCACGAGATTGGCTACGCTTAGCAAATCTAATGCAGCTAATCCACCATCCTACATCAAACCAAAGAGAGAAAGTCCGTCAGTTTTTCGTGGCACATAAGGAAAGTAATAGTGGCTGTACTGCTGAGTACGTACTCCAGTAGGGTCATCGTGGTTGCCATGGATAGAAAATACGGGGATGGCGACATTAAAATTGGGATCCTCGTAATTGACTCCATTGCTATCATAAATAGAACCATCAATAAGAATACAGTCTTCTTAGCACAGCATAAGAGGAGAAACAAAGATTATGAGAAGCACGAGCAAGACAAAGCCAAAAAAAAAAAAAGGAGAAACAGAACGAGAAAAGCGAAAGAGAGAGAAAGGTCCTCCCAACCCTGAATGAAAGTTCATAGATTGGTCGCTGACAATCTGAATGCTGATGGGATTGTCGCCAAGGCAATACTTCCGCAGCAAATGCATTGTCCTAAACAAGGTCCGTCGAGAGGGCTTGTTGTCGTGAAAAAGGTCTCCTCCCAACAGAACGGCGTCCACCTGTGTGCAGCACCAATGAACAATCAACCACAACCACAACCACAAAAGAAGGACAACAGCAACAATTCAGGAAAACAACACAAAGGAAAGACACCCACTACAAACCAACAAGAAGAAGAATAAGAAGAACAAAGCACGAAGAACGAAGAAAGAAAGAAGAAAAAGAAGAACAACAACAACATAAGACAACATAAGACAACAAAAAGCTCACAAACAAGACGTAAAAATAAATGAATCAAAAAGTAGCAATAACCTTGTGAAATTGGGCGAGTTGCAGTATCTCTTCAAAAGTGTTGAAAGAGTCGTCCCCTCTGATTGGATCTTTCTCTGCATAGCCCAAATGGTTATCCGTGGCAACGAGGAAACGCAGCGTGTCCGCTGAAGCACTACAAAAATAATAGAGAAGAGATCAAAAGAGAGAGAGGGGGGGGAAAAAAAAACGTAGCGGAGAGAAAATTCAATCGATTCGATACTCTCAAAGCCAAAAAAAAAAAAAAAAAAAAAAAAGCAAGAGTCATGTTAAAAAACGTACGGTCCTGGGTCTGCACAATCTTCTCCTTGTTCTTGCATTCCGCCTTCTTCTTCTTGTCGGTGTTCCTCCGCCGCATCCGTTGCAGCGAACATTTTCTTTTTTTTGTTTTTGTTTATAAAATTTTTCTGGGAATAAATTTAAACCCTCAGAAATTTTGCCTCGAAAAAATTGAGCCAGAGAAAAAAAAAGGTAGCAGAGAGAGATCTGAAGAAAAGAGGAGGAGAGAGAAATCAAAGAGCAAAAGGCAGAGGGTTGATCATTTTTTTTTCTTGTATTTCTGGTATTTGGTTTATGTGTGTGTGCTTGCGAGGATGACCACCATCGACAAGCTTCTTATTCAAGGGATACGAAGCTTTAGCCCCCAGAACAGAAACATAATCGAATTCTATCAGCCGTTGACCATCATCGTTGGTGCGAATGGTGCTGGGAAAACGGTATTCTCTCTCTTCTCTAATAGTATTCACTTCTGCGTACTTCTTCTTGTTCTCCTTCCTCATGTCTCCTTTCGACTCTTCTTTTTCCATTTCCTATGTAGACCGTAATCGAATGTTTGAAGTACGCTACAACGGGGAACCTGCCGCCAGGGTCCCGCAGTGGGCAGGCTTTCATCCACGACACGAAGGTGGCGGGCGAACGAGAGGTGAAGGCTCAGATAAAACTTCGCTTCCGCAACGTACACGGCAAGCCCATCGTCTGCACGCGCTCGTTGCAGCTCACACAGACGGCCAGCAAAAAGGTGTGTAAGACGCTAGAGAGTGCCCTTCAGACTTATAACTCCAACGGGGAGGTAACACCGCGTCTCCTCTTTTTCTTCACTCCCTCTCTCTCTCTCTCTCTCTCTCTCTCTCTCTCTCTCTCTCTCTCCCTTTTTCTAAAATCTGTCTTCAAACTCCACAGAAAGTAAGTCAAAGCTTTCGTTGTGCGGATTTGGACAAAGAGATACCGGAATTGATTGGAGTTTCCAAGCCCATTTTGGAGAACGTGATCTTTTGCCATCAAGAAGAATCAAACTGGCCCCTCTCTGAAGGTTCCTCTTTGAAAAAGAAGTTTGACGACATATTTGCAGCAACAAGGTTTGTTAGTCTTCTTTATGCTTCTTGGGTTTGGGCTTATTCCCCACGTTTCAGATATACAAAAGCGTTGGATACTATAAAGAAACAACGAAAGGAGCAGGCTCAACAAATCCGCGAATATAAGCTAAAGCTGGACAATCTCCAAAACCAAAAAGATCACGCTCATCAGGTTCATTGTCTCGAAACTATCCTGTGTTCATATTATTATTTTTCTTTATATTTATTTAAATTTATTTTTGTTTTTGTTGTTTGCAGATTCGCAAAGAGCTAAAGAATAAGCAAAAATTTCAAGCCTCCGCCGAAGAGGAGATCAAAAAACTGCAAGCTGAACTCGAGGCCATGGAAAAAGCCTCCATGGAACTGAGACAAAAAGCTTCTTCCATCACTGAAGCCCTAAATGAAGTCAAGCAACTGAAAGCAGTACTCGTTCAGATGACAAAAGCAAATCAAGCAACTTACGATCAATTGAATCAAGAGTTTGAAGGTTTGGAATAGTTTTTAAACAAGCCTTACTGCATTTCATTCATTTTTTTTCTTTGTTGTTATAAAGAAACCGACGAGGAACTGTTTGCGTTGGCGGAGACCTTCAACCAAGAACTGCAGCGCCGCTTTGCAGCTGAAAAAGACATTCAAACAAGAGTTCAAAAGCTTAACTCCGAAAAGGCATCTCATGAAGAGACACTACACAACATCAGCGAGCAATTGGGAAACCATAAATCCTCCCTTGAAGTACGTTGCTTCCCCTCCGCGCTCCCCCCCTTTTTTTTTTAAAATCTTTCTGTTGTTGTGTTCTAAACTTTACCTGTAAAACAGCGACAACATTCCCTTTCATTAGAGCGTGATAAGCAGATTGTGGCATTTGCACAACGCTACTCCTTACCTGGATTTGATTCGCCCCCTTTCAATCAAGCAACAATCACCAACTTCCTTAGCACCACAAAGAGCTTGTCGATTGGTTTGAACAAAGCTATCACGAATACTAAGGTAAAATATGTTATGATAACAAAAGCTTATTGACGCTTCCTCTCTCTCTTCTCTCTTCTCTCTCTGCTCTTCTCTCTCTTTCTTCTCTCTATCTTTCTTTGCTATCTTGCGCACCCATTAACACGCTAACGCTTACTTGCAGAATAACTTCAATGTACAAAATCAAGAGATAGTGTCTGCCCTGGAACAAGTCCAAGAACAGATCAGTACGATCAGAGAGCAAATAAAGCAGAAGGACATATCTTTAGTAAATACTCTCTTCCTATTTTTCCCTTTCTTGCTTTTTATTTTTCTCACATAAAATTGTAATTGGCTTTCCTTAGAACGCAAACAAGGATCGCATCAACGCTACCAATCGAGAAATAGAACAAAACAGAAGAGCGCACGGCCATCTAGCTCAAATAGAAGCACAGTTGCAAACGAAGGTGAGTTTTATTTGACAAAGGCGTTCATCAACTTAATACTACTATTTATCGCCAACAGGAAAACGAACTCAATGTGTTGATTGAAGGATTTGACCCCGATGCCATTAATCAACAAATCAGTGAGCTGCATGCTGAAAAATCTGACCTTGATGCGAAGATTAAAGACATTGGCAATAGGATAAAGGGACTGAATTTAGAAGCAGCCGCTAGGGCGAGCCTGAGCATCAAACGGAGCCAATGCAAAAGCAAAGAAGAGTCGTACCAATCCAAGCTGGAAAGTAAACGACAAGCTTTTGAGGAATTATTTCCAGACATGCCCACTCCCGATCGCCTCAAAGTTGAGCTGAATAAGCTGTTGAGGTATTTTTTAATTTTATTTTTTATTTATTTTATTGTATTTTTTTATTTTTTTGTTGTTGTGGGAGCGTGCTGTTCATTTCAAGCATTTGCTTACCTTCATTATTGAATACAGCAAAAAAAGGAAAAGCCAGACCTCACACCGTAATCGTTTACAAGATACCAAGATAAAACTGTCCTCTCTCACTGGTGAAGAGAATAGTACTACCTCCCAGCTGCAGCGCCTGCAACGCCAGTTGAACGGTACTCTTGCAAAATTAATAGCCTATTGGATCAGAAGAATTCTAATATAGTTATTTTTGGAACACAGAGAATCGCACCAAAATGGAGGCAATAGGTTACATCAACCGTCCTCTTCCCGACCTTATCACAGAAACAGAACAAAAGCTTGACGCCATTCGAAAGTTTGTTTTCTCTCTCTTGCCCTTTCTGCAAGTTTTTTTTTGTAACATAATCATTCCCATAAATGTCTTAAAGGGAGGTGGCCATGACTCAAGCTGGCGAGATAATGTACAAAAAATTCATGGAAATGGCGCATAAGGAGGCAGGCTGTCCTCTCTGTGACCGAGGCATGGAACCCGACATGCTATGCAGCTTCATCTCAAAGGTATTCGTATTTATTTATTTATTTATTTATTACAAATTGTATTTAATTTGCGATTTCCGTCATCACTTTTATCTTACAAACAATCTCATAAAGCTGGAACAACTTCTTGCAAGAGTTCCAACATCCCTCAACGAACAACAGGCCATTTTGACCGATACCGAGAAAATGCATAAAATGTTGAGCGGCCTGTCTCCTGTGTGGAGGGAGATATCTAGACTAGAAGACCAAGATATTCCTGGCATGAAGTCATGTTTGCAAGCCCTGGAGCAACAGAAAGCAAACTTATCCAAGGAAGCAGACGAGGTCTGTTGATCCATTTCTTTGGCTGGTCAAATCCATTTCACTTATCTCGTTTTGTCCCAGCTCTCTGAATCATTAAAAGTTTTAGATTTGGAGGAAAGGAAGCTCTGTTCTCTTATCAACGACGCAGACTCCATTTCAAGGGACTACATGGAGGTAAAGCGGCTGCAAACCGAAATAGAGCGAGAAGAACGCAACATGACAGACTCAGGAGATCACCGATCCATGGAAGATCTTGATTTTGAACAGACTTCGCTCCAAGAGAAAAGGTTCCTCAGCGTTCCTAGCTTTCCTCCTGTTTCCCCTCCCGCTATCAACACATGCCTAATTCTCCGACAGTCAATCCATAATGGCAAATTTAGAGCAATTAAGGATTCAGTTTCAACAGAAACAAACTGCACGACATAAAGCAGAGTCAGAGATGCATCAGCTCAAAGAGCGATTGCTGCAAAGCAAAGCTGCTTCAGATGCTATAGTAAGGTTGGAACTCAATTGCAAAGAACTTATCGAGGCCAACCAACTTCTTGAAGAAGAAATTGAGGTTTTTTTTTTTTTTTGCAACTTCCTATTCGCTATCTCTAACAACTTACTTCTATAGAAACTAAAAGCTGATTTGGACAAAAAAATAGGCGAGAAGGAAGCACTGGTCTCAAAAAGAACTCAGCAGCAAAAAGAATATGAGGAACAACTTGATGAGATCCAGCGAGAGAAGGACCAATACCAAGAGTACATAGCCTGCATTGAAAATTTACAAAAGCAAATTGGAGGGTACTTTTTTTTTTTGTCATTTCTTTCGTGTCATCTCTCAAACTTTGCTTGTCTTTGTTGCCAAAACGATATGTCTCTCGTTCTTTATTTCTTACTTGTAACATCTTGCCTTTATTATTTCTTTCTCACAAATTCTCAATATAAACCAGAACAAGTGTGGAGACTTTACAAATTAAGATCCAACAACTGAATGACCAAAAGGTGGAGTTAGGGTCTTGCCTCCAAGATATTGCCACCCAAAGTGAAGAATTAAGCGCCCAACTTGATGAAATACGTGAAATGTTAGCTACCAGTGACATACACAAACGCAACATTGAGGAGAACATTTGCTACAGAAAGCAAAAGCAATGCATTGCAGAGAAAGCAGCAGAGATAAAGGCCAAAGAAGCTGCCCTCGACCTCAGCTCTAGCGAAGCAATTGACTTTGACATTGAGAACTTATCTCAGAACATAAGGAAGAAGCACCAGGAAGCTAATAGGCTGATTGGCCAGCGAGATATCTTCAAGCAACAGATAAGAGAGCACATTCATGACCTCAAAAAACCTATGTACAAAGACATTGATGAACAATTCAGACAGATGCTCATCAAAGTCAAGGTGACCCCATTCTCTTCCTTTCCTGCTTTCCTTGCTTGCTTGCTTTCTTCTAACCTTGCTCACTTGTAGACGATGGAAATGGCAAACAGTGATTTGGAGAAATACCATGTTGCGTTGGATAAGTTATTATTTTCCCTTTTCTTTGCAATACTCTTTTCTTATCATTTTTTCAACAATAATTGTGAAACAGAGCTTTGATGAAGTACCACTCAGTTAAAATGGCAGAAATAAACAAGATAATCAAAGAGCTTTGGCAACAAACCTACAAAGGCCAGGACATTGATACCATTGAAATACGCTCTGATGTGGATTCTTCTGAGGGCCGTTCTTCCTATAACTATAGGGTAAGCTCCTTGAAACTGTCTCGTCTCGTTTATTTATTATTTGTCCTTATTTCTTCATAGGTGATTATGGTCAAAGGGGATACTGAGTTAGATATGCGGGGCAGATGCAGTGCTGGCCAAAAGGTGTTGGCGTCACTTATTATCCGTCTTGCCCTGGCTGAGACCTTTTGCCTTCACTGTGGGATTTTGGCTTTGGATGAACCTACCACCAATCTTGATCGTTACAATGTTGAAAGCTTTGCAAATGCATTGGTTAAGTATGTTACTTGCTTGCTTCTTCTCATTTGCTTTCTAATTAATGTTTTTGTATTAAAATGAATTTTTAAGCATCATAAGTACAAGACGACAACAACGAAACTTTCAGTTAATAGTGATAACTCATGATGAAGAGTTTGTTCAATTGTTGGGTAGAAGTGAACATGCTGACTATTACTGGAGAGTATCAAAGGATATTGGGTAAGTTTTTTTAAAAAAATACCCCATTTTGTTCAGGTTAAATACTAAACCATTTTATCATTTTTCAATAAAGAGGGTACAGTACATTAGAAAGACAAGACATTCGTGACCTTTCTTAATACCATTATCACAGTGTTATTTTCTTCTTTGTTTACTTCAAACAATGCAAAACTTGGACATTCTTGTTATTACATGCCATATAGAAAAATATTAAATGACATTTTAAATAACTTACTAGTCTTTCTTTTGTTTATTTAGTGCAATTTTGAAGTATTAAAGAATGACAAAAAGTGTGAACATATAAAATTCAACTTCATTAATGATGTAAAGTTTTGATATAATAATCACCTTTAATGTTTTAAATCATTTTTGTTTTTATTCTTCCAAGTTTAAAATGGAAAACTTGCACATTTAATGATGAACCCTTGAGTTTAACTTATAAGTTGCCTTTTTAATACAAATTTTTCAATTTAGTTTCTGTTTCTCTTTTTCCTTTTTCACAGTGTACTTTAAAGCAATTGGCAACCGCCAACATAACCAACTCTTTCTTCATTTCTATCTTCATTCATTTCTCTTTTCTGTCAACAATCTCACATCAGCTGGCATTGATCTTTTATGTCCATACCAAGCCATTCTGAAGATCTTTCTCTTGTCTTCCCTGGAACTTTCCTGAACCTAGAACTTAAGAACAAAGAAACCAAGAAGTCACTCTCTCAACACCAAGCCTTTTTCCTTCCTTGGTTGCCTTTTCAACTATAAATACTTTTCCTATAACCAAGAACAAATGAATGAATGAAGCAACAACACACACTTAAAAACACACTTGTTCTCTTCTTCTCATTAAATATGTTTGGTTCTTGTCTTTCTCTTTGTTTCTGTCCTGGTTCTATGCTTAGGTTCTAACAAAGCAATTTCATAATCCCCTTCAGTTGTCTTTCTTTTTTCTAGAGAAACAAGAGATAAAGAAAGCTAAGGAAATGCCTAGAAAGAGACCTAATATACAGGATTAGAAGAAAATAAAACACATTTCAAACTAAAAAGGGCTTTTCTTTTTAAAAAATAATTATGGTACAAAATATTCCAAAATAATAATTTATAATTATTTTTGAACTATTTATAAATATATTTTGATTGAAATTCAATAAGAATTATTTTATAAATAATTAACTTATACACTATGTGGCCATGAATATAAACAAACACCAAGTAAAATCATTTAATAAATAACTTTAAACACGTTCTAAACAAAAAAGGGGGCCCCTTTTTGGAAATTATTTTTTCTCCAATCAAAATATTCACAAAAAATAATATTTAATTATTTTTAAAGCAAAGAAAAATTATTTTTCAAAAGAAAATTATTATATTCAAAAATAATTTCAAAGGACATAAAAATAAATACACTACTCTTGAATTCTATTTCAAAGATAAATAAATAATTTTCATAAATAATAAAACAATGGATTTTATTATAATAGAAAACAATTCAATTAACAAAAAAATATTTAAACAACCTAAGTGACACCAACTTGAGGAATGTAGCAAAAGACCTTTAATAAAATGAAAGAAAGCATAAAAAAAACGGGGATCTCGACTGGAAATCAAAATACTGCTTTTCTGTGTGTTGATTGTTTGTGGAGAACAGATTTTAAAGATCTTATAAGGTCCTCCTTTTCAACTACATCAAAGTTTCTTAGACTCACCAATTGACATCATCTTGGAGTGAGTGAGTACTAAGTTGCTAACCTTAAACTCTTCCTTCAGTTCTCTATGTTACTTCTGAATCTTTTTTTGCATTGCAGGAAGTAGTATTAAATGTATCCTTCTTTCTTGCTTCCATCAACACATTTCTTTTCTAAGTACTCTCTCTTTCTTAACTTGCAGTTAAAGTGTTTGTGAAGTGTAACTTATTCTAGAAAGAATGAAGAAAACAAGAAGGAATCTCTGTCATTGCTTGAAAGTATACCAAGAGAAAGGGAAAAGGTGAAAAGGAAAGAAAGGAAAATGTAAGCACAGGCACTTGAGTGCCATGAATGAGTAGTCATGACACTTGTGAAAGAAAAGAAGAAAGGGCAATAGAGCTGTTGAAAGAAAGGTTAGAACCAACGACTAGTCTGGCCTTCATCCCATGAAGTCTTGTTGTTGTCAAAGAGGTGTTGGCTTTGTGTTATCAACATTTGTTAAAAGTGTGCCCACATGTGCAGATTGAAAGAAAATAATTTGTTGGAAGTGAAAAACAAAAAGATGAGGAAACACAATGATTTAAAGGAAGTGCGCACACATGCACAAATCAAAGAAGAACAAAAAGATGGGGAAGAGAAAATGATTTGTTGGAAGTGCGCATGCATGTACAGATTGAAGAAAAACAAAAAGATGGAGAAAAAATGATTTGTTGGCAGTGCGCATGCGTGCACAGATTGAAGAAAAACAAAAAGATGGGGAAGAGAAAATGATTTATTAGAAGTGCACACAAGTGTGCAGATCGAAGATGAGGAGAGAAAATGAGTTGTTAGAAGTGTGCACACGTGCACAGAGTGAAGATGAGGAGAGAAAATGGTTTATAACAAGTGCTCACATGTGCCCAAACTGAAGCAATGAGGAAAAAAAAGATTTATAGGAAGTGCTCAGGCATGCGCAGATTGAAGAAAAATGAAAAAATGGGGAAGAGAAAATGATTTGAGGAAGTGCGCATGCATGTGCAGATTGAAGAAAAACAAAAAGATGGCGGAGAGAAAATGATTTATAGGAAGTGTGCTAACATGTGCAGATTGAAGAAAAACGAAAGCACACACATATAGCTTGCAGAAAAAGATTACCTCGCCAACTTGAAGTTTGCAGCAGGCAGCAGACAACTGAAGTTCATTTCCTATTTTCTTCTTCCCTTCTCCCCCTTTTTTCTTTTGCTTATGTCGACAAAAATCCAACTGGACACTGATGGAAGCAGGCAGCGATCTGCCAATCCTTTATTTCTTTACGATGGCATTCATCAGTGAGCTTCATGGTTATGACACTGATGGAAGTATCAGCACTCCTCATTCTTCTCATAGTTTGTGTTCTTTTCTCTTTCTTCTCAGGTTCTCTTTCTCATTTTTTCTTTCTCTTTTTTCTTTCTCTCTCTCTCTTGTTTTCTTGCTCTTGCCACATTCTCTTCCATATCTCAAGCATTTACTATGTTTTCCCTGCTCATGACCAGGAGGAGCTCAGCAGTGGTAAGAGAGCATGAGCACACTCTAGTACAAGGACCTGCCCTGAGGGAGCAAAGGGCCCACTGTAGAGTCTCCAAGGGCCTTGTTATCAGGAAGGAAAGGGTAAAGGAAGGCTGGTCAAGGCCTTGTTGATAGCTAAAGTGGTTCCATCAGGAGAAAAGCAATGACTTACATTTTTTAAAAGCACAATGACCCTATCAGCTAGTACAACACAGACGAGGACTTCTGATTCTGGCCAACATCCCAGTGAAAAACCGCTTTTTTGAAGGGAACTACACTGGTAGTATTATCTTTGAAGGTTTTACCATTTGTATCTTAGGCAATATTATAAAAACTGGTATTTTGGTCCAGCTCAGTGTTATACATCAAAGCCTTGACAATTGTTTTATACACAAATGTTATCAAAAGGGATTGTCACACGGCGCAATCTCGGTCTGATCGATAGGATGACATCACCCAGCCAATCGATGGAATCTCTAAGTATTGCGTTACCACGGGAGAGGGGAAAAGAGGGAAAAAGGAGAGAATAATAGAATTAGAGAAAGAAACTGTACACACGAAGCAGGTCTTCCAAATAAGAGCAAACCAAGAACCACCCCAATCTTATCTCTCCTTTGTGAGTGTTGTAAGAGAGAGAGGGATTGGCACGACCCAAGGCCGGGTTGTGACAGGATAATACTTTACGTATTAATAAAGTTAGTGACAGGTTAAGTGTTTTTTTTGTTATCTTTTAAGCAATACTAAAGATTCTTTATTATTTTCTTGTTTTCATTTAAAATACACTTTCTTTTGTTCACTTTTTTGTTTCCTTTGTTAAATCAAGCTTCACAAACATTTTTTAAATTTACTAGTAACAAGTTTTTCTCTTTTTTTAAACAAAATGAACATCATTAGATAACTTTTTTTTTATTTTTTATTAACATTATAAATATTTGATATTCAATAACTATGAACACAAAAATTATTGATAAAATTAATTTCAAATGTTTTTTTCAACATAAAAATAATTTCCAAAAAGGGACACCCTTTTTTGTTTAGAATGTGTTTTTATTTAAATGTTGAATGACATTTTGAGAAGTGTATGATAAATAGGTAACCAAATAAAGGTATTATGTTTTATGATTTTGGTTTCTTTTTTTTTATTCATACAAACTTGTTGTTCACAATTCAGTGTAACAAACTCACAAAGCAAGAAGATAATGCATTGGTTGGCATATTGGGCAGTAAGAAGACTTTATTAGTTGAATCCAATTGAAGAACTAAAAGATTCAAAGACTAGAAGTGTATTTAACAGAATAGAAAAAGACAACAAAAGTGAATCTCCCATTGCTTGGAGTTGGAAAGTGGCTTCTTGCTTTCTCAGTTCTAGGCTCAAGAAGGCAGGAAAAAGAACTTCGAAATGGCTTGGTGTTGACATAAAAGATTGGTGATAGCTGGCACAGAATCATTAATGAAACAAAGAAAGAAACAAAGAAGGAGTTGGTTCTGTTGGTAGTTGTCAACATACACATACATACGCCCTTCCTTGCTTTTCTTCGATTTGTGCATACATACACACTTCCTTCCTTGCTTTCCTTCTATTTGCACATATGTGTGCACTTCCTTGCTTTCCCTTGATTTGTGCATGCATGGACACTTTCTTCTTTGCTTTTTGTTGATCTGCACACACATGTGCATTTCCTTCTTCCTTCTGTTTGCACAAATGTGCACTTCCTTTCCTTTTTTTCCTTCTATTTGCATATGTGTGTGCTTCCTTTCTTTCCTTCTTTTCCTTTGATTTATGTATGCATGTGCTTCCTTTACTTCTCTTTTTTTTATTTGTGCATCTATATACTCTTCCTTTCTTTCCTTCTTTTCCTTTGACTTGTATAAGTATATCAGCCAGCCTTATTCAACATAATAATTTTTGTCAACCACTACATGTGCTCCTTTTTGTACTCAATTAATATACAACAAAAGGTATGGCTGCCTTGGTAATGATATTCCTTATTTTGGACATTCAATCACGTGTCCATTGGAAGCTTAGTCAAGATATTAATAGTATACTGTAGATTTGATATCATCTTGAGCCAGTAGGACATTGTATAGGACATTCACTAAACTTTTAAAAAATAACAGGTCCAAAGTAATACTTTCAAAGGGCTTTCAAAAGTTCTTTCACATGTGTACATTCCAAAAGAGCATTTTCAAAGGACATGCCAACGTTGTCACTTGCAATCAACATGTCTTCTGTGAAAAGGTATTGAAAAATCAAGCAATTTGCCTGAGTAATTTCCATATATCATGATTTTAGAGTTACTATTGTTTGAAACTTGGAGTTATCACGTGGCACAATCTCGGTTTGATTGATAGAAAGACATCACCCAGCCAATTAATGGAATCTCTAAGTATTGCATTACCACAAGAGAAGGGAAAAGAAGGAAAAAAGAGAGAATAACAGAATTAGAGAGAGAAACTGTACACACGAAACAGGTCTTTTTAATAAAAGCAAACCAAGAACCACCTCAATTTTATTTCTCCTTTGTGAGCATTATAAGAGAGAAAGGGATTGGCACGACTCAAGGCTGGGTTGTGACAGAGTTTTTTAATGTGTTTTTTAGGAAGTGAACATAACAAACAAAATCATCTTTTTCTCTCCTGGGAACAAGGTAATACTGAAAACTCATCAGCAACTCCAAAACCGACCCCAGATTTTTCAGTCTCTTCGTCATTCACCACTGCACCAATAACAGAGCCTACATCCTTCAAGACATCACTGGCGATATACTCCCTGACAAGGTTCCTTCAAGTGTTCTCAAGCTTATTGATTTCAGCACTGCTTTTGAAGACAAACATTTGTTATATAATAAGGCTGGTGAGGGAACAACTCAATGGATACCAACTTGTGGTGTGCAAGGAAAAGACCTTTAATAGAATGAAAGAAAGAAATATATATATAAGAAGAGATAGAAATAAGTATTATGGGAGAGTGATATAACAATTAGCTTGAATCAATAACACAAGAATGCAAGAAAGTGAACAAGACCAAGAATAGGCTTTTAAAAAAAAGGAATGTGTTATGACAGAGTGTGTATATGTGTTTGTTACTTGTTCCTGTTTCAAGAGAAAAAGAAAGAGACAAGGAGAAAAGAGAAGATAAAAAAAGAGAGAGACAAAATGAATAAGAAAAAGAACCAACCAAAAAAAACCATGTGTCAAAAGGAAAAAAGGAAAGTTCCTAAGTTCCATGAGAGAAAAATCTACAGGAAATCATGAGAAGCTAACGTGGGCTAAGTGCTGATGTAAGCTGAGGAAGAACAAAAAAAGAAGTAACATGTTGATTATATTAACAGTTGCCAACACATTTTGAAGTTAAAAAGATCCTCGATCATGATAGCCTACCTTCCAACTGTTACTATCTTGTGAAGTGGAAAGGATACCTAGACTCAGATAACTCCTGGGTTACAGCCAAGGATGTAGCTCTCAGTGACTCATCTTCACCTACTGAGGAAAGAAGTACTCCAAGAAATGTTATAAACAGTGTTAGCTCTCTTTGGGAAGGCAGTGATGTTAGAAAACCAACCATTTCTTTCATTATGACTTCCTGTCTACACTCTCTTTGGATACCTCCAAATTTTCTCACCCTTTTTATTTTCCTCTTTTCCTTGTGACACAACACACTTTGGTCCACACCCCTTTTTCCTGTGAATAAACCCAGAGTCGCTTATGTGCCATCTCTTGCTTGATTCGCAGTGTTGGCAACTACCAACATAATCAACTCTTTCTTTGTTTCTTTCTTCATTCTTTTCTCTTTTCTGTCGACAATCTCATGTCAGCTGTCATCGATCTTTTTTGTCGACACTGAGCCATTCCGAATATTTCTCTCCTGCCTTCCCTGGAACTTTCCCAAGCCTAGAACTTAAAAACAAAGAAACCAAGAAGTCACTCCCCAACCCCGAGCCTCTTTCCTTCCTTGGTTGCCTTTTCAACTATAAATACTTTTCCTACAACCAAGAACACAAGCACAAACGAAGCAACAACACACACTTAGAAACACACTTGTTCTCTTCTTCTCATTAAATACATTTGGCTCCTGTCTTTCTCTTTGTTCCTGTCTTGGTTCTATGCTCAGGTTCTAACAGCAGGGTTATTCTCCATCAACACACAGTGTGACAACAAGAAAAAAATGTTTAGGATGACTTGATATTATAATGAATGATAATAAAAAAGAAACAAAAAGGACACTGGTCCAAAAAGCTAGAGCTGATAAAAGAATAGAATCAACAAATATTGTTGTGAAGAACACATGTTGTTTACCAAGGATGCTCTCTAGAGAAAAGGCAATTGTGGCACACTGAGCATGTTGATAGAGAATAACCCTGCGGGTCAAGAAAGGGATGACACATAAGCAACTCTGGGTTTATTCACATGAAAAAGGGGTATGGACCAAAGTGTGTGCTTTGAATGTGTCGCAAGGAAAAAGGGAAAATAAAAAGGGGTGAGAGAATTTGGGGTATCCAGGGAGAGTGTCGACAGGAAGTCATAATGATGTGAATTGTTGGTTTTCCAACAAGCACCTATGCTGCTGACAGCTTCTGTCAGGCTGATCACAACTCACAAAGAGACTGATGCCGGTGTTACAATTCACGAGGAGTCGATAATAAAAATCTAATATTGGTTATAACTGGTGATTAAATAGGGCTAATTCGTCCGTCAAAACGCCAGTGCTTGTTGGCACAAAAAGATGGGTGAACCAACGAGAAAACAAGAGAAAAAATCGCTTTTCGAAGCACAGGAGAGAAGGAAGGATGCAGACTGAAGCAGCAGGTTCAAGCGCGGCTCCGGCCGCAACCGGCCTGCAAAAAGTCGGTCCAAACGGACATCCAGGTGCGGAGAGAAAGGATTGACAAGGAGCGAAGGTGGGTGGGTTTGGGAGTCACTATGGCGGCCCTGTGTGTGGGGAAGGAAATTCCGCACATGCTGCGAGTTCATAGCATGGTTCCTACCAGCCGCACTAGTAGCCCTGGTCAGGTGATCATTTTTCTTTTGTCTGTTCTCCGGTGGGAGTAAAAAAGAGGGAGCAGAGGGAGAAGGAAGAGAGGCAACCAAAAGGTGCACAGATCTGCCACAAACCAGCTGTGACCAGTTGCGTGTCTTCTTTTCTTCCAGGCTGCTGCTCTCAAGGTGGGTTTGAGGATGCGAAAGGTTTGTCCTGCGGAGCAAAGGGACGGTTGAGGGAGAGAGCTGAGAGGGAAACAGTTTGCCGCCAGGCAAGCACCGATTTTTCTTTCTTGGCTGTCGATTAACCCTGGACCAGACCAAAGCTCGCCAAGTCAAGCTTTATCTTCTGAGTCCTTGTGACGCAAGATGCAAGGATGGGAAGAGAAACGGTTTTGGGATCTGGCGCT
>JAVKOQ010000086.1:110000-112500 GCA_031835245.1 Balamuthia mandrillaris | reverse complement strand
CGCGAGTCATCAGCTCGCGTTGATTACGTCCCTGCCCTTTGTACACACCGCCCGTCGCTCCTACCGATTGAATGGTCCGGTGAAATCTTCGGAGCTCGACCTCTCCGCGATCCGGGCAACTGGGTCGTGAGGTTGGGCAAAGTCGATTAAATCTTACCATTTAGAGGAAGGAGAAGTCGTAACAAGGTTTCCGTAGGTGAACCTGCGGAAGGATCATTAACAACAAACAAAAATCATTAACGAGAATTCCATTCTCGTTTTTATTTTTCTGTATATATAAACCCCTTTATAGTCTTGGTCGGTGGTCGGTCGGCTCAGTTCTTGCCAGTTCTTCTTTTAGTTCTGGCGTGGCTCTGCTGCTGTTGCCGCTGAGAAAAACCGTTATTGTCTTTACTATTGGTGAACACCAAGTCAACAAACAAAACCGTCTTTATACCATTTTTTTAATTTTAAGGACAGGTTTCTGATTTCACCCTGTCCTTTCTTTCCACTGCCTTGCCTTGTCGCTTGGAATCGCCACTGCTCTCAGTAGTGGTAGTCAGGAGGAAGAGGCAAGCGGGAGAGGTAAATAAATAAATAACAAAGTGAATCTCAATCCATTGAAACAACTTTCAACAACGGATATCTTGGTTCTCGCAAGGATGAAGAACGCAGCGAAATGCGATATGTAATGTGAATTGCAGAAATCAGTGAATCATCAAATCTTTGAACGCAAATGGCGCCTTTGGAGTTCCCAAAGGCACGTCTGTCTGAGTGTCGTTCTTCCTTTCAATCCTCTTTTGTTTCTTCTGCATCCCCCTCCACAGTGGGTGGGTGGTGCTTAAAAACGAATGGACAATGAGCGGTTACTTTTGGCATTTGTTGTTGAATTGACAACAACAAATGGTAGAGTATCCCTTGAAATGAAGGCGAAGGCGAAGAGAAAGGCAACTATTGCTAAATTCTCTATCATAATCACTCGATCTGTTGCCTTTTTTGTCTTGGATGAACAGAAGGGCCTCTAGTTTTTCCGTTACTGTTGGGCGATTCGTTGTCTGACAGTTGAAAGGAGTAAAGTAAAGTAAATATGAAATGAGAGAGAAGACTTCTCGCTCAGAGTAAGAAGCACTTATGCTTTATTTTGGAGGGAGGACGGAGCAGCGCTTTTTTGTTGGACAAGGCAGAATAGGACAGAATGAGGTTGATGGGAAATGCAGTCTTTTTCTCTCTTATCCCTTTGGTTTGCCAATCTTCATTGGCGACGAAAAACAGGTGGTGGTGGTTGTTATTAACTCCATAATCATTTTTATAACACCGACCTCAGATCAGATGACAGCACCCGCTGAATTTAAGCATATTATTAAGCGGAGGAAAAGAAACTAACAAGGATTCCCTCAGTAACGGCGAGCGAAGTGGGAAGAGCCCAGATTTAGAATCCAGATGGCCTAACAGCCGTTTGGAATTGTAATCTTAAGGCGCGGCTTGTCGGATCGCTATCACAAGCAGGAAGTCCCCTGGAACGGGGCACCGCAGAGGGTGACAGTCCCGTGCTTGCTTGATGTGGGTGGCGGTCGATTGCGGCTAGCCGTGCTGTAGAGTCGGGTTGTTCGGGAATGCAGCCCAAAGCAGGTGGTAAATTCCATCTAAGGCTAAATACAGGCGAGAGACCGATAGCGAACAAGTACCGTGAGGGAAAGATGAAAAGAACTTTGAAAAGAGAGTGAAAAGTGCTTGAAATTGTTGAAAGGGAAAAGCTCGAGACCGGCAAGTCGTCCTGCGGTTCTTCCGCATTCCTGCCCTATGGTGGCGAGGAGGCAAGAGTGCTTCGGTGCATTGTTCCTCGCTATCTCCGTGGGGCATGGGCGTGTACTGAACCGCGGGACGGGTCGACATCGGTTTGTCGGGTGGTAGAATGGTGTGAAGAAGGTAGGTGGGGCGGGGTCCTTGTGACCTTTTCCTCAGTGTTATAGCTTCACGCAGATGCCACCTGGTGGACTGAGGAAAACCCAAAACTCACGCCCCTCGTTGGGCGAGGCAACCTCTCTCCGGAGGGCTTTGCCTGGTGAGGGATCGGTAAACCGATGCTTGGCCAGCAAGGCTCCCCTCGAGGGAGGAGTCCATCAGTGAGTTAGGGATGTCGGCGAAAAGGTCCCGATCAACCCGTCTTGAAACACGGACCAAGGAGTCTAACATGTGTGCGAGCATTCGGGTGACAAACCCAGAGAATGCGCCAGTGAAAGCAAAGGTGCTCTTCGGAGCACTGAGGTGGGAAGGTCTTATCCTGCGGGGTAGGACCAGCACCATCGACCGATCTGGATTTTTTTTGAAAGAATCGCGTGAGAGTACACCTGTTGGGACCCGAAAGATTGTGAACTATGGGTGGCTAGGATGAGGCCAGAGGAAACTCTGGTGGAGGTCCGAAGCGATACTGACGTGCAAATCGTTCGTCAAAGCTGCCTATAGGGGCGAAAGACTAATCGAACAATCTAGTAGCTGGTTCCCTCCGAAGTTTCCCCCAGGA
>JAVKOQ010000086.1:62500-105000 GCA_031835245.1 Balamuthia mandrillaris | reverse complement strand
TGATATGGCATGAGGCCGTGTGGTATGAATGATGTGAGACTATGAATGATATGTGGCAAAAGGTCACTTGATGATATAGTGAAGTGATAACTGTGTTTGAAGGATTTGATTATTATTTGGTTTGGTTGCACTGTGTATTGCTTGTTTAATTGGTCTCTGTGATTTTAACGCTTGAGGGGCCATATCTATTCCCTGGGCATTTTTCATCAACACTGGTACTCCCTTTTTTTCTTCTCCATTTTTTAAATCTTTTCTTTTGTTTATTAAGAACTTGCTATGGTTTCTTTTTTGGTTTTTTGTTTTTAATTTTAATTGTGATCACATCACCTAGTGTTTATTTCTAAAAGGGAATATATATGTAATAGTATTAGTCTTTTTCTTTGTGCATAAGCATCATTATTCACTTTTATCCATTCTCATTTTTTTAGCATTGTTTCCAGATCCTAAATATAGGATCTTCTTTTGTTATGTTTTATCTGTTTACATCATTGTTTTTCACTTGCTTTCAGTTCTTTTCATCTTCTGGACACATCAAGATGTGTTGATGGGGAATAACTCTGCAGATCAAGAAAGTGATGACACATAAGCGACTCTGGGTTTATTCACATGAAAAAGGGGTGTGGACCAAAGTGTGTGCTTTGAATGTGTCGCAAGGAAAAAGGGAAAATAAAAAGAGGTAAGAGAATTTGGGGTATCCAGGGAGAGTATTGAAAGGAAATCATAATGATGCGAATTGTTGGTTTTCCAATATCACTGCCTTCCCAAAGAGAACTAATGCTGTTTGCAACGTTTCTTGGGGTATTTCTTCCCCCAGTAGGTGGCGATGGGTCACTGAGAGCCGAAGTCCTTGGCTGCAACCCAGGAGTTATCTGAGTCAGGGTATCCTTTTCATTTCACAAGATAGTACCGGTTGGAAGGTGGGCCATCATGGTCAAGGACCTTTTCTACTTTGAAGTGCTCATCTTCAAAAGGAGTGTCGGGATCCACAGGCTTGAGAGCACTTGGAGGAACCTTGTCTGGGAGTATGTCGCCAGTGATGTCTTGAAGGATGTAGACTCCGTTATCGGTGCAGTGGTGGATGATGAAGATGTTGGTTGAATCCAACCTTACGAAGGAAAGAGTCGATGACGAGACAAGGAGTGTATTCAAGAGAATAGAGGAAGGACAACGAGAGTGAATCTCCAACGTTGCTTCAAAGTACACCGAGAGAAAAGGGAAAAGGGAGAAAGGAAGGATGGGGGATACAAAAGAAAGGAGAGCTAAGGGTCCGGGACGGATCCAACATGAGGAGTCTTGAGATAAGTGTTGGTGATTTTACCAACATACTCCCCCTCTTAAGAAGAAGTGGAAGGTGAAGAAGATTGTTTGAGGAGGTCCCAATAACGTTTGACGAGTTTGGGAGCATGAACATCTTTAGTAGGGATCCATTGGTTGTCAGAATGTGGGTAGCCTTTCCAGTGAACAAAGTATTCACGCTTATTGGCTGGGCCTTTGTGATCAAGGATTTCATCTATTTCGTACTCATCTGGCAGGAGTTCATTAGTAGTCGAGTCCTCTGGGGGGGCAACGAGCTTCAGCTGGTTGGGGCTGAATTTGTCCGGGAGGGTAACACCAGTGCTGTCCTGGAGGAGATATGCACCACCATGATTATGGTGGATGACTGTGTAGGGGCCAGAGTACTCAGGAAGAGACTTGGGAGACCTGGGAGGCTTGTGTAGCATGACTTTGGAACCAGTGGAAAATTCGTGGAGTGGCTTAGAGAAATCATGTTGAGTCTTGATGTTGGAGCTGTGCTTCTGGGTAGAAGATGCTGATGTCGGGTAGACAATATCATGCATTTGCTTGGCATTCTCTAAGAGGAGAGTTTCGGTAGGAAGCTGGGAGGAGAAAGAAGAATAGTCTTGCGGAGTGGTAGCTGGGCGACCAAAGAACAGTTGGAAAGGGGAAGACTTGTGACGACGGGTGACATGTTGGTTGATTGCGTATTGGGCAGCAGGAAGAAAGGTGTGCCAGTGAGACCAATCACTGTTAATGAGCTTGTTAAGGGTGTTGCGGGCCAGCTTGACATGGCTTTCTGCAGCTCCGTTAGCTCGAGGATGATAGGCCGAGATGAACCGGTGCTCAAAGCCAGAGAGTGTCTTGAGAGCTTTGATGATCGCGTTGACGAACTCAGTGCTGTTGTCTGACTGAAGGATCTTAGGGAGACCAAAATCAGAGATGACTTGATATAGGGTGCAGGCCACGTCTTTAGCAGTCTTGGCATGGATTGGGCGGAGGGAAGTGAACCAGGTAGCGATGTCTGTGGTGACCAGAACGTAGTTGAAGCCTTTGGAAGAAGTGGGAAGTGGGCCAAACAGATCGATGGTGACGTGATCGAAGGGGTAAGTGGCGTGGATGGTTTTGAGGGGATAAAAGCCGTGTTTGGTGACGTTGTGCTTAAGGCAGTCATTGCATTGTAGGCAAGTGCGGGAACAGTCAGCACGAAGAGTAGGTCAGTAATAGCCTTCATTACAGATCTTAATGAACAAGGTTTCTGCTCCGTGATGTCCTTCTGTGTGGAACAGCTGCAGGAGGCGTTTCCGTTCGGAGGTGGAAGGGAGTTGTTTGCTGAGTCTGCCCTTGATGTGCCTGTTAAGAGCGGATTTGGCTGTGGATGGGGAGTTGTCAACCAAGGCGAGAGCCTTGAGGTCGTGAGGTTTGCGCTGAGCCAAGCGAGGGGCGTCAAGAGGGATGGAGGGAGGTGTAAGACCACCATTGTCCCAGAAGGAGCGCGAGTACAGCCGAGAGAGACAGTCCTCGAGGATCATGTGAACGCCAGGGCGGTGAACGATCTCGAAGTTGTACTCGGAGATAAGGAGAGCCCAATAGTTGAGGGTGTAGTTCTTACTGTTAGAAGTGAAGAGGTAGGACAAAGCCTTGTGATCAGAAAAGATCGTGAACTTGTTGCCATCTGGCAGTCTTGGTTCCAATGGGGATGGACATCCTTGATGTACCGGAGGGCGTCAAGGGGCCGAACGAGTTGGGCGAACATGGGAATGAAGTCGCGAAGGTAGCCTGCAAAGCCAAGGAAGGATTGCATTTGTTTGCCAGTGGAAGGTACTTCGAGAAGTGCGAAGGTGGAGAGCTTGCGTTGGTCGGGAAGGATGTTGCTGCAGTCGATGATAAAACTGAGGATGCAGAGGCGTTTGTACCCGAACTGACACTTCTCCTGATGGATACGAAGTCCTGTGGCAGTGAGAGTGAGGATAACGTGGATAAGGTGCTCGATATGTTCTTCCACACTTTGGGAAACGACAGTGAGATCATCGATGTAATGGGAAGTGAACTCGGCAATAGCGGCAGTGACAACGTCCATGAGGCGCTGGAAGTGCTGTGCAATGATCTTGATGCCAAAAATGGCAGCAACGAACATGTAATGACGACCGTTCCATGTGAATGTAGTTTTGACGCAGTCTTCGGGAGCAATGGGGCATTGTGTGTAAGACCAGATAAGGTCGAGGGCGGAGGCGATGAAAAAGCCTTGCACTTTGGAGATGATGCTGCGGATAGTAGGGATTGGGTATGTGAGGTCCAAAAGGAGCTTGTTCAGAAGGCACGGATTGATGCAGACACGCCACTGGGTGATGTTGCCGTCAGCATCCTTCTTGGGTATGACGGTGAGAAGAGAGTTCCAGGGACTGTCGGGTGGGGCGAGCATGATGATGCCAGTACGCAGCCATTCCGCCACTTACAGATTGATAACGAGCATTAAATGGTATGGGATGGGGTATTGGTGGCGAAAGACAGGAGGGTGGTCTCTAGTGTCCAGATGGAGAACCGCTTCGGGGAGGGTACAGAAAGGTCCTGTCAGTAGAGCCTCATTCTCCTGGAGGTATTTCTTGATGGCTTCGAGAATATGCTTGTGGATGTGTTCCTTGACAGCTTTCACCAAACATTGATGTTGGCGTTGGGTGATGTCGTGGTCCTTGGAGCGAGGTAGTGGTTCCTCAGGGTAGTCGATTGGGATGTCTGTAATGCCCATGCCGGACTTGTGCATGAAGTCGCTGCCCAGGATGATCAATTGACTATCTGGTTGAGGCAACACGGAGAACATGTGATGGAAACGGCGTTCACTAAAGCCAATAGCGAGTGGCTCCGTTTCGGCGGCACATGTAGCGGTGGTTTCATGGTGTCCGAGTTTGACCGTGTAGTTGGCTTGCTTGGTTTTGGCATGAACTAAGTCAACAATGGAAGGGTCCATAAAGGAGTGGCTGGTGCCAGAATCTATGACAGCGGTGACTTGACAGCTGTTGATGGTCATCAGGGCACAGATAGGGTCGTTGGGTCCAGGCATATTGTCAGTGACAGTGATAGAGTTGAGAGCCTGTTGTGACTCATAGAACTTGTTGTACTCCTCTTCATCTCCAATAGAGTCTTGCTGCTCAGCAGCAGGAGTGGGTGTGTTGCTCTGTTGTTGCATAGAAGACATGGAGTTGAGGGAATGTGAGCTGGGAGAGGACTGGCGTGCTGGTAGTTACGCGCGTGTTTGTTGCAGCAGTGTTGACATGGGGTTGCGTGTTGTGGGAGCAGAAGATAAGGCTGGTGTAGCAGATGTTGGAGAAGACTGCCGTTGTAGCTTGCGGGCCTTTTTTTGGCACTGATCTTCCATGTGATTGCGTGTTTTGCAGTGTGTGCAAACAGCACTGATAGTGTGGGGTAACTGTGATTGCCTTTGAGGTGATTTGCTATGACCTTTAACTTTTGAAAAAAGTTGTAAAAACTCTGTTTCTATGAGGACTGCGAGCTCGAAAGCAGCGATGATGTCTTGTGGCTTGTTGCGAAGAGTCTGTTGCTTGTACTTCGACTTAATGTGGGGAAGAAGGGCTCATCCAAAGAAGAAGGCTTTGAGGTAGTCGTAGAAGGTGTCAGGAAGACGATTACAGAGTATAGAATACTGATTGATAAGTTGATAAATGCTTTCGCCAGGCTTCTGTCAAAACAACATGACGGCCTCAATCATTGTAGCCTTGATGTCTGGAAGGCGGTAGTGCCGATGGAAGAGGTCTCGGGCAACGTTCCACGGTTGGTCTCGTAGAGCGCTAATGGCCCAAAGACGTCCGTCTCCAACAAGGGTGGTGATGAGGGCATTGCGTCCATCTATCCTCAGGGTAGTTGTAGGCGTTGAGGTGATACTTCAGTTCCATGGTGTGAAGAGCAGGGTCCTGGCGCTTGCTGACGTCGAACTTAGGTAGTCTGGGGGGAAGGCGAGGCATTTTCTTCTGAGTAGAAGGGGAAGGAGTAGTTGTGTTGTTCTGGGACAGAGGCAACGTGTGTGCTGTTGGAAGCGTTGTGTTGTTGATGGAAATGTCAACGGGAGAGGGTGAACTCGAATGAGGTAACTGTATGGGAGAGATCTGTGGAACGGCAAGGGAGGAGAAACAGCGGCAGCGGAAGTGTTGCATGTGGAAGAATTGCCTAGTGTGGCCGAGGTGGATGCGAGGAAAATAGCAAAGCTGTCTATACGTTGTTGTAACCGTTCCATGGCCTTTCTAATGTGTTCTACGACTTCATTTAACTTGCGCTGTTCTTCTTCTTTGGCGAAGCGTTCAGTCTCGGGACAGCTGGGGATGTCGAGCTCAAGTTGAAAAGATTGTTGGAGCATGCGGAGGTACTCCTGTTGTGCCTTGTGAAGCTGTTCACGGAGGGTGTCAAGAGTGGCTGTGGCTTCCATGATGTGCGTAGCGCAAGAGGGGATTTGAATCACTTATGTAAGTCAAAAAAAATGTTGGTTGAATCCAACCTTAGGAAGGAAAGAGTCGGTGACGAGACAAGGAGTGTATTCAAGAGAATAAAGGAAGGACAATGAGAGTGAATCTTCAACATTGCTTCAAAGTACACCGAGAGAAAAGGGAAAAGGGAGAAAGGAAGGATGGGGGATACAAAAGAAAGGAGAGCTGAGGGTCCGGGATGGATCCAACATGAGGAGTCTTGAGATAAGTGTTGGTGATTTTACCAACAAAGGGACCAAGAAATTTGGGATTGGTTTTGGAGTTTGCTGACGAGTTTTTCAGCATCACCTTGTCCTCAGGAGAGAAATAAATGATTTTGTTGTTGGCGTTGAAGTGTTTTTCTACATTGGCAGAGTATTTGGCAACCTTTTTGTAGATGGAAGGGTAGACGATTTGCAGCATGACCTTGGTGAGAGAAATGATCTCACGTGGAGTTTTTAGCTTGGATATGCTATTAAAGTAGTTGTCTGGGTAAGAAAGAGGCCTGCCAAAGAAGAGCTCAAAGGGTTTGGAGTCTGAGCGGCGGGATATTCGCTGATTTAAGGCGAATTGTGCGGTGGGGAGGAAGGTAGACCAGTGTCCGAGGTCACCTTTAAGAGATTTCAGAAGCATGGATTTGGTGAGCTTGACGTGGCTTTCTGCAGCTCCGTTGGCTCGTGAGTGGTATGAAGAGATGAACTGGTGGTCAAAACCTGCCTGGTCATGTACTGCAAACATGATTTTGTTGATGAATTCAGAGCTGTTGTCAGACTGGACGATTTTGGGGAAGCCGAGTTCGCAGATGATCTTGACAAATTCATGGGAGACTATTCTGCGGATTTGTCCTTGAGAGGGCGGAGAATCATAAAATGTGTGGCGATGTCCGTGATGATGAAGATGTATTGATAGCCCATAAAGTCTGTTTGCAAGGGGCTGGTAAGGTCAATGGTGATATGCTTGAAGGGAAAAGTAGCATGTATCAACTTGAGAGGGTGGAAGCCAAGTTGCGTGACGTTGAAGCGAAGGCATTCCTTGCAAAGGCATGCTGTGTTGTGACAGTCATTGCGAATGTTGGGCCAGAAGAAACCTTCCTTAAGAACTTTGCGAAGAAGGCTTTCTGCGCCTTCGTGACCGATGGAGTGGAGTCATTCCAAGATTTGTTGATGTTCATTAGGTGGAGGAACTGTTTTGCTGAGAAGGTCCTTGATGAAGTCATTTGATGTACATGAGGGAGCCGAGTGTTGGCTGTCATCAAGTTTGATGTTATTGATTTTGGGCTTTGGGGCCAGAGTTTTGGCATCCTGAGGAACTTGAGGAACATTCAGTGGTGTATTGCTGAGGATGGAAGGGGTGTACAACCATGAAGGGGAGTCTTCCAGGATATGGTGAATGCCAGGCCGATGGAAAACTTCGAAATCGTAGTGAAGGATCACAAGAGCCCAGTGCGCAAGCATGCTATTGAGGTCTTTCGTGTTGAAAAGATGCACAAGAGGTCTGTGGTTGGTGTAGAGTAAGAAGCGTCAGCCGATGAGGTAGTAATGGAACCTGCGGAGGGCGAAGATGATGGCAAGCAGCTCTCTTTTGATGGAAGGATAATTGTGTTGAGCGGGGTTGAGAGCCTTGCTGGCTAAGCAAATGTAACTATGCTTGCCGTTGTCATCTTCTTGGTAAAATACAGCACCAACACCATGCTGAGAAGCATCGGTGCCAATACAAAAGGGTTTGTCGCAATCTGGTGTGCTTAGGATGGTTGGACTGGAGATGCCGTGCTTGAAAGTATCAAGTGCTTGCTGACAGTCGTCATTCCAATAAGGTCGGATATCAGGGACGTTCTGGAGAGGCTCAAAAGGTGCCACGATCTCTGCATAGCAAGGAAAGTAGTCCCAAAGGAAGTTGATGAAACCTAGGATGCTCTGTATTTGCTTGCCTGTGGTGGGAGTAGATAGAGTGGCGAAGGTAGAGATTTTCTCTAGGTCGGGTAGGCGGCCATCTCTTGATATGATATGACCAAGGAGTCACACTCATGTATAACCAAACTGGCATTTTTCGAGGTGGAGACGGAGGCCTGCAACAGTGAGGGCATTGATGACTTTGTTCCTGGGCGCACCTTTTGGTGTCAAAGGTACGTCATGCCATGTGAAAGTAAGCTTTTCTTTCATTCTATTAAAGGTCTTTTCCCTGCACACAATGAGTTGGTTGGTATCCATTGGGTTGTTCCCTCACCAGCCTTATCACATCACCAACTTCCTCTTTGCTAACCTCTTCTTTGCCAATCTCCTCATTAAGGCCTATACCAAAAATTAAATTAAATGGGAATAGAGCTATAGTAGATAAGGAGTGTTAGATAAAGGCTATATGAAAGTGATATGAGGAGAAAGGAGAGACATGTAGTGGGACCCAGAAAGCCATGAGTTTAAAGCAAGGGGGAGAATGTGTAATTACAATCACGGAATGTACTAGAGGTTCAAGCAGAATTTACTCAAATGTGGTCTGTAGCTCTATTTGATCACCAAAGAAGCAACAAACAGGTCCTGGTATAAAGAGTATCAACCTAGTTGCATCAATGGTGATTTCTGAAGGTACATAAAGAAGCTATTTCAACAAAAAATGTACTCAAGGATTGACACACATGTGTTGAGCAACTTTGTACAATAAGTAGAGAAAATGGTGTAGTATGTGATCAAAAATTTGGTCAAAAAAACAGTTGATGAGCAAGCAATGTATATTGAAGCATCTGATTTACTACTTGCCTTGGCTGGTGATGGAGCATGAAGCCATAGAAGGAATGCAAACCATGGAGTGTATTCACTAATTAACACCAGGAACAACAAGGTGCTTTACCAGGTTGTTCTGTCAAAGAGCAAAGCAAAGGTCCTGAAGAGTAGGAAACAGGTCTGGGTTGTGAAGGGAAACTATGAAGGCACATTCGAAGGAATTGAGGCAGAGGAATTTCAACAAGCAATAGATTGGCTTGAGAAGAAGAAGCTACTACCTCAGTTATGAACCTTTGTATATGACCAAGATTCATCAGTCTTGAAGATCTTGAATGAGGATGCCAGACTTAGCGAGGCAAAGATTGTGTATGATCCAGGGCATTTGAAAAACAACTTTCAAAAAGACCTGCAAAATACTTGGAGAAAGCCAAAAAGGAAAGAAGTACATGGCCAAAATTAAAGCATGGTTAATGACAGCCATCAAAGAAAGTGAACAATGGGCAAAGATGTTTACCAAGAAGCAAACTAAAGAGACTGTGACAGAGTATGAAGAAAGGCTTCAACAGGAGATAGTTGAGGAATTCCAACAGCAAATGAAGTTTGCCAAGGCTCACTACTTTGAAAAGGAGTACAATGACCACTGTCCCCTTCTGAAAAGGATTGTGGATCTTGATTCAATGGATCATTCCACACCCTTCACTGCTCTTTCCCCAGAAATCCTTTTCTACATCATCACCCAAGTCAGGAAAGGAAAAAAGCTGTGCTTGCTTTTATCTTCTTGTAAACTTCTTGCTGTAATCAGCCGTCACCTAACACTTTTGAAGTGAAAAAAAGGATGTAATTGTGAGACAAAGGAAGTTGACAACATTGAAGAGGAGGAAGTATGTGATCATTGCAAAAAGGAGTACTGTGATAATGGTAATGTGGATCAAAAAAATCCAAAAAGTCAAAAAGAAGATAGACAGCATTGTGGCGAAGGCAAATGTTTTCATGCATGACTACCATACCTGCTACAACAAAAATTTAAATATGTGTCATACAAAAGACACACTAAAGGACAAAAACCTGCCTACCTTTGGAGACCAAGCATTTCCCTCTACATTATGAAGAAACCTTGGAAGAAAGGGAAGCACAACTGCAAGCACATTTGGAGAACTAGGATTGAACATGACTACTGGTGTCCAGCAACATTTGGACAACTTGGATGAACAGGAGACATGAAATCAAAAAAGGAAACAAAGTAAGGCCTTCAAGAAAAGAGAGCAAGAGTTGCATCAACAACAAAAGGCAAAAGCAGAGCAAGAGTAAAAAATATCAAAAAAAAGGGAAACGCTTACTCGGACAAGCATCAAAAGAGCCTTGCTCCAGTCTTCAAAGAGGACACATACACAAAGAAGAAGAAGCAAAAGAAGCAAAAAACTGCACTTGATCTTTTCATTGCTAAAGTGTCCACAGTTGAAGAGGTGAGCAAGCTCCAAGGGAAGGCACTTAAGGCACAAATCATTCTCTTTAACCTCTTCATGACCTATAAGGGCAATTCCATCAAGGAGGGCCAGAAGAAGCATTTGGCTGAGTTCTTCTCCAATCCATTAAGGGAACCTGCTCAGGTTTGTCCCATACTTGAAGGGCGTTTTAGAATAATTCATTTGTGCTGAGGATGTGCACAAACTGAGAAGGGTTGTATTGAGGTGCAGCTTTTGTGCTCTCACACTGCAGAGGACAGCAAGTGAGAAGTGCTAAGGAGGTGCCCAAACTGAGAAGAGTTTTATTGAAGGGCAGCTTTTATGCTCTTATGCTGCAGAGGACCACGGTTGCACAAAGGGAAAAGAAAAATAGAAAAAAGGGGAAAAATATGAAAAAGGGAAGCTGAGGGTCCAGGAAGAGACCTAACATGAGGAGTTAGTAGAATAGAGTTGTGACAGCATGGGTTGGGTTTATTTTAATTATTATGAAAAATAACAAAAATAATCTCCGCTGCCGGGAATCGAACCCGGGGTAGCTGGGTGAAAGCCAACAGTGTTACCGACTACACCACAGCGGATCTTGCCTTCTGCTTGCGGAAGGTTAGTTCCACGAACGGAGCTCGAGCCCTGTGCCCTCTCTGTGCTAGTTAGTGTTTGAGGGTGAGTACGGAGTTGTGGTGTTGTGGTAAAATTGCGATAGTGGATTGGAGGAACTCCTTCGGAGTTCTGGTCGCAATTTTTGAGGAGAGGTAGTTTCTTGGGCGCTCTAAGAAGTTTATTCTTAGTGCGCGTTTTTCTGAAGTTTAGACGGACGTAGTTGGAGTTCGGCTCAACTTGTGGGTGAGGTTCTTTGTACCTCTTTTTGGGTTTTTGGTTTGTTTTGTTTCCTTTGTTTGTTTTTCTCTTGATTTGTGATGGTGGCTAAGAGCCAGCAACGTCTGAGAGAGTTGGTGAAGCAGTTTGTTGCGGACTTGACTGATAGTCAGGTCGTGCGCCTTTCAGGCTCAAGCGAGCTCTTGAATGGTCCTGGGGAGTTTTCAATCTCGGAGCATCATGCTGCGGTGGAGGCGCAACTCTACAAGTCGGCTCTGGCGATGGCTGGAGCCAAAAGGTTGGACCCGGAGACACTGGGCTGCGGTTCAGGATAAGCTGGCTATCCCTCCAGTGGAAGACGAGATGGAGTACGAGGACGAGGATGTGGTGCAGACGGAGGAGCCTAGCAGCAGCAGGGCTCCTGACCAGGAGGCCTCTCATTCGGTGGTTGCTGGTGGAGCTGTTTTGCCCCCATCTTCTCAGCCTGCCCCGGGCGCTGCTTCTCAACATTCATCTGGGGTCCGGGACAAAGGGAAAGAAAAAGTGCGTCCAGCGAAAAGGAGGACTGGAGTGGTACCTATATAGCGTGGCTTGGTGGCTGGTGGTGAATTGCGGACTGCCTGGTTTGAGGAGCTGGAGGAGCAGGAGATGGAGGTGGCGGAGGAGTCAGTTCCCTTGTGGGCGGAGGCCACGTTCGACCGTTTGGATCAGCTCGTGTTTGAGAATAATCCCCTTCGGGCTGAGGCCGCAGTCGCCCAGGCTGAGTCTTGGTGGAGGGACCACACTTTCGCCCAGGATAGGAATACAAACGAGTATTCCTTATTAGTGGCAGTAGCTTGGTGTTTGGAAAGGGCTTGACAGGCCAGTTCTCCACAGGCGGTCACTAGAGAGATTGAAGAGGCTCTTGCTTTGTTGGAAGCCTGCGTTGTTATGTTGGAACTGGCAGACTCAGACAGCTGGGTGGTTGCTTCAGCTTTTGCTGAAGAGGTCCAGTTGCAGGACGCGGGGCTACGGATGAAGTTTTCCGAGCAGATCTGCTGGGCTAGAGCATCAGCAGCTTCTAAGCCTAAGAAGGCATCCACGGGAAGGGCGTCTAAGGCTTTGGCAGCTGCTTCTTCAGCGGCTGCCCCTGCTGTAGCAGGGGATGGTTCAGTTTCGGGCTCCTCTGGAGCCAGGAAGGGTAAAAGGCAGCCGTCCTGCTACGTTTGTGGCCAGCTCGGCCACATTTCCCCTTTCTGCCCCTCTCGCTTTCAGCAGCAGAGGGGAGGTGGTGGGAGTGGTGCTTCTGGTGGAGCATCCTCTTTCACCAGTGGCAACTGAAGGCTTTACCCCTCCACCAATCACCAAGTGGTCAGGCAGCAACCCTGGTTTGGAGTCGGTGGTGGGGTGTATTCATCAGCGCCTGGATGTCTGGGTGGCCTTTGGAGCCCCTGCATTGGTGCTGAGTTGGATCCAGGACAGGGCAGTCATTCAGCCTCAGCCAGGACAGCTGCCAAGGTGAGCACAAAACACAGTGAGGAACAAGGAGGAACATCAGTTCTTGTGGAACAAGGTAGCTCAGCTGTCAACAAACAGGATTGTGGACATGCCTCGCTTTCCTCCATTGGCAGTTTCTCCAGTGCGTTGTGCCCCAAAGAAAGGCCTGAAGAAGTATTGAATGGTGATCAATATGATCAAGGTCAACAACTTCCTGCCAAAACAAAGGAGCAAGTTGGATACGTTGGACAAATTCATTCGTATGATAGAAAGAGGGTGGTGGTTCATCACGATCGACTTGGAGGCGGGCTACCAGCATGTGTGGGTCACTCCAGAGTCTCAGCGGTACCAAGGGTTCATCTGGGAAGGGAAATACTACGAGTACTGGGTGCTAACATTCAGCTGTACCCTCTCCCCTTGGACATTCACCAAGACAACGAGAGTCCCAGTGGCCAAGTGGTGCTGGGAGGGCAAAGTCGCAAGCGTCTACGTGGACGACTTTATGTTGGCAGAAGAGACAGTTCCGAAGTTGGATCCAGCAATAGTGGACGTCAGAAGAGACATTGACTGGCTGGGCCTTGTTCCTTCAGAAAAAACCAAGTGGAAACCAACGCAATGGGGCATTGTCTTGGGCATGGGAATAGATACCATCTTGGGGGTATGCTTTGTTCCTTCAAACAAACGGAAGCGGATCCTTGTGGGTGCAAAACGGCTGTTGCGCCAACAGGGGGTCTCAGGTGGAAGGGTCCCAGTCAAGAAGTTGGCGAGATTGGCTGGTCGGGTGATTTCCGTGAAGAGGGGCTTCGGGCTGGCCTGTTGGGTCGCCAGGCCATGGTATGACGTTATTGCTGACCGCCCTGCATGGGCGTGGGACATGGAAGTATTGCTGAGCGAGCTGGCAGTGAACCGTTTAGAGTGGATTGTTCGCAACTTCAACAAGTACAATGGATGGCCCCTGTGGAGGCCAGAGAGGATCACTTGGGTGGCTCCGGATGCATCCCTCTTGGGCTGGGGCGGGTGTTGCCTGGGCAGGACGGTGGGTGGCACTTGGTCGGCCAAGCATCTGGGCAAGCACATCAACGTGTTGGAGGTGATTGCAGCACGGAAGGTGTTGAAGGCGTGCAGTGATCTCTTGGAAGGCCACACTGTTCGCATTCAGGTGGACAGCCAGGTGGCGCGGTCGTACATCGAGCGTGGAGCAGGAAGAGTTCCCGAGCTCTGGCTGGAGGCCCAGAAGCTTTGGCTGCTGACGTTCGATTTCAAGGTGGTCATCCACGAGGCAGTGTGGGTGCCATCGGACGAGAATTGGCTGGCAGATCTCGACAGCAGGGCGATAGCTGTGGGGGACTGGACCGTCTCCGGCAGAGCATTTTCGGAGGCAGAGGCTTGCTGGGGACCCCATATGATAGACAGGTTTGCCTCAAGAGACAATATGAAGCTGAGCAGGTTCAATTGCGTGAATTTCGGTGGTGGTGGGGAGGGTGTGGATGCACTGGTGCAGAACTGGTCCGGCGAGGTCAATTACGTTGCATGCCCTTTTGCTCTCCTCCCGATGGTGCTTCAGCTGGTCTTAGAGCATGGGGCAAGAGCTTCTATTGTAGTTCCGGTGTGGACTGGACAACCTTGGTGGCTGCAGCTGCTGGAGTTGATGGTGGACCACTTTGTAATGACGGCCGAGGATTTTCCCCCCGGCCCCTCAGGCCAGGTGGAGGCTTGGGGAAATGACAGTTGGTCTTTTTGGATGGCACATGTGGACGGGTTGAGAGGAAGGCCGTCAATGGCGCGGAGGTGGATCGCTACTTGACGGACGTGGGTGGAGCTCTCATCCGGGAGGCCAGGATGCCTGACACTTGGCGCAGATATGAGCGCTGGGTGGCCATGTTCTTTGATTTCTGTTGGGACATGCAGGTGGCTCAACCGTTGCCAGCATCTCCTAATCTGGTGTCACGGTTTTTGGTGGCCGTGTTCTTGGCAGGCAGGGGGGGAAGTGTGGACGTGGCTCGTTCGGCTATCTCCCAGCTTCACGAGGATCTCTCTTGGCCCAACCCTACCAGCAATAACGCAGTTATGTTGCTGGTCCGTGGCATCAAGAGAGAGGTCAGGCTGGCAAAGGGCTTTGCCCGTCGTAGGGCGCCATTCCTGGTGGAGATTCTGGCGCAGTGGCTGGTCGCCTGTCCAGTGGGTGTTTCAGAGTGGGAGTGGCGGCACCATGCGGCCCTTGTGGTAGTGGGGCTGCGCACTATGCTCCGTGGCGGGGACCTTGCAAATTGGACAGGACGGACGTTTCGTAGGACGCCACGGGAGGTATGTTTTGGATTCAGGGGAAGGAGTCTAAGACGGTGAAGGCGTCCTTGAGGGACGCCATACCAGTGGAAGCGTCAGTCAGGTCTCCTACTGACCCTGTGACCATAATTCGGCGCTACTTGGAGGTCCGAGGCGATGCCCCGGGTCCTCTGTTCAGCGATGCTAGCGGAGCGAGACTGAACACGGACAAGGTTCGGGACATCGTTCGCCTAATGGCGGACAAGACGGGCTGGAAAGGACTGCTGTTAGGAGGCCATAGCCTTCGAATTGGAGGAGCTACTGCCATGGCGTCTGTGGGTATGCAGATTTCGACCATTCAGGCGGTGGGAGGATGGCGTTCGGAGGCTGTGCTACTGTATCTTCGAGCTGTAGCAGTGGCAGCAGCTGGTACCTCGAGCAAAATGGGTCTGTGATTGGCGATGATTGGTCTTCGTTCCCCTCTGGAGCTATCAGTTTCTCTGCATGGTGAGAGGGCCAGGGCTTGGCGTAGTGGGGAGTGGAACTTGCCTTCTGCTTGCGGAAGGTTAGTTCCACGAATGGAGCTCGAGCCCTGTGCCCTCTCTGTGCTAGTTAGTGTTTGAGGGTGAGTACGGAGTTGTGGTGTTGTGGTAAAATTGCGACAGTGGATTGGAGGAACTCCTTTGGAGTTCTGGTCGCAATTTTTGAGGAGAGGTGGTTTCTTGGGCGCTCTAAGAAGTTTATTCTTAGTGCGCGTTTTTCTGAAGTTTAGACGGACGTAGTTGGCGTTTGGCTCAACTTGTGGGTGAGGTTCTTCCCACCCACCCACCCTCTCTGCCCATCTCTGGAGATGCGTAGGTTCATTGAGGTTAGGCCAATGTGTATAGGCCTGTAGGTGCCTTTATTGAGTGTAATAAAGGCTCCTGGGGAGGGAGCGCGCTTCTATCAGTTTCTCAGTTTCTCTGCATGGTGAGAGGGCCAGGGCTCGGCATAGTGGGGAGTGGAACTTGCCTTGGCTGCATTGAGGGGACCCGGGGCCAATGCGACCAGGGAGCCCGTGGGCCATCAGAAAAGAGAGGAACAAGCATGAGTTCCTGGTCTTGCAGCAGGTGGAAGAGATAATCCTGGAAGTGCTGCACACCTCTAATTGGGACTTGGCGAGTCTTGAATTGGGACGGGTGCTGGAGATTCTCAAGCAAAGATCAGCAGTGGTGGCTATGGTGGACTTGGAGGGCTGGAAGATAGTGGCCCACTTGGAGGAACCAGCAAGAGAGGGTATGATCTTCGATGTGATCAACCTGGATAGGCTGCATATGGCATATGCAGCAAGGACGGCCAGAACAAAGGGGCTGTCTTCCTCTGTGGAGGCCTTTTCCTCATCATCACGAAAGTGGGCTGGCCAAGGAGCGGCTGGCAGGTTCCTGGTGGCAGCTGGGCCACTGGCAGCTCCAGCATCATTGCCTACCCTGGCCCTAGTGGCAGCTGCTGGAGGGGCGAAATCAAACAGGAGGCTCTGCCATTGGTACCAGCTGCCAGGACACTTTGCCAGGAATTGCCCCAACTGACTTGAGGAAGTGCTCGGTGCGCCAGTCCATGGACTCCAGATGGTGCCAAGGAGTGTGGTGGGCAGGGTGCACGAGTCTTGGGAAGAGTGGGGACTAATTGGAGCATCAGCAGAGGTGATAGAATGGATCTGGTTTGGAGTGCATCATGAGTTAGTTGCAGAAGTGGATAGTAACAAATGGAGTGGAGGAGGGAGAGCAGATGGAGTGGATGGATGAGGAGGTAGCGAGGATTGTGGTGAAAGGCATAGTAATGGAGGTCTTCCTTCACCCAAGGTTCCTCTCCCCTGTCAGGTTGGCACTGAAGAAAGGCCCATGGCGGTTTCAGCTTAAACCGATGAGTGAATACAGCCATGAGGAAATTGTGGGGGAAGTATGACAGGCTCAAGGAGTTCATTCAAGCAATTGGCAAAGGCTGGTGGGTGGTCACAGTGGACTTGAAGGATGGGTACCAGCACATCCGGGTCATGCTGGAGGCACAGCCATGCCAGGGCTTTCAGTAGAGAGGGCGGTGGTATGAGTACACCGTCCTGACATTCAGCTGCACAACATCGCTGTACATCTTCACACGGATAATGAAATCAGTCATCATGTGATGAAGGAGGAACGGGATGGTGGTGGGCATTTATGTGGATGATTTCTTTGCAGCAACAAGAACACAGGAGGAAGCACTAGAGATGGTGGCCAGGATGAAGGAGGACCTGCATCGCTTGGGCTTTGAGTGTGAGGACTCCAAGTGCCACTGGGAGCCATCCCAGAGGGTGAAGATCCTAGGTCATGTGCTTCATATCGCCTTCAAAAGTGCTACGTATCAAGAAGATGACAAAAAAGTTAGTGCAATGAATGGAGCAAGGGGGGTCTGTCTCTGCACAGTGGCTAGCATGACTGGTGGGACAGATAGTCAACATGTGAAAGGCGTTTGGCATAGCAAAGTATATCTTGATGGAATGGTCCTGGCTGGTGGGTGCCAAGACCAGGCCAGCAGGTTCATGGAACAAGCTGGTGGAGCTGACTGACAGGACGGTGGTGAATACATGCTGGCTCCTGGACAACATCGATAGATGGAATGGCTGGCCCCTGTGGATGCTGGAGAAGGTAATGGTGGCCATGGATGCATCCACCAAGGGGTGGGGAGTGGTATGTGGGAGCCATACTGCTCGGGGAAGCTTCACCAAGGAGGAGCAGAGGCTTCACATCAACCACAAAGAATTGCTGGTGGTGCAGTATGGCTTCTAGGCCTTGGAACAGCTGCTGGCTGGCAAGCAGGTGCGACTGCTGATAGACAATCAAGTCACCCTGGCCTATATCAAGAAGGCAGGAGGAAAGGTGGTGATGCTCAACGAGGTGGCTTGCCAGGTGTGGACCTTCTGTTTGGAAAGGAGTTCACTGTTGCTCAAACCGGTGTACATTTGGTCAGAGGACAATGTACAGGCAGACTGGGCAAGCAGAATGATAGATACAGGAGACTAGACAGTCTCCGATGCTTCGTTTATGGAAGCAGAACAACAGTGAGGACCCCACACAGTGGACCGGTTTGCCAGCAATGAGAACACGAAGATGTAACAGTTCAACAGCGGTTCGGAGGGGGTAGATGCACTGTCCCAACAATGGTGGGGAGAGAACAACTGGGCAGCGCCTCCCTGGTGCCTGCTGGAGCAAGTGCTGAGGCTCATTGCTGAGGATGGAGCTTTGGCTACCATGGTCATATTGGTGTGGCCTGGAAGGTTCTGGTGGGCTAAGGCTGCTAGCCTTGATGGTGGACCACTTTCTGATCACAGCCAACGCGTTCCTACCAGGCCCATCTGGCTACATGGAGCCCTGGGGGAATCCATCATGGAAGTTTTGGATTATAAGGCTCAATGGGAGCAGAGACAGGAGTTTGGAGGGACTCAGATACAAGAGTTCCTCAGCGGTGTGAGCACCACTCTCATTCAAGAAGCATGCACGCCTGGCACCTGGGCGGTATACAAGTGGTGGATTGTGGAGTACCAGTCATTTGCCAGAGAAGCAGGGGTGGCTGCGCCTCTCCCAGCCACAGAGGATCTGGTATTCCTCTCAGGGAGAGGTGGCTCTGCCAGAAAGGCGTGTTCTGTGCTTTCTCAGCTTCATCTGGACTGTGGATGGACCAATCTATGCTTGTCTCAGAGGGTATGGTTGCTTGTCTGAGGCATGAAACGGGAGCATGTGAGGGCGACAGGCTTCATGAGGGAGCAGCATCCCTTCCTGGTGGAGATCTTGAGGAGGTGGTGCTTGAAAAAGCCAGAGGAGGTCACTACTTTCAAGTGGCACCGAGATGCAGCTATTGTAGTGGTTAAATTATGGATGATGGCCAGAGGGAAAGACTTAAAGGACCTCAACACTACGGACCTGGTGTTTGATGATGAACAGAAGTGGGTCTGAATTGGCTTTAACGAGTCCAAGGTGCAAAAGGAGGAGAAGAAGGATGTGGTGCCGCTAGAAGAGATGGACAATCCTCTTATGTCCCTCCTGCATGTGTTGCAGGACTACCTGGGAAGATGATCGCATGTACATCATCAGTAGTTAGACGTTTTCCTCCTCGCTTGTAGAACAGAGGCCCAGGTGCTCCCCCTCGACAAAAGAACGTCTAACTACTGATGATGTACATGCGATCATATGACGAATGACAGAGCTGACAAGTTAAAAGGGCCTGTTTGGCACTCACAGCCTCCAGATTGAGGGAGCAATGGCAATGGCGGCTGCAGGTGTTCAGCTACCAGTCATACAGGCAATGGGTGGCTGGCGGTTGGAAGTGGTGTTAGTATATCTATGGGCAGTGCAGCAGTGTCAGCCAACATGAGCAAGTGGATGGGTCTGTGAGACTCACCTTCTGCATTTGCTTGCAGTTAGTGATGTCTGTGGTCCCATAGAGCGAGTGATGAGGATGTCCATGGGAATCTATGATTCTGCAGTGCAGAATTCTGGAGATGCATAGGTTCATTGTGGTTAGGCCAATGTGTATACGCCTGTAGGTGCCTTTATTGAGTGTAATGAAGGCTCCTGAGGAGGGAGCACACTTCTATCAGCTTCTTTGCATGGTGAAAGGGCCAGGACTTGGTGGAGTAGAGAGTGGAATGCTTATGAATAAAGACAGCATAAGATGTGCTTGCCATTAGTGATGACTGTGGTCCCATAGATTGAGTGATATGCATGTGCATAGGGATTGCTTGTTATTACAGACTGAAGGTTGGCTTAACTTGCATAGACACTGGTATCTCTGAAAAAGTTGTTATTCTACAATATAAAAACTATACTAACATTTAATTTTGTTATTATCAGTTCAAAGAGCTCTAATTGTTAACTTAAACGAATAATAAAAGAATGTATGCAAATAAATAAGACTAGAAATAGGCTTTAATGGAGGAAAGTGTCATAACAAAGTGTGTGTATGTATATGTTCCTGCTCTGTGTTCCTTGTTTCAAGAGAAAAATATGGAAAAGATAAAAGAAAAGAAATGAGAAAGATCCAAACATGTGTCAAAAGGAAAACAAGAAAGTTCCTAATTTCATGAGAAAGAACTATGAGAAATAACAAGAAGCAAACATGAGCTAGGTGCTGATAAAAGCTAAGACAGAATGAGAAATGAATCTACTTGTTGGTTGTGTATGTTGATAGTTGCTAAAATAAAAAAATTAAAGTAAGAAAAAATAAATAAACACCACTAGGAATCCATAATGTAGATTAGTAAAGTTGGAGTTCAGCAGAGGTATACAGATATCAATGATTGGTTGATGTTAGCTGAGCATTAGCCAAGCTTTTCCCTAATGACATTGTAGTGATAAGGCTATGTTATCTTGATTTTTTGGTTAAAACACTGTTTTCTACTATAGTGTTACAGTATGTACAACTATCTGTTAGAAAATCAACTATTTCTCTCATTATGACTTCCTGTCGACACTTTCCCTGGATACCTCCAAATTTTCTTGCCCTTTTTATTTTCCCCTTTTTTTTGTGATACATTCAATGTATACACTTTGGACCTTTTTTTATGTAACTAAACCCAGAGTTGCTTATATGCCATCCCTTTCTTGATCCACAGGGTTATTCCCTATCAACAATCTTTTTAAGGACAAAATTCTTCCACATAAGAACATCATGAAACTAATCATTTCCAATAGGACATCTTGTTACCTACATTGTGGGAAAAGTGCCATCTTTGCTTAGCAAGAAAAAGAGGTAGAAAAGGAAATAAATTCAAAATTATTTTTAATATATCTATCTCGTTGATAGAAAATGGTAAATAGAAGAGGTCCTCCTTACTATATGAAAGTAAGTTTGGTTATATCAGTTGACATCTGTTTTTTGACATCAAACTTGCTAAAAACTATAGTAACTGTTGTCAAATGACCAGATATCAACTGGTGTCCTTATTTCCTGTTGATGAGAGTAATAAAAACTCAAGAATAATAAATACATTCTAAACAAAAAAAGGAAAGGAAGGATAGGAGATACAAAAGAAAGGAGAGCTGAGGGTGTTGATAGCTAAAGTGGTTCCACCAGGAGAAAAGCAGTGACCTACATTTTTTTAAGTGCAGTGACTCTATCAACTAGTACAACACAGACCAGGACTTCTGATTCTATCCAACATCCCAGTGAAAAACTGCTGAAGGGAACTACACTGGTAGTATTATCTTTGAAGGTTTTACAATTTGCATCCTAGAAAATGTTATAAAAACTAGCATTTTGGCCCAGCTCAGTGTTATACATAAAAGCCTTGACCATTGTTTTATACACAAATATTATCAAAAGGGATAATACTTAACTTGTTGTTGGTAAAATCACCAACACTTATCTCAAAACTCCTCATGTTGGATTTATCCCGGACCCTTCTCCTACCCTTTCCTTTCTGGTAGCAAGGCCCTTAGAGACTCTACAGTAGGCCCTTTGCTTCCTCAGGGCAGGTCCTTGTACCAGAGTGTGCTCATGCTCTCTTACCACTGCTGACCTCCTGTTGGAAAACTCCAAAAAATAGCCCTTCTTCTCTTCCTGTCGACCTCTCCCTCATGCCTGTTGACCTGAGGAAACCTCTCGGTGTCCAACTTCTCCTTTCTTGAACTTCTCCTTTTTTGTTGTTTTCTCTCTCTGCCCTTTTATGCTGATATTCTCTGTTCTTCTTTTTTGGATAATTGTTCTAGCTTAAATACTGCCTCTCCTTGCTTCTTCTTCTTTTTCCTCTCGGGACAACTTACAACAAAACACAAGATACTTTACTATCACTTGTACTCTTCACTTTTAGTAAATTAAGTTTGGGTCTCGTACTTACTTTGTCTCCGCCATCATTCCCATTCTTATTTTACAACACTCCTCCTGGTCATGCGCAGGGAAAACATAGTAAATGCTTGAGATATAGGAGAGAATATGGCAAGAGCAAGAAAATAAGAGAGAGAAAAAGAAAAAATGAGAAAGAGAAACAGAGAAAAAAGAGAAAAGAACACAAACTATAAGAAGAATGAGGAGTGCTGGTACCACCATCAGTGTCATAGTCATGAAGCTCACTGATGAATGCCATCATAAAGAAATAAAGGATTGGCAGATTGCTACAGTGTCCAGTTGGATTTTTGTCGACATAAACAGAAGAAAAAAGGAGGTAAGGAAAGAAAAGAAAGGAAAGAAGAAAACAGGAAACATGCTTCAGTTGTCTGCTGCCTGCTGCAAACTTCAAGTTGGTGAGGTAATCTTTATCTGCAAGCTATATATATGCACTTTCGTTTTTCTTCAATCTGTACATGTGTGCGCACTTCCTATAAATCATTTCTCTCCGCCATCTTTTTGTTTTTCTTCAATCTGTGCTTGTGTACACACTTCCTCAAATCATTTTCTCTTCTCCATTTTTTCGTTTTTCTTCAATCTGCACATGTGTGCTTACTTCCTATAAATCTTTTTATCCTCATTGCTTCAGTTTGTGCACTTGTGAGCACTTGTTATAAATCATTTTCTCTCCTCATCTTCACTCTGTACACTTGTGTACATTTCTAACAAATCATTTTCTCTTCCATCTTCAATCTGTGCATGTGTGCGCACTTCTAACAAATCTAATAAATCATTTTCTCTTCCCCATCTTTTTTTTTCAATCTACACATGCATGCACACTTCCAACAAATCATTTTCTCTTCTCCATCTTTTTGTTATTCTTTGATTTGTGCATATGTGCACACTTCCTTTAAATCATTGTCTTTCCTCATCTTTTTGTTTTTCACTTTCAACAAATCATTTTGTTTTTCTTTCAATCTGTATACTTTTAACAAATGTTGATAACACAAAGCCAACACCTCTTTGATAACAACAAGACTTCATGGGATGAAACCCATACTAGTCGTTGGTTCTAACCTTTCTTTCAACAGCTCTTTTCTTTCACAGGTGTTATGACTACTCAGCACCTGTGCTTACATTTTCCTTTCTTTCCTTTTCACGTTTTCCCTTTCTCTTGGTGTACTTTCAAGCAATGACAGAGATTCCTTCTTGTTTTCTTCGTTTTTTCTAGAATAAGTTACATTTCACAAACACTTTAAATACAAGTCAAGAATGAGAAAGTATTTAGAAAAGAAATGTGTTGATGGAAGCAAGAAAGAAGGATACATTTAATGTTGCTTCCTGCAATGCAAAAAAAGATTTAGAAGTAACATAGAAAACTAAAGGAAGAGTCTAAGGTTAGCAACTTGGTACTCATTCACTTCAAGATGATGTCAATGGGTGAGTTTAAGAAACTTTGATGTAGTTGAAAAGGAAGACCTTATAAGATTATTAAAATCTGTTCTTCACAAACAATCAACACACAGAAAAGCAGCTTTTTGATTATTAGTATAGATCCTCCTTTTTTTTATGCTTTCTTTCATTTTAATAAAGGTCTTTTGCTTCATTCTTCAAGTTGGTGTCAGTTAGGTTGTTTCTTTATCAGCCTTATTATAGTCATTTTAAATACATGCTTCTATTGTTTTTGTTTGAATTCATTTGTTATTTTATTGGTTATTTCAATTTGTTAAGTAGTTGCATTTATTTAACAAAATGTAAATAATTGTGATAAGGCCAGTAGGAAAACAACCTAATAGACACCAACTCAATGGGCAAAGGAAAAAAACCTTTAATAAAATGAAAGAAAGAAACATATAAACAAGGAAAGATAGGGATTGGTATTATGAGAAAGCAATGTAATGGTTCTCTTTGAGTACAAAATTTGTAATAATGCCTGTTCAATATAATAGCTCCATTGCCTCTTTATTTGCCCTTCTCTTGTTGAAATCTGTGATATGGACCAACCATTTCTGTTGCCACATTGCTTGCCTTGTTTCTACTTTTACTTATATTTACACATTCTAAACAAAAAAGGGCACCCCTTATTGGAAATTATTTTTTCTTTAATCAAAATATTCACAAAAAAATTATATTTAATTCTTTTTGAAGCAAAGTTTCCCTATTTGCCTTACCATAGACCTACAGAACTAAAGATAGTTTAAGAAGTCTAGCTCTATTGTAGAAACATCATTTATATCAACTCCAGAAAACTTATTGGTTGCATCCAACTATAGAAATAAAAGAGTTTATGATGAGACAAGAAGTGTATTCAAGAGAATAGAGAAAGGCCAAGGAAAGTGAATCTCTGATGTTGCTTCAAAGTACACTAGGAGAAAGGGAAAAGAAAAAAGACTGATGAAGGGATATAACATTGTTACATGAGGAGTCTTCAGATAAGTGTCAGTGATTTTACCAATGAAATAGCTCCTGCCATCACTAGGACCCTCACTTATACTAAGAAGCAAGAGAAAGCCAAGAGGCTGAGACGTAGTATAGAGGAGGTCCAAGCAATGCTCTACTTTTGGAAAATTTGCTTTGTTGTTGTCCTTGCAGCCAATGAAAGGGTAGCTGATCCATCCTTAGTTCTTGTTGACTTGGTCATTGGACTTGATGCCAAGGTCCCCTGTGGTAGTAGGTCTCATGTCCAACACCTTTGGGGTTTTTAAAAGACAGACCCTAGTACATGTTCCATTTCCAGCAGTTGGGTCTTTCTCAGCTTTTGTTATGTCCAGTAGATATAGCTGCCAGAGATGAGAGAGGAGAAAGAAAGGAGAAGAGAATACCAATTTCTGCTGGAGGAGTCAGAAAGACAACAGTCTCCATCAACAAAAACAAAAAGTGAAATGAAAGGAAAATTTCCCTAATGAGTGAGTATGAGCCCAGGGGATGTGATTTGGACAGAATTTCATGGAGAAGGTTGTGCAAGATTATTTGTAGACAGGTCTGGATTAAAGTCAGATAGTACCCTTACTACCCAATACAAGGTAAGTTCTGAAATAAGCTTTTCATCATTGTTTATGCAGTTCACTCTTTTTTTTAGACTTTTCTTTTTTTTAAGTTTTATACTAATATTTCCATTTATTCTTTTCAGGATCTCCCTTAGTTTAAAGTGTTTTGTAAAAAATTAACTTTTAAAAGCATCATAATTATATTTTATAACTTTTTATTTGGTGGTGTGTGCTTTGAATGTGTTGTAAGGAAAAAGGGAAAATAAAAAGGGGTGAGAGAATTTGGGGTATCCAGGGAGAGTGTCGACAGGAAGTCACAATGATGCGAATTGTTGGTTTTCCAACATATTGCAATGGTACACACGTATAAACAGGTTCTTCCCACTCGTTTTCTGTTTCCTCTTCCTCACTTTCCTCATCCTCACCTGCTTCATCTACAACACAGTGTCGCTTTCATGGTGATTTTCCTTCTCTTGAAAGAATAGTAACTAAATCAACCAACAACAAGCATAAAAGTAAGTCTTTTAAAAAAGAAAGAAAGTGAAAGGAAAATAGAAAAAACAATGAAGGAGAAGAGAGATTAATAATTTTACGTTCTTTTTGAGATGGAATATTGTGCATTTTTTGTTGTTTTTGAATACTAGAGACTTTTGAGCAAACTTGTGCTGGAGTTACCTGAAGTTCAGCTGCTAACTCTTCATAAGATTTGTTTGCTTCTAAGCCTGCAAGTAGCTTCTCCACTTCATTGTTGTTCCACGTTTTTTTTGTTTTTCTTGGTGGTGTTGCCTTTGTTTCTTTTTTCGTCTTTTTCTCCATAGTAACAAAGGCTTGTTGGCTTGGAAGTAATAAGTCAACAAAAAAAAGGCAAAAAATAAAATTATCGTTACAATTGTGATTATTATCAAAAAACCAAAAAGAAACATAGCAAAATCACAAACCACAAACAAACCACAAACAAAACTACAAACCACAAATTCAAGAATCATGTAGTTTGTGGCTCAGTTTGTAGTATTTGTTGGCACGTTTTTATTGGTGTGGAGTTTTTTTATAAACTCCAATTGGTTGCTACAAAACTGAAGAAATGGTGTACCTTTTTCTAAAATTACAAACCACACAAACCACAAAATACCTCACAAGCCACAAATATGAACATAGCAAATTCATGACCCACAAAGTTAGTAAATTTTTTATTCTTTCTACTGCAATAATTAGACCTGAGGGAACGAGAGTTTATTCTACTCACTTTAAATGTGTTTTTATTTTATTTAAAACACTTGCACACTTTCTTCTTCATTGTTATCAAGTTGAAAGGGAATGGTCCAAAAATAAAATCCTCCTTTCTCTATCATATGCCATGTAGATGACCATTCTAACCTATTTGAAAATATAAGAGGAAATTGAAAGGTCTTAGCTTGGTTCGCTGACCGCCATGCATCTTGCCCAACACCATGCAGTTGCATCGCAGAAAATATGGCCTGCAGTTCAACTTCCAACAATGGAAGCCTTTTGATGATCACCCATATTTTGTTTTGGTCGGTTTCATCTCATTTTACTTCCGCCCGGTAGCCTGGAAGATTTCGCAGAACCAAGACCACAGCATCAGTCATCTGAGCACGCCAAAACCAGATGTCTTGTTGTGGTGATGGAGTGAGTTGATGTGGTAGTGGTGATGAAGAAGAAAGGCGTTTGCGCTTGAGCCTTTGTGTTGGTGAAGTGTGATGAGTGTTGTTTGGTTGCTGTACAGCCACCTTTTAGTATTGTGGCTCAGGCGGTTCTTCTTCTTCTTCCTCTTCTTCTTCCTTTTCCTCCTCTTCAGAAAAGCCCATTGCTTCTTCTGCTTCCTGAACTAAGAAAGGCTCAGCAGTTCGTCTTGTGTTGTTTCTCAACGCAAAAAGGTCATTAATCACGGAGGTTGAGGGTGGGGGTGCTTGTAAACAAAAGTTGTTAGCAAGAGCACTTAAAGGCAAAGAGCAACTACCATTACCTTTTTTTTTTGGCTTCATCTGTTTTTCTAGTTCTTTCCATTTCGATTTTGGGTTCATCATGTCGTTGAAGCATTATTGGAACCACTCGTCACTATGTTCAAGGTTTTTTATTACTTCCCCTTCCCTCTCCTCCTCTCCCTTTCTCTCTCTCCTTTTCACTTTTGCTCTTTCTTTTTGTTGTTGTACTTCTTCTTGTTTCTCCATTTTTTTCTTTCTTCTTTTCTTTTTCTCTTTACTGTCATTCTTCTTTCCTTGCTCTAATCTTTTTTCTTGTTTTTTCTTTTTCATTTTTTTTCATTTTTTTTTTTTTTTTGCTTGTAAAGCACTTTGATCGGTGTCACGGCCAAGTTCTCCACCGACCTTTAGTCACAGGCATCATAGACACTACAGAGTGTCCTGTTCAGCGTTCTATGAATGCCAACACTCAACGTACATTTTATTCTGGCAAAAAAAAGCAGCACACAGTCAAATACGAACTCGTGTGGGACTTGGCGACGGAGCTCTTTTCCTGGGTCAACGGCCCTTTTCCAGGTTCAGTACATGACCTCACAATTGCTCGTCAAGGCGTTCTCAATTACCTTTCCATTCGTGAGATCCTTTTAGGCGACCTTGCTTACTGAGGCGAGCCAAGTTTTTTTACTCCCATCAAGAGAGAGCGAGGACAAAGCTTGGGCGAGTTGGCTCAAGTGTTTAACCGGCTGTTGGGAGCAGAACGAGTGGAAGTGGAGAGGGCGATTCGTCGTCTAAAAGTTTTCAACCACTTACATACCACTTGGCGTCACTCATTAGAGTTTCATTCTTCATGCTTTACCCTTATTGTTTGTATTGTAAACATTGATTTATGTTTTTTTCCTTTGACTCGCAAATAAACCTTCGTTCCCTCAGGTCTATTATTGAAAATAGGCAACATCTTCATAGTTGGGATACATTAATCTCTGAGTGGCTTGGTAGTACTGAACGAACCTGAAAGTCTTATTTAGGGCTCTCATTAAGCTCTAATCCCGCCAACAGCAGTCAAACAAGGTCAAAAAGATGTTTGGATCCTCGCTTGGCTTGCCATGGAAGGTTGGCAGCGTTTCTGCAGTAAGCAGACTCTGCATCGCCGAACATCACCCAAGCTGTCACCAGTGTTGTGTTTGGCAGTACATTGTTGTAAGTCTTGATGGCGTGCTGTTAGATTGAGCATAGGTTTTCTCTTCTCCTTCTCCTCTTCTTCCTCCTCTTCGTTAGACAACGAAGAGCTAGACCCAGAGCCACAACCATTGTCCTTCCATCTATTATCTGCAAGTTGGGCCTTTAGTAGATCTTGTAATTGAGAGATTGAATCCTTAAGGGCCGCAAGAGCTGCATCATTCTTTTTCCTATCTTCTTTGATGTCATTAGAGAGCAAGTCTGCAAAAGTTTCCCACTTCTGATCAAGATGGTTGATGTGGTCAGACAAAGAGGAAGCATCACTAGCCTGCTTGACCAAGAGCTTATCGTGGTCTGCTTGGCTTGCACGAAGATGAGAGAGGGCCTGTTTCAACGGGAATGTTTTTCAGTCAACTTGAAGCACTGCACTTGCTTGATCATCTGTTGGATAAACCCAAGAAAGTAAAGCATCCAAAGGAAATGTTGTTGTGAAAGCCCAAGATATATTATCTCCATCTTGTTGTGTTGGCTGTACTTGTTGCCCAATAGCCAAGCCAACTATTGTAGATGAGAAGGACTTCTATTGTGGAAAAAGTAAGCAGCACACACTCAGCTTTTTAAATGCATCAGCTTTGGTGAGTGGAGAAGCAAACACCTCACCAAAAATTAACAATAATCAATTAAAAGGAAAATAAAAGATGGACAGTCACTTGCATCACAAGGACAGGCCACTGCTTGTGCTCTATGGCTCACAAACTGGCACTGCTCAAGAAGTCGCTGAGATGCTGGAGAGATCTGGAAGCAGGTTACACTTTCAAGTGAGGGTGCAAGCCATGGATGATTATGCCATGGTAGGTGTGGCTCTCAGTCTCCTTTCTTCTGCGCAGTTGTGGGTTTACTTTTTAATGTTTCCTCACTGGGCATCGTCCATAAGGCAGAAGAAGGGTTCATGCTGCCCCAAGAACCTCTCGTCCTCTTCGTTGTGGCCACGACTGGGCAAGGCGATCCTCCGGACAACATGAAGGCACGTTTGGCCCACATGCCACCTTTCTATGTAGTTGTTCGATCGTGATCTCTGCCGCTTACACCTCCGCTTAAAAACGCCGTTTGATCTCACAGGTCTTTTGGAACTTCATCCTGCGCAACACGCTGCCCAATACTGCGTTGGCTGGCCTCCGGTTTGCTGTCTTTGGCTTGGGTGACTCTTCCTACGAATACTTTAACTTTATGGGCAAGAAGCTGCATCGTCGTTTGTTGCAACTTGGCGCTACCGCCATTCATCGTAGAGGCGATGGTGACGATCAACATGAATATGGGTGTGTAGGGTTTTTGCTTTTGCTTGGCTTATCCACTACTCTCCCAAACTTGAAAGCTAACATGGCATGAGAGGTTAGGCTGTACGGAGAGCTGGACCCTTGGGCTAAGGAGCTTTGGCAGCAGTTACTGGCCCTCTACCCTCTTCCTCCAGGCACACAGATAACTCCACCAAGCACCTTATATCCTTTTTCATCTCCATTTTCTTTTTATTTCTTGTGCTCAGCGTCATTAAGCTTGCTGCTGCTGTTGTTCTTCGTTTTTGTTCTTCTCTTCTTTTCCTCCTCTCTATTCGTTCTCCCCTTAACTTTGCTTCCGTCAAGCCCCCGCCCAACTACAAGCTGGTGTTTGGGGAACCAGGCACAATCGTTGTGTCCCAGACAGGCTCTGCAACTGTAAAAAACGAGCCACTTGGCATCCGTTACAATTACCGTAGACCATACATGGCTAAAATGATCACCAATAGACGCCTCACTGCTCCTGACTGGCAACAAGACGTGCGCCACATTGAGTTTGACCTTGGCGACTCCAACTTAACGTATGTTAGGTTCCTTACCTTCCCCTTTATTTCTTACCCTTGGTTTTCTAAAGTTTCCTTGAATCAGTTATCAGCCTGGAGACGTGTTATATGTACTTCCTCAAAACATAGATGAAAATGTGGATCTCTTCTTCAAGCATTCAAAGTTAGACCCAGCTGCTGTTATTACTGCTATCATGCCAAACCGACCTGGTACTCTTACAAAAAAACGTTAGTTTGTTGTCTGCTGTTTTGGCTGACTGGGATGTTGTCGCGCTATTCTTCGCCTTCTCGTCCTCTTCCTTTTGCTTTTGCTGTCCGTCTCTTCTTCTTGATTCTTGTTTTTTTTTTTTTCATTCTCTATTATAGAACTTAAAGCACCAAACGTGCAATTGCCATGCACTCTGCGGGACCTTGTCAAGCGTCACTTAGACATTGTTTCGTATCCGCGACGGTACTTTTTCGAAGTTTTGTCTCATTTCGCCAGCAACGAACGAGAACGAGAGCGCTTGCAGGAATTTGCATCCAGCGAGGGACAGGACGAATGGATCGACTACTGCGTGAGGCCAAAACGGAGCGTGGCTGAAGTACTCCTCGACTTTCCTTCAGTTAACTTCCCTGTGGAGTACCTCCTCGATCTGCTTCCCACTGTTAAAGCCCGTGCTTTCTCTATTTCCTCTTCTCCCTCTGTACAGTCTCTCTACACCCTCTCGTCATTCTCTTTTCTCTCTTCCACCGGTCAACAAATCTTATTAATGTTTGTTTTTCCACTTGAAAGGCTCACCCCAATCAAGCTCACATAACGATGGCGGTAGTACATTACAAGACCATCCTACAGAAACCACGACAGGGCCTATGCACCTCCTATTTGGCCTCACTGGACCCTCAAAAGGAGGAGATTAGAGTTCCAGTGTGGATCCAACGAGGCACCATGCGGCCACCCAGGGATCCATCCGTGCCCATTGTGATGGTAGGACCTGGCACTGGTCTTGCCATCTTCAAAGCTTTCCTCGAAGAACGGCAGGTGATGCTGAGAAAGAATAAGACGAAGGCAGGTGAGGAGGCGAAAACGGGAAGCACCACATTTTACTTTGGGTGTCGCCATCGTGCCAAAGATTACCTGTACGGGGAACTGTGGGAGAGAATGGTCGAACAAGGAACTCTTGTCAACTACCACGTAGCCTTCTCCAGGGACCAACAGTACAAAGTGTATGTGCAGCACCTCATGGAAGCCAACGCGCATGAGCTTTGGCGGGTGCTTGGCCAACAAAAAGGAATCTTTTATCTTTCTGGGTACCTCCATTTCTTCTTACTCTTTGATGTTGTTGTCTTATGTTTTTGTCTCTGTTGTTTTCGTTGTCCTCGTTGTATTCCTCGTTCCTGTTCTTCTTCCGCTTTGCCTCTTCTCCGGCCAGAAAAAGTAGATCCTAAACAAACACTCATCATATAGGTCGGCACGGCGGATGCCCATCGACGTCCGAGATGCACTGAAGAAAGCGATGGAAATAGCGACGGGAGCAACCGCCGAGGAGGCAGAAGCGTGGCTGCAACAATTACGACAAGAAGGGCGCTACCTGGAAGAAGTTTGGTTCTGAAGGACCGACTTGCCGCCTGACTGTCCCTTTTGCTGATCCTCCGACCACCACCAAATTTTTTTTGATATTTGTGCAAAAAAAATTCATTTTTCGAAGAAAACATTCCAAACATTCTTGCCATTCCCCTCTGCCAAACCAAAAAAAAAAGTAGCGGGAGAGGAGACCACGGGAGAGCGGGGATGAGCTTTGTTCCGGCTGCTGCAGAGTCGGCCTCGGCGCTGAGGCGGCCGTCGCCAAGTTTTTTCGCAAAGGTCCAGCAGCACTGGTGGCCTTGTGGTGGGTCCGTAAGACGGACATCCCACAATGTTCGACTCTCTTTCTTCTCCGCTTTTTCATCCTTTTCGTCCTCAAACCGAACGGGCTTGCTGCTTCTGCCCTCTTTTGCTCGGCGCAACCTCCATCACCAACCTCTCTTCATCTCTGCCAACCAACCACCCGCTTTATCTCGCACGCTGCCCCTCTTACCTCCCCGCCGCTCTTCACCGGTCAGGCGCTACTCACAACAACACTCTTCCGTGGAAGGCGCCAAAGTGAGCAGCAACCACAACAACAACGTGCCAGTACCTCCGATGGAGACGCGGGACAAGGCGGAGCAAGAGTTCGAGGAGTCCCTGGGCTTCGAGCTGAACCAGGATGAAAAGTTCAAGTTCATGCCGCAGAAATGCATCGCCATCTGCACGGCGCAGAGCTACGCGCTGAAGAGCCTGCAGCGCAGCCTGCAGGAGGAGCCCTTCCTGGACTTCAAGGTGGGCTTCACGCACCGCAACGTGTTGCAGCTGAAGAACGGGGCTGGGGAGGAGATCTTCGTCTTCAACTTTGGCAGCTTCGTGACGTGGGGCATCACCTCGGAGGCCTACAGCCGCTTCCTGGAGCGTGTGGCGGAGTACCGCCTGGGACCCTCCCGCTACTTAACGCCCGACGAGGAGGAGTTCGAGTTCACCTACGGGGACAAGACGGGCGTGGGTGGACCCTCTGGCGACACCATCACCCTCGAGAGCGACCGCCTGGAGGTCAAGCTGCCCGTGGCCTACGCCCTCGGGCAGAGCGTCAAGCTGGGCCTCTTCGAGTCCACGCTGGAGGAGAGCTGGTCCTCCTCCCAGCAGTTTCCCCACGAGCTGGCCACCCACGGCAAGGCCGTCATGCCGCCCCTCCAAGTCGGCCGCACCATGGGCAACATCCTCGTCGGCCTCATGACCATCAACATCAACAACGCCGAGTTCAGCTTCCATCCCGACATCTTTTGGGACTTTGACCGCCAGGAGATGATATGGGGCCAGTTTTGTCGCTACCTGGACCTACAGGGCCGCCTCCGCGTCCTCGAGAAGCAGCTCGAGGTGCTCAACCGCATCTACGACACCATGCAGTCCGAGAAGGACAAGTTCCAGAGCCACCGCCTCGAGTGGATCATCATCGGGCTCATCTTCATAGAGGTTGTCATCAGTCTCATTGCCCACGTGCCGAAATGGCGGCAGGCTTACCTTGCTCGGAAACACGCCAAGCTACTTGCCATCGAACAACAGCAGCAGGCGTTGGTACGTCACTCTCTTCTTTTCTTCTCTCGTTTTTATTGCATACGTGGTTTGCGATGTTAAACCTGTGTTTGGTATCGTTGGTAATAGGAGGAAGAGCAGCAACATGCGGAGTGATAACGTTATTACTGTACAAGCAACAAAGACACATTTTTGAAGATAAAATTGACCGAACAAAACAAAGAGAAGTGTCTGCTATGTTGATGAGGAAGACGAAGAGGTGACAGGACGAAGAATGCCCTTAATCAAGGCTTGCGGATCAGCAGCATTCTCCACGAATTGGTGTTGGTGATAACGGAGAGAGACACGGTTGAGGCAGGTGCTCACCCAATGGTCAAAGCGGCGAATGTCTCTGGCTGTGCTCTGCAGCTGATCTGCTTGCAGAGACAACACCTCCAGTTGCTTCGTTATGTCCTTCTTCATGGGAGCACTCTTCACCTGCTCCAAGAACTGACGGTCTTCCTCTGAGATAAGTAACCGCAGCTCTTCTTCTGTTTGTTTGCCTGCCTGTCGTTCTTCTTTCTCTTCTTTGCTCGCCCCCATCTTTCCTTTTTGCTTCGTCTTCGTCTTTGTCTTGTTGCTCTTGTTGTTATTGTAGGATGCGTCCTTTTGTAGTTGTTGAAGGTTTTGTCGGACCTCTCTCCATCCGGAGAGCTCTTCCTTTTGTTTGTCGAGCTCTGCCCGCAGCAAACGTTCTCGCTCCTTAAGGAGGTGGTTCGTGGTCTCTAGTTGTTTTTGTTGGCTTATCACTTGCGTTCTTTGCTTGGCCGCTTGTGCTTCTTGCTTCCGTTTGTCTCTTATCAGCTCCTTTTGTAGCTCCGGCTGGGACAGCGGATCCGAAAACTTTTTGCAGAGTTGCATTGCTGTCATAAAAAGGTAAGCGGTGGAAGAACAGAGCAGAGCAGAGCAGAGAGGGGGAGGGAGAGAGAACCGTTGGTTTTGTTCTTATCGGAGAGGGAGAGATTTGCGATGATTTTGTCTATCCGGTCTTTGGTGTTGGACCTTAGCCCCAGCAGAAATTCCTGCTCTTCCGTTTTTGTCCTTGCCGTTGTTGCTGTTGTGGTTTTCTTTGAGGAAGAGATGGCGGCCGCGGTGGCTGCAGTTTTTGCTTGAGAGGGTTTGGCTTGTGCTCCATTCTGTCGAGAGGAAGAAGAAGGAGAGGGAGGAGGGTTGGAGGTTTTGGCGGCCGTGGCGGCTGCGGTAGCAGCCCCTTGCTTGCTAACGTTGGCAGTCTCATCCCTTCGCTGTCGTTTGGAGGCACGTTTTTCTTTCACAACGCTGTGATTGGAGGAAGGAGGATCGAGCTGCTTGGAGGAGTAGTTGAAGTTTAGCGTGTCGTCAAACTCTGCCTCGTCGGCCACTTTCTTTCGAACCGCCGCAAAAGATTTTTTGCGGATCGCTTTTCTCTTACGGCCGCCTTGGTTGCTGGGGCCAGAGACCGGGGTGATCGGCGCGTTTTTGTTCGTGGTGAAGTAGGTCAGCGTGCCCGTGCTCATCGTTTTCTCTTTTCGTTTTTTCTTTTCTTTATTTCCGATTTGTTTTTTTTAAAAAAAAAATTCTCCAGATCAACCAAAAAACTCCTTCTCTGCTGTGGTTCGTTGGAAAAAAAAAATCGATCACAAAAACATCAAAGCGTTTCCCTCGGCAAACACTGATGATCCCCCAAACCAGGCTCTCCCCTCTTTTTTTCTTCCCTCCTTCCGCTTTTGTTGCGCGCACGTTAACGGTAATTAGCCGTTTTGGGTGGGATTGGCTGTTGGTTCGCTTGAGGAGCATCCGCTCGGCGTTCGTTCCCGCCAAAAAGGCCTTTCTTTGTTTTGCGGAACGCTTCCCGCCAAAAGTACCAGAATTGATTCCGTGATGACTCCTCAATTTTTCTTTTTTTGTCGACATCGCAAGCTCCAGGACACTTGGACGGATCCACTTTCTAACGACGTGAATCTAGATCAACAAAAAAGGAAAAAGTGCGAGTGGTTCACTAGCACCTCTCACGTCGTTAGAAACTAGAGCCAAATTTTTCCCCGAAAATATTTACAAAACAAAAAAACCAAAAAAGAAAAAAAAAAGGAAAAAAAATGGAGCGAAGTGGAGAAGCAGGGCAAGAAAAAAAGTGGGAGTGCGAGCACCAACGCTGCCATCACACCGGAAAAGATGGCCAACGAGTCCTCTATGCCTCTGCAAAAGCCATGTGGAAACATGAAAGAATGCAGCGCTATCATGGTTGCGATGCTGGTTGTCCCTCTTGCTTGCGTTGGGAGGGCAAAACAAAGGGCAAAGCACAACCAACAGAAGCATTCTTTCAGTGCCGACATACCAATGGATGTATCCGTCTGTTCAAGGTTGCTTGCACCCGCTCAACCCATGAGCTTCATGATGACCACGTTAATTGCTCTGAGGACTGCCAACGGTGCGAAGATTCGAGACACACAACAGCCTTCCTGCAAATGGAGCGAGAAAAAGAAGAAGAAAAGAGACAAGAAAACGTCATGTATCAACGCAAAAAAGAGCTGGAGGAAATGAAGGAACGATGGATAGCAACAGAGACTGGCAAAGTGTGTTGGAAGAAAACAAAAAAGAAAGGGAAGAAGTGTACCTCAAAGAGCAAGCAAAGGCCTTGTTGCGATGTCTCTGTCCCCAACAATCATTCATGATGGCCCTTGGAGAGCTTGTAAAAAGCGATCCAGCTACGATCCACTATCTGAAAGAGCATATTAGCGAATTTCAAGAGCTTCAACAGCCACGCCACCAACCTGCACTTTCAGTGTTACTTGCCTACAAAGAAACAGTTGGTATAACAGACAAGAACTGGAGATACACCATGTCTGTTTTCAACCTCGATGACTCCACCTCCATTCATCACCTCAACAAGCAAAAAGCAGCACTTATGGAATCCATGGAACCAAGAGTAACCCTCGGAGGGAATGGCTACGAATTGCCCCTTTTGCAATACATGAGCTGGGTGTTAGCACACAATCCTCCTCCAGAAAACAAACCAGGACAAAAGCACTTGGTGAAGTTTGCCTTTGATGGAGCCACCATGACCCAGGGCAAACGGAAAAAGCAAGAGATCGGCACCTTCAACTTCCTTTTTGATGGCCTCGAGTTAGCAAAAGCCAAGTCTGTAAACAACGCACACCAGTATCTCATTTTCCTCGGTGAGGAAGACAGAGAAGCACTACAGCTGGAACTACAGAATGCAGTGAAAGGGATAGAATACCTTGCTAACGGAGGAACTATTTGTGCCAACGGTACCGAGTATGCTCTCGAGCCTGTGCTTGTGTGCGACATGGCAGCGTTGGTACATTTGCTTGGACTCTACAGTTGCTATCATCCAAACTCGAAGTGGAAGTGTCCTTGGTGCTGCGTTGACAAGCATTCAATCGCGAACTTTGCCATCGAGTGCTGGCCCTTGCGAAACGAAGCAGAAATGTGGAGAGATGGTGAGCAAGCAGAGAAGTGTGAATCTAAGAGTGGAAAAGATCGTTTTGCCCAGAAACACTTTGGGGTGCAAAACAAACCTTTGATCAACATTCTTCTTGACCACATCATCCCCTGCATGCTACACTGCTTCATGGGAGTCATGCGCAAGCTGTTGGAACTGCTAATGGAGCAAGCACCTAACGATTCACCCCTTGCTGAAGGCTTCGAGAAATGCTTTGAGACGTTGAAGATGAAGTTACCGAAAGAAACCAAGAAGAAGAAGAAGGTCAAAACCTTGGAGCAACGGGTAAAGAAAGCAAGATTTGGCCGTTCAGACTATTTGCGTATTCTCGAGCAACGAGCTTTGTTTATGGCAGCACTAAGAAGGTCAGTGGGAGATGGGACAAGGACACAACAAACAGAAGAAATATGGGAACTGTTTGCGAAACTTTATACCCTTGCTGCCCAGCCACAAGTCATAATAACAGAGGAGGAATGGCTAAAGATGGCGCGTGAGTTTGGTTTCATGTTTAGCAAGCGATATGGAGAAGAGGAGGTAACGCCATACATACACGTTTTTGTTTACCACATTGGATTTTATTTGCACAAGTACGGATCGGTGGAAAAGTTCGCCAACTATGCAGACGAGAGTCGCCACTCCAGAAACAAGAAAGCACCAACTAGTGGATATGGAGGGAGAAAAGGAGAGAGGAAGGTATGTTATCAACAACTAGCCTTTGCCTTCCGCCAAGAAAAGTACCTCTTCGACAAGACATTGCCTGAGCCTCAACGGAAAAGGCAACGAACACAGAAGCCCAATGTCAACTGGGCATCACGGAATATTTGTTTACATCCAGAGATGCAGCAGTATGTTGGCTCAGCTCAGCTTCAAGAAGAAGAAGAAGAAGAAGAAGAAGAAGAAAAAGAAGAAGAAAAAGAAAAAGAAGAAGAAGAAGAAGAAGAGAAAGAAGAAGAAGAAGAAAAAGAAGAAGAAGTGGAGAAGGAGAAAGAAAAGGAAGAAGAGATGTAAAGAAAAGGAAAAATAAAGATCAGTACCAAAGACCAACACAAGAGAAAAGAGAGAAGAAAAGAGAGAGGAAAACAGGAGAAAGGAAAACAGGAGAAAGGAAGAGGAAGAGAGGAAGAGAGGAAGAGAAAAAGAGAGGAAGAAGAAGACAGGAGAGAAGAGAGAATAGAAGAGAAGCAGAAACGAGAAAGGAGAGAGAAGAGAAAGAAGAAGAAGAGAGGAAGAGAGGAAAAGAAGAAGATAGGAGAGAGAGGAGAGAAAAGGAAGAGAGAAGAGACAGAAGAGAGCAAGGAGAAAGAGGAGCGAAAAGAAAAGAGAGGAAGAGAGAGGAATAAGAGGAGAGAGGAGAAAGGATAGAAGAAAGGATTTTGTACCTGCTTCGGGCCATTGGAGAACATGTGATCGATTGTACACTGCATAAAATATGGTGAACTTTGTTTTGTTCTTCAGACGTTTGATATGTAAAGGGGGCTGCAGCTTCGCATAAGAACCACGCTCATAGGTGATGCAGCTATTCTCTCCAAAGATCTCCTCGATCTGTTGCAAGGAAGAAAGGGTGGTCTCAAACTCACCGAAAAACAGTTGATGGAGGGCACTGCTGAGCTCAACTGAGAATCGGAGAGGTAAATCCCGTGGTTTCCTTGTTACTCGCTTTTTGAGCGCTGGGCCGACGGTGTCTTGCACTATTTGCACTATTGTTTGCCGCTCCAATACTACATACGGACCACATATGAAAGGAACCGCAGAAGCCTTAAAAATAAGCTGAACACACTGTGCTTCCTCCTCAGTTGATGTGCTCTGTACGGCCGCCGCAGTGCTCATTTTGTCTTCCCTTCTTCTTCTTTTTTTTTTTCAAGGACGACACGACAGATCTCATCAGGATCCACTTTCTATATTCTCATGACGACCCGACCCCTTAATTCCATGCCTCGCTCGAAAAAAAAAGAAAGAAAGGGGAGCGTTGCGGCACGGGTTCATTTACGTAGCGGAACGTAGCACTACACGCTTTTGCAACCTTGATTAGCCAGCTTGAAGCAGCAGTTGTTTGCGAGGAAGTCCGCCGCGGAGTTCGGATCGTGTAAGTTTGTGGTGGACATGAGCGCTGGTACATCCTCCTCCTTGGGTAGCACCGCAGGCGCGGAGGAATGCAGCTTCAAGCCAGCATGGGTCGCTGGTCAAGTCGTTTGGGCCAAGTTTGGAACGGACCCCTATTGGCCCGCTTATGTACGTTTTGCTTTTTGTCAAAAAGACGTTTTGCTGCCAGATGCCTCTTTCTTTTCTGGATGTTGACACACTGCTACCCGTCCTTCTTGCATATTCGTTTAGGTGCTGGATGAGTGCGAAGTGGACATGGAGCGGCTTGATATTCCTCCTCCTACGTCTCCCAATTCAGTGCTTACCCACTTTTTCGGAGAAGACAAAACGTAAGCTCGTGTATCGCTATTTAAACTTGTCCTCTTGTCTTTTCTTAACGTTCATATTTTTTCAGTGGTTGGGTGCGAGAGTTGCATATCATGCCTTTCCATGATCCAAGGCTCCCTATGTTGCCAAAGATATTCGTAAAGCGGAACCCAGGCAGAGGAAGCTTCAGTAAACGTCAACCGAAGGCTTATCAACTCTTCATTCGTGCCACGCATGCTGCCTACGCCGCCTATGAAACTCAAGTTTGTTCCTTCTCATGCTTCGCCTAACTTCTCTCTCTCTCTCTCTCTCTCTCTCTCTCTTTATTAATGTTCTCCTCTCTGTTTATCTCCTTCACGTGTTTGCTTCTTTCTTTACGCTTTGTTAAAGTTGGAGAACTTGGATATTAAATCGTGGAAAGATACCTGCTGGAAGTGCAGAGGCGGAGGAGAGATAATATGCTGTGACTTATGCCCTGCCGAGTATTGCTTCTCTTGTGTTGGAGCTGGGCCTGGACAAGCTTTTCCTAATAACTGGTACTGCGCAAGATGCACTGCCGTGGGTAAGTAGAAACATCATTCTTGCCCTCAATGTTGTTATTGCTTTCTAAACTGACATGTGCCGCGATCAGTGCGAGCGATGCTAAAGGAATACATGGAAATGATTGCAAAGTACGTCACGTGGTATTGAAGCCTTGCTCGCATGCTCACCTTTCTTCACTCTTTCTCTCTACGCAGACAGGACACGGATAGGCTGCTAAGCCAAACGTGTCAGCAGAAGGACTACAAGGACTACGTTACCAATCCCATCAATTATAAATCCATCAAGCAAATGTTACTGGTGAATGAATATAGAAATATTCCACTATTTGAGGTATATTCTCTCTTGCGTTTCAAGACTGCCTTATTTATAAACTGATCTTTCTTGTGCCTAGCATCACTTCAAAATGGCATGTACAAACGCTATGTTTTACCACACCCGGAGTCCTGATGGGAAAGCTGAAGTTAAACATCGCATCGCCAATTTGCTCGACTTTGGAGTGAGAAAACTATTGGAGATGAACCTTTTTCTTCAAAGAAAGGCGAGTTTATTGTCACCATACGGCGGAAGCACCCTCTTTGACAAAGCGCTGTTGCAACCTCCAGATACAGATGCCTCACCACAGGAAGATAGTGAGGGTCGAAGGGTGTTGAAAAGGTCGAGTGATGGCAAACGGTCTTCTTCCCCAGAAAAGCGGTCAAAAAGCAAATTAAAGAGCCTGAGGGCTCCGAAAAGAAAACGAGAGACACTACTTCGCGCTAAAGAGGAAAAAGAATGCAAAGAAGAGGTTGAACGTTTGGAAAAAAACCAAGATGATTTTGAACTTTCCGAGCTAGAAGCGGGTGCTGCAATCCAACGCAATGCTAAAAAGAGGCTGCGGTTGAAGAGTCAACGAAAAGCCTCCTTGGGTACAAATGCAGCTCCCAAATCTGTTCCTGCCACAACAGAACCTTCGTCAACAACTGCAACAGCACCAACGATTGCAGTAACTGGAGCAACCACAGCAGCAGCAGCAGCAGCAGCAGCAGCAGCAGGAACAACCACGAGAACAACTGCCGCTTCGACAACCGAAGGTTCTTTGGCCATGCCTGTGCCTACAGCACCTACGGTGCCAGTAGCGCCCACCCGAAAAAGGAAACTGTTCTACGAAGCACCTCCGTCACTTTCACCCCTCACGTCTGGCCAGAAGACTTCTATCGATAACTCCTCCCCCATTTCACTCTGCAGCGAAAAACCCCAATCTTCTCCTCCTTCTGATTCATCAACTTCCAGCCCTACCGTAGAGCGTAGCTCACAATCTTCTAACCCCATTGCTAATCCGCCCATCACTGATACTTCCAAAATTCTGCAATCAGCAACAGCCGCCTCTTTAACTCGTGATGAAGCTTCCTCTGCCCCCACAAATGAGAAAGAGGCTCATGTTTGTCCCACTTCTCCAGCCTCTTCAATTACCATTAACAACACGCCCACCACCTCAAAACAAACAGAAACAGAAACAGAAACAGAAACAGAAACAGAAACAGAACGAATAATAACTCAAATGGCAGAACCTGAGCGTCCTCTCTCCACTTCTACGCAGCCTTTCTACTGCACAGATGAGGCCAAACCAGCAACGCAACCAAGTGCCCAACAAATGTCAGCCATACAACAAGACCTCGTTCTTGATTATCGCAAACCGCCACTTCCAAGATCGCCCCAACCTGTGGCCGATACCCAATTACCTGATAAACTACCACCAACTCTCCAAGCACAGCCACCTCAACAACTCTCCGTATCAACTGATAACATGGTGTCAGAGGAAAGTGCTGATAAAGAGGGCACCACAAATGCAACTAATACCAAACCCTCTTCGGCACGTAAGGCCCAGTTTATTGTAGAGAGTCAAAAACGGTTGAAAGAGGGCAAGCGTCGCTGGCTGCAGCAACTACAGGAAGTGCAGGCTGTGGTCCAAAAGAAATTACCAATTGACCCTATTCCATCAAGCACTATGGTTCAATTCCCAGCTCCACCTTCTCCAACGCAAACAGCGCAACTTCCTGTTGCACTTGCTCCTTCTCCTCCACCTTCTCTCCCCTCCTCATCTATTTCCACATCTACGTCACCCTCTTCATCCTCACCTTCGTCATCTTCAGTTTATTCTTTATCTTCTTCCACTTTATCGAATTCCTCGGCTGCATCCTTAGATTTGTTCTGTCAGTCCCCACCACTGTCTTCCTTACTTTCTCAACCTCCTCCATCATCACTTTCTGCTTCTTCTTCTGCTTCTTCTCCTTCTCTTTCCTTTTCATCTTCGTCTTTTTCTTCCTCTACAACATCATCATCACCTTCTTCTTCTGCTTCTTCTTCTGCGGCGGCGGCTGCTACCGCTGTTCCTTCTACTGGTCTCTGTTCCTCTACTTTGGTATCATCCACAACTGAAGTTCCACCACAAGTGTCTTCGTCTCCACCTCTGTATAGTTCCTCTTCTATGCAACCTCTTGTCACTATGTGGAACAGCAAAGCCCAGGACAACAAACCCAGCCCAGCTCCGACCAAGTACCGGTTCTCTTCCCACCGGTTCTCTTCCCCCAGACACTCCGCTCGTCTTGGCTCGCAATCCCACTTCCAGCAGATTACAGCAGGCTTCCAACCCGCCACTGCACATCGTCAGAAACTTGCCAGAGGGATAGCGACCCCTACGCAGATGTTATCCGGTGGTGTTTCAGCGCGTGCAACTCCAACGCCTACCCATGTGGCCTCTTCCTCTGAACATAGCTACCACCGTCAACAGGGTGACGACTCAGGAAATGGCCACTTTCCTCCCGAGCATGCCAAAGATCTTTCCTATCTTCAGTCCGAGGCTGCAAAGAGCGCAGAGATTCTGCAACTGAAAGAAGAGAACATCAACCTTCGTGTGACTAACGTGGAGCTGGAAGAGATGCTCAAGTTAGTGCGTGCCAACTACGACAAGCTGTGCAGCACAATCATGCAAGGCAGCAGTGGGTTTGAGAAAGAGCTTTTGCTGCAAAAAGAGCAGGAGAACGCCACCCTCCGAGCAATGCTCGCCATGGAAAGAAACAAGGAGGTGAACGCCTTGGTCAACGAGAAGCTTCTTGCTCAGAAAAATGCTGAAGTGCACTACTACCGCACCCTGCTGGACCGTTTGGTGCATTCCCTCAACATGGCGGGGGCTCGCATCACCTTTGCTCGATCCCACCACATGCCCATCCCAAGCCCTGCCAGCCCCATTGTGCTAGACGATGAGGAGGACCAGACGAAGCAAAACACCGCCTCTAGTGAGCGCCCTCACACCCCTCCTGCAACCTCTTCTTCTTCTTCTCCTTCTCCTCCTCCTCCTTCTTCTTCCTCAGCACAAACTCAGTCGTATATTCACCCCTCCAATGTTCCTCCTCAAAATCACTCTCACGCTCCATCCCAATCTCTTGTACAAGCAACTAAAGCTCTTCCTCCACAAGCTCGCTCTCATGTTCAGTCTCAACCTTGTGTACAGATATCTAAAGCCCAACCTCACCAGTCCTCTGCTCCTCCGGCGCCACCTCTTCCGAACCACTATTCCCTTGCCCGCAGCCACTCCCTCTCCACCACCGCTGGCATCCCCAACACCACCCGGTCTTCTCTCAAATTCGTCCCTCACCAAATTTACCACCCCGTTTATTTGCCCCAATAACGCCTACATTTAACTTGTAAATCTTGCATTTATGGGTGAGCAGGATCCAACGCCTAACAAATCGCCCTCAGGGAACCGCTC